>SJYA01002371.1:609774-665548 GCA_006410615.1 Neotragus moschatus | reverse complement strand
GGGGGGGGGAAGGGGGGCTGGACTCTTGGATCCGAAGGAGAAAGGAGCTGGGGGTCGGGCTCCGGGGTCTCGGCGGCGGAGGGGTCAGGAGCCCAGACTGGGGCCGGCTGACCACCGGCTCCGTGTAGCTCTCTGGCTGCTGGGGTCTGGTGTTCACGGTGTGGCTGGGCACGCACCCTGCAGTGGTGCTGTGCCGCTACGCAGCGCTGCGGGACGCACTAGCGCTGCAAGCAGATGCCTTCTCCGGCCGCGGGGCCATGGCAGTCTTCGAACGCTTCACACTCGGAAACGGCGAGGCCCGGGGGTTGCCGGCGTGGGGGAGTGGCGGGAGAGCGGTGGGAATATCCCGTGGGCGGAAAAAAAAGCTGGATCGGAGAAATGGGGCGGAGCCTCCTAGAGTCAAGGCTAATAAGGAGAGGTTGGGGCGGAGCTACATTGTAGGGGTCAAATGGCAGTAGGGGGATTGGTTCCTTGTGCAGCCCCTAGAAGAGCCTAAGAGTCAAAGCCAAACAGAGCACGCACTGGTCAGGGGTCAGGACCAGCAGAGGCGGGGTCAATGTGAGGATAGGGCCGAGAAGGCTGGGGTGGTGGCATCCAAAAGATCTGGAACAGAAGTAGAGCGAAGAGTTGCGAGAAAGTTGGCTCCATTGCGGGATGCTTCTGGGATGGGGCGTGGCCAACTTATCACCCCACCCTTCTCTTCCCAACGCCCCCCACACCTCCCCCAAGGCAGAGCGTTTTCTAAAGGGCCGCACTGGCCGACGCTGCACATTTTGCACTTGGAGCACTTAAGGAGTTTGGCTTGGGTACGCGGACCATCGAAGAACGTGTCCTGGAAGAGGCGGCTTGTCTGCTTGGTGAATTTCAAGCCACTGGACATACGGCCTGGAGAAAGAGAGGAACCATTGTGGGCGTGGACACTGGTCAAGAAAGGAGCGAGTGAAGGCGTTTGGGTGGAACGAAGCCAGTAACCCAAGAGCTGGGTGGGATCTGAACCACCCAGCGTATGACCCCGTCATATGCCCACCTCTAGGAGCCCCGTTCAACCCCTGGCGGCTACTGGATAATGCTATATCTAATGTTATCTGCTCTGTGGTCTTTGGGAACCGCTATGGCTATGAGGACACGGAGTTCCTGAGGCTCCTGGACCTTTTCGATTACAACTTTCGAATCATGAGCTCCAGGTGGGGCGAGGTGAGAGGTTCGTGTGCCCAGTCTATGCCAAACCCGAGTGCATGGATCATTAGAATGGAGCAGTCTTAGAATGTTGGAATGGAAGTTTCACAACTTGTAACATCGAAGTCCTGGTCCAGACCCCCCCAAAGGGAATTAATGGTCTTGTTCAATGTCCTATTGATTTCCTGTCCCCCCAGATGTACATTTTTCCCTCCCTCTTGGACTGGCTCCCAGGCCCACACCACTGAATATTCCAAACTTCGCTTCGGGTTTTCATCTCTCAGCAAATCCAGCTGCACCAGCAGATCCAGCAGCCGGGGAAGACCCACAATTTCATCCAGAGCTTCCTGGATCAAATAGATAAGGTACAGGGCCCTGCTGCCCTAAACTCTAGCCCTGCCGCCCACCAGCAGGCACCTGGCACGCAACAGCACCTATCTTCTGTACCCACAGGAACAGAGAACCCGGAGAGCCATTTCCAGGCAGAGACGTTGGTGATGACAACGCATAATCTCTTCTTTGGTGGTACACAAACCACAAGCACCACCCTGCGCTATGGACTCCTCATTCTGCTCAAAAACCCAGAGGTGGCATGTCTGCAAGCTAGAGAGCTAGGGATGAGAGGACTGGGGTTTGGGGTCGGCTGGAGGCTGCAGTATGCATAGTTCACATCTCCAGTAGCCCGAGCCAAAGTGCAAGCTAAGCTGGATGGCGTGGCTGGCCAAATGCACGCCCCAATCCTGGAGAACCGAGAGCACCCGCCCTGCACCAACACTGTGCTGCATGAGATCCAGCGCTTCATCAGTTTGGTGCCCTTTGGGCTCCCGCGTGCTCTCACCTGTGACACTACTTCCTGCCCAAGGTGCCCATTGAGTCTGGGGATCCTGCACAGGGCCGAGGAGGGCCTATCAGCGGGTCTGAGCGTTCACTGGTGATGCACAAAGGATTCCTTGCGTTGGCTTCTAACTGGGGTCTTTTTTGAGTAACCTTGGCACATTGCCCCAGGGCACCTTTGTGATTTCTCTGCTTGTGTCTACACACTGCGTCCCCACCCAATTCAAGAACCCAGAATGCTTAAACCCCACCAACTTCCTGATGACCAGGGCGAGTTCCAGAGCAACAATGCCTTCATGCCCCTTACCCTAGGTCTGGGCTGGGCAGGGAGGGGACCAGTCAGGACATGCCCTGGCATGCATGGGTTTCTCACTCCATACCCGTGTCCCCAGGAAAGCAGATGTGCCTGGGTGCAGGCCTGGCTCCAACCAAGATCTTCCTCACCTCCATTCTACTGCGGTTCTTCCTGCTCCCTGTGGGGAGCCACTCCGACACAGACCTCACCCCGCAGTGCACTGGCCTGGGCAACATGCCCCCAGCCCTCCAGCTCCGCCTCGTGGCCCGCTGAAGTCAGATTCAGCTCAGCTCACTGGCTCTCAGACCTCCTTACCGTCTTTGGTCAATAAGGCCTGAACCGCAGATGGAGGACTCTTTGCAAAAAGAGGGAGCAAGAGAGTCAGCTGTGTGCAGCTCTGAGGTAAACTTTTATTTCTTGGCTGATATGACTTGCACACCCATGCTCCTCCCAGCACCTTTATCCTGCCCAAGCAGTGGCAGCCTAGTCCAAAAGGTGCCATGGTGACAGGGGTTGGGGAGTCACTTCACATTCCAGGCTGGAGGAGTGGGGGACTTGGGGATATTCCCCCACAAACCTTTGCCAGCAAGAGGCCATGACTCACCCAACCCCAGATCCTGCGTCCTGGCGGGAGGTGGCGAAGCCTCCTTCCAGCTCTCCAAACCTGAGAGGGGCATGACCAGACAGGGCAGGACACAGGCCCCCAGCTCCAGTAACGGAAGGCCCCAACACTGGCTCCTGTCCGGGTCACAACCCCCGTCCCCATCCCAGGGCAGTAGAGGTCTCTCCTCCTCCTTGGTCCTCAGCAATGGACGGAGCCCTCCACACCAGGCAGGACGGAGGCAAAGTCACAAGCAGTGGTGGCAGCGGGGAAGGAGCAGGCACCGAGACGGGCAGCACCGGGGCCCAGGGCTCTCCTGAAGCCAGGGCAAGCTGTCTGTCCATGCAGCTCTGGGACTGGCCACTAGGTGGGCGTAGTCGGCTGTGACACGGGCACTTGGACACCTTTCTGTCCTGATGCTGGGGAGGAAGAGGGACCGGGATTGAGTCATCAGGAAGGAACAGAGGCCAAGGAAAACTGGGAAGATTGGGAAAGTATCAGAAGAGAGGGGGCTCATGCTGGGGACACCAGGTGAGTCAACTGTCTAGGGAAAAAATGAGCTGCAAGGTTCAGTGACTTGAGATTCATCAGAGATTGATGAGACAGCTCGACGCCTAAAGAAATTCATGGAACAGGAAGGACTTAAGAGGTGGGGTCACCATTTGGGAAGCAGGTACCTAGCTGATACTTGTCTTTGGCTGCTGCTCGCTCCTTGGCATCAAAATACCAGACAGTGATGGCGTACCTGGGGACCAGAGCAGCCCCAGAGGGCCATTAGAGATCACACTTAACCCCACCGTCTCCAACCCCCCAGCCGTCCCCCCTAGCCCCCTCCGTCTTGGCATCCCGTCACTTCCTAGTTACTCCAGGGGTCTGACAAGACTGCTAGTGCACGCAGAGTAGCTAGGCACATCCCCAGAAATATGGATCCTACCTGGTGGCATAGGCTGGTTTCACCTCATGGGGGTTCCGCCGATCAGACCAGAAAATGAGCAGCCGGTCGAAGAGGGGCTCAATGTTGGCTACCACGGGCCGGCCCTCAGGGAATATCTGCAGCAGGCCGCCATGCACCTGAGGGCGGGCCAGAGGATGAGGCAGGAGGCTGGCCAGCACTGCCTGGAGCTCCGCCTCGCCTTGCACAGCCAACCCACAAGGGCCCGCCAGGGGGCATAGTAACTGCACATATCACTCCCTCCCACCACTCAGACTCTAAAAATGAATGACAACCCAGGGTCTGCATCACCATGGAAACGGGCAGGAAGCTACTAAAGACGACAGGAAATGGGGCGGGGGAAGTGCTCCTTAGGCTGGGGGCTGGGCAGACTGCACCATTACCCAACACCAGGAGCCACCACCACACAGTCAGCTGGAGAGGAGGCGCCATTTCCAGGAAGGGCCCCTAAAAGATTACAACGCCCCCAGTGGGTTGAGAAGAGGACCGGGACCATACGAGCAGCTGAGCGGGGAGAGGAAAAGACTCTGGATGAATGCCACCCACCCCACCATCCTACCTTGACATCCCAGTTCTGATTCAGGTAATAGATACAAGTGATGCAGCGCCCGTCGCCATGGGGATTGTCAACGTGTCTCACGTACCCCAGCCCGTTTCCTGGGTAACATGCCACCATGGCCTGGCAGAGATGATGGAGATAGGGTTTACTGAGGCTAGCAGGCAGGGACTTTTGAGCAAGCCAGCCAGTACCTCCTCTTTCTCACCTCTTTCAGCCCCTCACCTCTCCTCAAGGGTCCTGGGGGCTCCAAGGGTTCCAGCACCCAGACGTTCCTTTTTCACCAAGCCTCTATCCACAAGAAACCTCAGCTCCTGGCCCCAAGAGCCCACTTCCCACACATACATGAGGCACACAAAGACTGAAGGTAAAAGAAGGGGGCAGAGTTTGAGATGATAAGGTAACACTACTGACTTGATGGACATGAATTTGAGCAAACTCGAGACAGTGGAGAACAGAGAAGCCTGGCATGCTGCAGTCCATGGGGTCACAAAGGGTCGGACACAACTTGGCAACTGAACAGCATACACGTGCCGAGTGTGGAACCAAGACGCAGCTCAGTGACTGAGGGTTTGGTTTTTTAAGATAACCCGATCCCAAACTCAAACATTTCCGTAGAATAAAACCAATTTAAACATTATTTAAACATTTCTGGTATACAGGGATGTGGCCTCAAAGCCCCACATGAGTTCCCTCCCAGAGCTGTAGAGTTGGAATGACCTGGGACACTGATGCCCAGGCCCACCTCAGTGGTTCTGATGTACTTGGCCTCAAGTGCAGCCTGGAATTTTTAAAGGTTCCCAGGTAAGTCTAATTTGCACAATGTTGAGCAGTACTGATTATGACAAAGAGTATCTACTAGATACAGTCTCCTACACATGTGAACAGCACCAAAACCTGTTACATGACTAGAACCTGAGATCTAATGACAAATCCAAGGAGCCTGTCAAGCAGCCTCGGAGTCTCATCACCTGCTACTGCTGCTAAGTCACTTCGGGCCTCAAATGCCTCATCTGTCAAACGGGGATAACAAACACCTCCTGTTCACAGCAGTAGCATGAACCCCTCCGAGAATGCCTTTGGAGGCTCCTGACCCCCACAGACCTAACAGTTAGGCCTCATCCCAAGCCATGGTTTCTATATGGAGAGGTCTAGCCACGGGGTTCTCCCTTCTCTCCTTGACTGCTGCTGCTGCCCAAGCCACGCTGAGCTCTGGGCCTGGCTACTCCAGGCCTGTATGCACAAAATGACAGGTGTGGTGTGAGGGAAAGGCCCAGTGTTCCCGCAGAGCTAACCCCTGGGTTCACTGGTCTCACTGTGGCCTCAAGAGGTCCAGGCCTCAAGAGGACTGGACTGAACCCGTTTCAGGCTCCTCATCCCTGAAATGGAATGTAACTACTACTTCATAGCTTGCTGCTGCTGCTGCTAAGTCACTTCAGTCATGTCCGACTCTGTACGACCCCATAGACGGCAGCCCACCAGGCTCCGCCATCCCCGGGATTCTCCAGGCGAGAACACTGGAAGGGGTTGCCATTTCCTGAATGAGACATAACTGTCTGGGAAAGCAGCCGGGATGGTGCCTGACACATGACAGTTAAAGCACAGGCTGAAATCTCAAAGGTCCCTGTCCTGTCCTCTGCCGACAGCCACTGGGAAGGCTGGACAAGGTGAATAAGGGAGCATGGAAATCAAGCTCCCCATCTGGGGACCCTCTATGTTGGCCCCTCGACCCACAGTGGTGCCAGGACAGACTCCGCTGGCCCCCGCTCCCCATAATGCTCAGCCACACCTGGGGGCCATGGCCATCTGCCACAGCCCTGGGGTAAACATTCCCAATCGAAAAGATTGGCTGCTGCTGCCAAAACCAGGAGGCTTGCCAGGCACTCCATGGCAGGCCAGGCTGACTCAACCCCTCGGCCTCCTCCCAGCTTAATCCCCGGGGCTCACCCCAGCACGGAGAGTAAGCCGCTCTGCCCTAAACATGTGCACCTGGCCCACCACAGCACCTGCCCCGGGCAAGAGGCCAGGACAACTGCCACCACCATGGCTACCCAGTGGGACGCCTTTCTCTCTGGCAACATGAGGGCAAGGTCCTGGCCCCCACAGCCCCTGGTTCGAAAGAACTTTCTTTGCACTGCTTACTCCCTGCAGAAGGGTCAGTGCTCTGAGCAACTACTTCACCGCGAGGAAAGGATCCCTGGCTGTGGCCAGAATGGGGGGTGGCCTGGAACCAGTGAGTCACTGGTTGGGGACAGGCAAGCCCTGCCCAGTGAGAATCCAAGCTGAGAGTTTGCCAGTTTTGTCTGAGGACAGGGTGAGCAAAGGGGTCCAGGGCTGAAACCTCTTCCCCCACATACCATCCCCACACAGCTGCCAGAGACCCTTTACTCCCCCTCACCACAGCTCAAATCCCTTCAAGTTCCTCACTGCATCCCCAGAGAACACAAATTCCTGACCATAGCCTCCAAGGCCACCAGCCTCCTAAACTACCTCCGGCCTCGCAGTCCTCCTGACTCTCCCCCAACCAGGCTGAGCTCACCCCCAGGCTTCTGCACCTGCCGGGAACACTCTTCCACTGGTCGCCCTTGTCAGTCAGGCCTCAGGCCTCAGGCCCGCCTGGAGCCCTTTAACTGAAGGCACCTGGCTCACTTCCCCTGCCATCCCCTCAAAGTGAAATCAGCACAGGCACTTGTTTACCCAGCACTGGTCCCCAGGGCCAGGCCAGGCTCCCCAGGGCCAAGAAGGGAGCTGCTGACTGAAAGCATTCTTCTTCTGGGTCTCGGGGCCTCCATGTGTCCCGCCCGTGCCCCCTCACAGGACCTCCCGCCGTTCAGGCAGGGACACACACTGTAGTCCTTCATGAAGCAGGACTCCTGTGTCAGGCTAGACACAGAAACAGGCCCTTTAGGCCCCACTCCCCCCCCACAGACACTCACCTGGGAGTGGGCGGTGGGATACGTGTCCTCTGGCCTGAGAAGCATCTGCTCCCCACGCCCACAGGGGAAAGGGACAAGCAGCAGAGGGATAAGGAAGCGCACTCCTTGCACTTCCATCTCTGGGAAAGGGCTGCTAGGATAAGGGACAGCTAGAATCCACATGCCAAGAGCCCCACAAAGCACACACACACAGGACCCACCCACCCACCACAAGTCAGAGTCCCAGGACTGAGCCAACAGCAGCAGGCCCCACCTGCTGGTCTTAAAGGGGCCTCCCCGGGACCCCTTCGGTAGTCCCCGAAGCCAGTGCAAATCAGTTCCCTCCCACCTGTCGGTCAACTGAGCAGAGGGACCAGGGAGCGGAGGCAGGCAGAGGAGCACAGGAGGTGAGTTCGGGAAGCAGAGAGGCAGGCTGTGATTGGCCGCAGCCACACTGGCGACCTGAGCGCCCACCACCACTGTGCACCCTATCTTACTCCAGAGCCTGGGGCAGAACCCAGATGTTGCCCTGTGAAGGTGAGGAAGCTGAAGCTGCTGTCTCACTGGGGCAGGGGAGGGTCAGAGAGGAACTCCACTGTTTGGGCTGGCTCCTCCCCTCTCTTCTCAGTCCAGCCAAGCTTGTTCTTACCTCCTAGGGCTAAAAAAGTCTCAACCCCCAGCCACCCACCCCCTCCAGGGCCCGGTTTCCAACCACAACCAAGGCACCGAAGGAGATTCACAAGGAGATTCACGTATTCTCCCTTCCCTCCTAAAATGGCCATAGACTAGCTAGGCAGTTAACCTGGTTTTCCTATCCTGTGATAAGCAAGCTGAGGTTCGGAGAAGTATCCTGCCTTGGGCTATTCAGTTCTTGTGGTCTCCCCCTAACCTCCCTCCTGTAAGGATGGGTGACCCTGGGGACAAGGTGCTGGGCACCCTGTGGCTAGGGAGATTCCCACTGACCTCCTGCCGCTGAAGGGCCGCCTCTGGCTCTCCACTACCAAGGTAACAGGAGGCAGAGCAAAGTGGGACAAATTCCAGCTGCGGTGGGGAGGCCAGCATGGCTTCAGCCTGGGGGGAGCCCTGGTCCCTGAGCCAGCTCCTGCCTGAGAGGAAAGCTGAAGAGGCAGAAACCAAGATGGGATCTGAGGGAAGAGGGCAGAGACGCCAGGAGCACAGCCTCGTGCCTGCAGGGCAGAACACAGCCATGCCATCAGCCAGGCATCGCTGGTGCAGGGCAGCGGGCACTCCATACAGGCCTTGTCCAACCACCACCAAACCGTGAACTCCAGGCCAGGGCCCTCACCCACCTCCATGGAAGACAATTAATGTGTTGGCAGGCTGAAAGGCCCTATGGACTATTGTCTTGTGAAGGGCTCCAGATCCCAGATTCCTGAATGGGCAGCTGGAGGCCCAGAAGGCCCTGATGACTGCCCATAAACTCCAATCAAATGAGCATTTTTCTTTGGTTTTGAGCAGATTTAAAGGAAAAAAAAAAAAAATTAATAACTACTACTCTAAAACAAAAAAAAGGGGTCAAGAGAAGACCCAAAGGCAGCAGCTCAAGTAAACAGACCAGAGCCAGACAGGGATGAAGTGAGGGACGGACAGAACAGAGAAGATGGAGGACGCGGACTAGGATGGGGCAGATGGGTGAGATGGGGTCGTGACCTCCACCTGAGCCAGCGCACGGCCACCCCTGGGAAGCTGGCGTGAGGCAGACGTCACAGTATGGCATACAGGGTGCAGTGCAGCCCAGCACCAGGCACGGTGGGCATCTTCCCTCAACCTGGCATGGGCCTCACCGCTGCCACCCACCCCTCCCAGTGCTCCTACCGGGAGACAGACGAGACAGACAAGACAAGCACAGTGGACAGGATGGACTAGACACACTCGGATGGATGAAAAAGGGAACAGGAAGAACACAAGACGGGCAGAAAGATGGGAGCACAAACCCTGACCACTTGCTCTAAGGCCCATGAACAGACATCACGGGGCTGCTGACCCCGCCAGGGCTCAGACACAGATGCGGCGCTACGAATGGCGGCACCTCTCTTCAGGTTCTTTGAGAGGATCCCCGGCAAGGTCAAGAATCCCGGTGACTATGGGTCAAACCCACAGCTTGCAGGTGCACAAACTAAGGCCCACAGGGCACAGGAGCCCACAGCGAGCTCTGACACTCCCTGCACCAAGGCTGCCTAAACCCTTGTGACCCCAGAAGCCTGTCCCCAAACCCAATGATGCTCAGAACAACAGGTGTTCGAGTGCCTGGGGGCCCCCGTCCCACCACCCCTCACAGCAGGTCTCTGCAGCCTCACCTTGGTGCGCCCATTGATGACGTAGCTGCCCAGCCTTCCAGCACAGTGGCGGATGACGGCATCCACGTGGGCCATGAGGGCACCGATGCTTTGGCAGCCCGGCTCATGGCCTTCCACCCAAGCAATCTGGTCCCCACGGATGCTGCGTGGCGGGATAGCCCGCTGGCTCACAAGCTGCCCGTCTCGCAGGCGCCCGCCCCGCTTCAGGGCCTCTACCTCCGCCAGCACTTGGCCACCCAGGGCCGCCCCCAGAAAGCTGTCCTTGACGCAGATGCCATAGTACCGCATGCAGGGCACAATGTAGTCCAGGGCCAGGCGCTCGGGCGACGCGGGCAGCACCTCCTCCCTCAGCCCGGCGCCAGCCTCGCCGCTGCCACTGCTGCAGCCCTCCCCCTCCGCCTCCTGGTTCTCCTGCCTGGCCCAGGGCCGCTTGCTGGGTGCAGGGGCATCCCCACCATCCTCTGCCCACTTCCGTTTGGGGGCCTCAGGCCGGGCGCCCTGGGCTGCCAGCCGCTGGCACCCTTTGGTGACCAGTGCCGCAGCACCCTCACTCTGCAGCGGCCGCAGCTCGCCGCCATCCTGCCCACCAAAGCCCTCCCGCAGGGGGCTGCCTGTGGCAGAAGTAGCTGTGGCTCTGGGGGTCCCACTCCCCGCTGACGCCTCAGTGGGCGCTCCTGGACGGTGGTAGGACAGCAGGGGACAGGGCAGGTAACTCTCTACCCCCATCCTGGCCCGGCTAGGCTCCAAGGGCTCTGACACCGAACCCGGCAACTGAGGGAGAGCCTGACTCAAGGGCTGGGGCTGGCACGGGCTGTCCATGGCAGCAGTGTCTTCCTCCCCCGGGCATGGAGGGCACGGCCCAGGCCCATGGTGCCACCCTCCTCCACCTTCTCCTCCTCCACTTGATGCAGCCGGGGGCCGGGGCGGCGGGGCCTGGCGTAGGGCAGGATGAGGCAGGGCAGGTGGCAGAGGCTTTTCTCTCGCCCTGGGGGTGCTCGCTGGTCCCCAAGTCCTCTGCTGTCCCTAGGGGCTTGGGAAGGGACCTGTCACAGTGGCTGGAGAGAAAAAAAAGGAAGGTAAGAAGAGCTACACAGGCAAGTGCACTGGAGAGGAGTGGGGGCAGTGGTAGGGGCAGTAGAGAGCAAGACAGACAAAACCTGAGGTCACGGCGGGAGAGGGGGTGGGGGCGACGGATACTCTGGGACTTGGGGGGAGTCACGAAGAGACAAGGAGCAATAAACAGGACAGCTGGAGAAGTGAGGCTGGGTAGGTGACCCACAGNCCTCCCCTCCCCTCCCCTGCCCTGCCCTCCCCGGGGTCGCGGCGCTCCGCCAGAGTGCGCGCGCGCCCCTACACCGCGCCCGGCTCGTGCCGGCGCCTGACCTCCAACTCCTTTTCCACCTCGTTCCCTTCCCTTCCCGGGTTCTCCTCACCGAGCTTTTTCCTCCGGCCCCGGCGCCGCCGTTTGTGCCAGCCGCCCTGCGCCGCACAGCGCGCCATACCCCGCCCCCACCACCCGCGACGCCCCGCCCCCGCCTCGCCCGGTGGCCACGTGACCGCGTCCGGGCTGAGGAGATGAACAGGCGCAGGCGCGAGCCGCGCGGGGCGGGGCGACGGAGTTCCGAACACCCTCTCCCAGGAGAAAGGGGAAATAAATGGACCCGACGGTGACGCTGGGCTTCTTGGCGCCCTCCACCCCGCCCCTTTTGTGCGAGAGGGGGAACGCAGTTAGGACGGGCCGGATCGGGGCGGGGGGGGGGCTCGTATACGATGCCAAGCGAGTGGGAGGGGCATGTAAATTAGCCTATTTACATAGACAGGCCGGCCGGTCTACTTGGAGCGGAGAACGCTGCGGGAGGATGAGCAGTGGGGTCTGGGAGTGGCATGTGTATCATGGATGTTATTAACATGGACAGACCCACCTTCTCACAGCCCAAGATTAGGACTGAAAAGCGTCTGGACAAATAGTTGGGAAATGTATGTAAATTTGCATGACAGCAAGTAATTTACATAGGGACATTTTATAAAGGAGAAGAAAAAAGCAGAACGTCCTTGCGAGAAGGGAGAAAAGACTGTGCAGAGAAGGGATGTGCAGATTCTGACCAGCCCTGCCCTGCCCCGCCCCTTCGGGACAACTGTGTGGAGTCCGAATAAAACCAGCTAGGAAAGCTAGAGAAGACACTTGCATGACTATCTGAAGAATCTTTTTGAACAGTCTGGACGACCTGACCTAGGGGGATAAAATGCAGATGAGATCATTTAAAATGCCCCGCCCCCTCCGCCGGCCCCAGGCTGAGCAGGGACTCTGGCCTCCCTTGAGGACGGTTTAAGGCCAGCCTGGGGGAGGGAGAGCCATTGGGAGTGTCCTCAGTGGGTTGCACCAGTCCCTGGCAGAGCCCGCGCAGGTGTCAGCAGTCCACCTGGACACAGGAGGTAACACACTGATCTTAAGTATGCAAGGGGGTTCAGTTCAGTCGCTCAGTCGTGTCCGATTCTTTGCGACCCCATGAATCGCAGCATGCCAGGCATGGGCATGAGGGTTAGGGTAGTACAAAAGCCCACAGTCTTCAGGGGCACACACAGGGTTCATGGTCACACACAGGTGTGTGTCAACAGAGCCAAATACACACCAAAACACACACACATCTCAGGGGCACATATGCACAGTCAAGCACTAACTAGACATTGCCTCAGACTTTCTTTCAGGCATCAGAAATGCATAAGTGTCACCCACTGAGCAGACCCAGGGTTCACCCACAGGCCTGAATTCTCATTCCCTAGCCTCAGCGTCCCAAACATCACAACCCTTGTAGACACAATCACCAAGGACACAGAGCACTCACAAGCAAAGTGTCACACACACACACAAGCAGCACCCATTCCTACAGATCCCATCACACCCATCACAGAGGGACCCTCATGTTACGTATGTGGGCAAAACTCCTCCACAACAGACACCTGAGCCATGGAGTCATGGTGGACCCCACACCATGTCCAACCCTAAAACATGGACTCCAAACAAATCAGGGACCTCATCTGCCTCCCTTCCCTCCCCACCACCCCAAAATGACAGAGGCTACGACATAGGTGTAAACAATGCTTTATGGGGAGGGGGCATTGGAACAGGACAGGCCTCCAGGTAATAAATAACACGTACTCGCAATGGCAGGGCCAGGGATGCTGAGGCCAACTGGCCCTGGTCTCAGGCTTTGTGAACTCTCTGAGTATGCTCAAAGAGGAGTTAGGGGTTCAGGGGAAACAGGGGTTAGCCAAGACAGAGGAAGCAGCAGCAGGCACGGAGAGAATCCCCCTTCCCACATGGCTCAGTCTTGCCCCTCAGCTAGGCCCCACCAGGCCAGGGAAGGGAGACCGGTGGCAGGGCAGCTTCTCTGGGGCCAGGGCAGGTGAGGGGCTCAGCTTCCCAGGGCCTGTGTCTGGGCCCCAGACAGAAGGACAGGGCTGGTCCTGGAGAGCAGATGAGCTGCAAGAAAAGTGTGCGGTGAACTGGGGGGATCCCGGGTCTGTCAGCTGCAGCTTTGTCTTCTTTCTGGGTATCTTCCTGCCCTCCTATCTGTGCCCTTCTGTCTATACGTCTTCTCCCTAGCTTGCTACATTTTCTGACTGTTTCTTGTCTGCAGGAAATGTGCAGCTCTCACTCTGAGGGCACCCGCATTCCCCTGTGTATTTGCCTCAGAGAGCTGTTTCCTTGAGTCTGTAGAGGGGTGTCTCAGTGTCACCATTTTGTGCCCCCACCTTTGTATCTCTGTGTTCCTCTATGTTCCTGGACCACCCTGGCTCTACATCTCATTCCTCTATGTTCCTGGACCACCTCAACCCTAGGTCTCATTCCAGGGTTTTCCAAGTCAGAGATATATTTGGCAATCGGTTCTTGCTTTGTGGTTATCTGAAGACAGCATTACCTACAAGCTTCTAGAAATACCCAGATCACTTCAGAATCTCTGGGGTAAGGCTCAGGCATCAGGCATTTTAAAGCTCTCCAGGTGATTCCAATGTGCACAACTGCATTAGTGGGATGGGAAATCAGTTTGGTGGGCCTTGAGCAATTTTTCACTGAAATAGAATAAAAAATGCCAGAGTGCTTCATACATAATAATGTTGGTCCATAGACACAGAAAGTAAGTGGGTATAGGTCAGAAGCTGGAGGGGGCACAGAGAGTGAATGTTTAATGGGTATGGGGTTTCCTTTTAGATTGATGAAATTGCTTTGAAACTAGACAAAGGTGATGGTTTCATAACCTTGTGAGTGTGCTAAATGCCACTGAATTGTACACTTTAAAATAGCTAAATTTATGTGAATTTCACCTCTGTTTTAAGAATATTAGTATGAGGGAGATGTGTGTTTTAGTTTTCTATGTGTGTGACTGCCTTAGAACAGCATACAAAGTGTATTTCCTCCTGTAGATTGCAATCAGCAGTTTGAAAATTCACTCTTATTAGATTTGGTTCACTGAGAAAACCCTGAAACAGACTCAAAATTGTGTCCTAAGGTGAAGAGAACACACCCATCTGTTTCTACACAGCCCAGAGTCCTTAAATTGGATAAGAAGAAAAATAATAAACAGTCTTTAGTTTATTGAGTCTTAGTTTACTGACTGTCAGGCCCTGTTCTTAGCACTTTATATGACTTAATTAATCTTCCCAACACTCACTTGAGGTAGGTACTATTATTAGCCCCACTTACAGATGAGGAAACCAAGGGCCAGAAACGTTAAATAATTTGCCGACAGTCGTGCAACTATGCAGTGAGAGTAGGAGTATAAATGCAGGCAGCCCAGCTCTGGAGTCTGTGATCTGTCACCTTATCAGATGGGGGAGACAAACACCATAAATAATGATGGAGGGGACAGAGTTGAACAGTTTAAAAAGGAGGGACTGGGGCTTCCCTGGTGGTCCAGTGGTTAGGACTCTGTGCTTTCACTGCGAAGGGCAAGAGTTCCATCCTTAGTTGGAGGACTACGATCCCACAAGCCATTCAGCACAGCCAAAAAAGGAAATAATAATAAAAAGGAGGGGCAGACTGCCCATCTAGAGAGAGTGACCACCTTTGGGAAGAGACATTTTAGCAGAGACCCGATGATGAATGGGAGTTGGCCTGAGAAGGGAGGTAGGAGGACAGGCAGGGCTGATGCAGAGGCCTGGAAGGAAAGAAGCCCCGCCCCAAGAGCTCACCCTTGACTCATCTCTCTCAAATCCATTTATCTGGAAATTATGTTGGCCCTGCTCTCAAAGTACCTGTGTCCAAGGTCTAACCACTTTGCTCCAAGGCCACCCTGAAGCTGCCAATGGCTGGGGGTGAGGGGTGGCAGCGAGTCGGTTTGAAGCAGAGAGACGTAGTCACCCACAGAGAGGTGAGGATGGGACCAAGTCTTTCAAGCCTGCCAAGGACTTTGGACCAAGCATAGGGGAAAAAGCAAGGCTTCCTGGAGGAGGCGGGGGAGGTTACCAGAAGAACAGAAGGGAAGAAGCAGATTTGTGCTTTAGGAAGACCCAGAGATTACATCAAGAGGGGACACGCCTGGAGGCAAAGATGATCTAACCTAACTCATCTTTCAACCCCTCCTCTGCCCCCATCCTGGTCCTGTCCACCAGTCTTGACTTTGCAGTAGCCTCCTCACTGGTCACTGGGCAACCACCCCTGCCCACCCCATGCCCCCGACAGTCTCTCTGTTTGCAGCCAGAGGGGCCCTATGAACACGTGAACCAGATCCTGTCCCTTCTCTGCTTGTGTAAGCCAGAGCCTTCCCCATGACCCACGAGGCCCTCACTCATCTGCTTTCCCCACCGCAACCTCATCTTCTGCTCACCTATCCCCGAACACACTCACACACACACACACACTCACATCCACACACACATCCACTCACTCCACTGCAGCCACACTGGAGTGGCCTTGACTTCCTCACCCAGGGGAGGCAGGACCCTACCTCAGGGCCTTTGCACTGGCTCTTACACTCTTCCCTCAGGTCCCCACACAACCTTTGCTCAAATGTCTTTGCTCAAATGTCACCTTCTCAGTGAGTCCTCCCCTCATCATCCCATTTGACCGTTCACTCCTCCACCTCCCCCACCCTCCTTGATTCTTCTCCATAGCTTTTCTCTCTCTGGCTGTTATACAGTTTGCTCCTGAGTCTTGTTTATTGTCTGTCTCTTCCACGAAGGCAGGCATTCTTGTCTGTTTTCCCCATTGCTGTTATCCCCCATGCTGTGAACAGGGTCTGGCGCATAGTAGGTGCTCAACAGACATTTGAGGAATTATGAACAGGAGGGTCGGAGATGCAGGGCAGAGAGCTGGCAGTGGGATGGGAAGAATGAGTGGATCTCCCATGTCTGGGAAGATGGCCCTTTTTCCTGGTTGTGTCTCCTGTTCTATGTCACTGTCTCTGCTCTGTCCACCCCATTGCTGGGAGACCAGCCCTGCAGCTCCCAGGTCCCCAGAATCCCACCTGACTCTGCAGGTCTCAGCAGCCACAGGGCTGAGGGGCCACGGCCTGGGCACTCCGAGGCTGCCGCAACTGGCGAAGGGAGGCATCACCATACTGAATGCCGGAGCCCATCCTCTCGGGGTCCAGTTCACCTGGGGGGAGGGAAGGGAGAGGTCAGGACCAGTCCCTGGAAACCTAGGGGCTCGGCCTTCCACTCCCAGTCCGGTCAGTTGGGGGTCTCACCTGAGTCAATCTTGTTCAGAATGGTGCGGGCACACTTCAGGAATGCCTCCTCCACATTCTCACCCGTGAGAGCGCTTGTTTCCAGGAACATTAGCTCTGGGGGGAGCAGGGGGACAGACACTCAAGACAGTCAGGGCCTCAGTCAGTCTCCAGTTTCCACTCAGACTCTGACCTGCTACCTCTCATTCTGTCCCTCAAGCCTTCACTTCGGGCCTCCGTACATGTGTTTCCCTGCCATAAGAGCCCCCTTCCCCAGGTACTCACCAAGCTCTTCCTTCAGAACTAAGCTCCTATCTCCTCCTCCAGGAAGTCCTCCTGACTTCCCAGGATGAACCAGGTGCCTCCCCTGGGCTCTCATTGACCCGTTCACTTCCCCCTCCCAGCCCTGAGCTCTTTGGGCTGTCACTCTCTGGAAACGGTCCTCCTCCCTCCACCCTGGGCTGTGAGACCATGAGAGCTGGGCCCAGGGCTGTTTTCATCACTGTGTCCTCAGCACCATCCAGCACAGGCCCCATTCATAGTCCACCCATTAGCCATGTGACAAGGCCTCACAGTAAGTCAGAGCCAGCATTCAAACCCACATCTTTCTGATAGCAAATCCTCTAAACCTAGAGGTTACCAAAAAGAAGGAACGTGGACAGACCCTAAGTCAGCAGATGTGGGCCAACACAATGTTTTCAAATGAATTTAGACCTGCATACCTCTTGTTGTTGTCACTAGTTTATTTTCTAGATTCCATATATAAGTGATACCAAACAGTATTTATCTTTCTCTGACTTACTTCATTTAGCAATACCTTCCATGTCCGTCTATGTTGCTGCAAATGGCATTATTTCATTCTTTTTATGGCTGAATAGTATTCCATTGTATATATATACCACTTTATCCATTCATCCATTGATAGACACTGAGGTTGCTTCCATATCTCGGCAATTATAAACGATACTGCTATGAGCATTGGGGTGTCTTTTTGAATCCGTTTTTTGTTTTTTTAAAAGATACATACCTAGGAGTGGGATTGCTGTGTCACATGGCAGTTCAATTTTAGTTTTCTGAGAAACTGCCATACTGTTTTCAAAAGTGGCTACACCAGTGTACATTCCCAACAACAGCGTGCTGCTGCTAAGTCACTTCAGTCGTGTCTGACTCTGTGCGACCCCATAGACAGCAGCCCACCAGGCTCCCCCGTCCCCAGGATTCTTCAGGCAAGAACACTGGACTGGGTTGCCATTTCCTTCTCCAAAGCATGAACGTGAAAAGTGAAAGTGAAGTCGCTCAGTCGTGCCTGACCCGTGTCTGACCCTCAGCGACCCCATGGACTGCAGCCCACCAGGCTCCTCCGCCCATGGGATTTTCCAGGCAAGAGTACTGGAGTGGGGTGCCAGCAACAGCGTACCAAGGGTTTATTTCCTCTAAATCCTCACCAACATTTGTTATCTGTGGTCTTTTTGATAACGTACTTGCATAGCTTTCAATGTGGCTGTCAGTCTTGACCATTCCCCTGATGTCAATGCCTGTTAAAATGAGGGTCTCCCCTGCCCCTTCTCCCTTATTCACAAAATGTGCCTGTCCCCTATGGCCGTCAGAGTTTACAGTCCCCACCTTACACCAATATTCTATGCTGCCTCCCCATGGTGGCCAAAACCTTCTTGGCAGCCAGCATTCATGAAGCACCCATCCATCTAAGCCGTGCTGGGAGTTCCCCTGGACCACCTCCCTTTAACCATCTGTGAAGCAGAGTGTGCGATAGTTAAGGGAGGTGGTCCAGGGGGCATCCATTTTTCCAGACGGGGAAACAGAGTGGTCATGTAGCCCGCACATGGCCAACGCCCAGATTTGAACACAGACCTCTGAAGTTGCACGTTGCCCTGCTGGGCAGGGCCACAGAGAGCTAGGGGGCTCTCACAGGCTCCCTCTGAATGCCCCCCATCCCTCTGCTGGTCCCCTGCCCCACTGATCCGCCACCTAGCCCTCACCGTTCTCCTGGGCAAAGCGGGAGGCCTCCAGGAAAGTGACCTCGCGCTCTGGATCCAGGTCCTTCTTGTTGCCACAGAGAATGACCACGATGTTGGGGCTGGCCAATGTGCGCGCATCCGTCAGCCAAGCAGCCAGTGAGTTGTAGGTCTCCCGGCTGTGGAAAAGGGAGCCAGGAGGGAGACAGGTGCAGCAGCAGGGGGCAGCCCGGGCCCCACCCCGCCCGCTCCGTGCACCCACCTGGTGATGTCATATACCAGCAGGGCTCCAGCTGCCCCTCGGTAATAGCTCCGTGTCACCGACCTGTGGGGCCAGGGGGACCCANTGTGGAAAAGGGAGCCAGGAGGGAGACAGGTGCAGCAGCAGGGGGCAGCCCGGGCCCCACCCCGCCCGCTCCGTGCACCCACCTGGTGATGTCATATACCAGCAGGGCTCCAGCTGCCCCTCGGTAATAGCTCCGTGTCACCGACCTGTGGGGCCAGGGGGACCCAGTCACCCCCAAGGCTGGGGTCTGCCCAAGACTGCCCCCCTCTGCAGAGAGAGACTGGTGGTTCGGAGGCCCCCCTGCACTGCTGGCCCCTCCTCCTAAACCGGCCATGGTCTGGGTCTCACTAGTTTCTCCCACTGGTAGTTGCTTCCCTCAGTCTTTATCTTGGCTGCCTGCCTCTGTCACAGTCTCTCCCTACCATTGGTTTGTCTTTGGCCACACCGTGTGGCTTGTAGGATCTTAGTTCCCCGACCAGGGATGGAACCTGGGGACCTCGACAGTGAAAGTGCCAGTCCTAACCACTGGGCCACCAGGGAATTCCCTCTCCCTCCTTTTGACTCTCTCTGTGTCCCTGTCTTTCTGCATCTCTTCCTTGGTATGTACCATTCTGTCTCTTGTATGTATATATGTCTTTAATTCTCTATTTCTCTCCATCTCTGTTGCTCTGGTTCTGTCATCCTTTCCCTTTCATTCATCCTTTCCCTGTCATTCAACATTTTCTGTCATCCCCCCTTTGCCCAGTCCTGGCCAAGCACTATGCAACTACGTCCACTTGGCCCTCTCCTGCTGTTTGGGGGAGGCCCCTTTCCCAGGGTGGTTAACTGTCTGGTTCTCACTGTGTCGCCAGGCTGGATCCCTCTGGAATTCGTGCAATCACACCACAACCATTTACAGAACACGTACTGCCATCCTGGCGCAGTCACACACCTCTCTCTCCTCCATCCTCTGTCTGTCTCTGGGCAGCTCACACAATGAATATTAACTCAGCAGCTACTCAGTGCTGACCAGGGACCACCCTTTCCCAGAAGCTGGATTCCTCCTTTCTCTCTGCTGGCTATTTCTCACTCAGGGTTTCCATGTGTCTATCACCTTTTCTGCAGACATACTGTGTGCTAAGCCCTCCACATTGCCCTGTCCCCCCAAAACATCCATTTCTCCATCTCTCTGGCCACACCTGCCCCATTCTCCCTGTCTTTGTCTCTCACCTCTATTTGAGTGTCCTAATCTGCCTCTTCTCTCTCAGTCTGGCTCTTTTTCTCCCTTCCTGAGTGTATGTGCCTCTCAAGTTTCCTTTTCTGTTTCAGTCATTTTCAGTTACTCTCTGCTCCTTGCCTCACCCCAAGCATCTCCTCCNCCCTGTCTTTGTCTCTCACCTCTATTTGAGTGTCCTAATCTGCCTCTTCTCTCTCAGTCTGGCTCTTTTTCTCCCTTCCTGAGTGTATGTGCCTCTCAAGTTTCCTTTTCTGTTTCAGTCATTTTCAGTTACTCTCTGCTCCTTGCCTCACCCCAAGCATCTCCTCCTGTCCAGGCCTTATTGCTCCCTGGGGACAAATCTCCCTCCTTCCAGCCACATGGGTCTATCCCACAGGGTCTCGCTAGGGTCGGTCATCCCTCCCTGGCCCTCTCACTCTTAATCATGCTTCCTTCTCGATCTCTTTTTGTCTGTCTGCCATCCTCTCAAGGCACCTTCTTTCTTTGACTACATGGACCTGCTCATCACAGTCTCTCTTGCCCTCTCTCTCTACCTTGCCCACCCTCTCAGTGTGTCCTTGCTCCCATCATTATATTTCGAGGTAACTCTGCATGCCTCTTTCTTTCCTCTCTCCACCCCTTTCCTCCACACTTTCTCACTGGGAGCCCAGCCCACCTACCGAAACCGCTCCTGGCCAGCTGTGTCCCAAATCTGTAGCTTCACGGTCTTCCCACCCACGTTGACCACCCGAGATCCAAACTCCACGCCAATTGTGTGGTTGGAGTCCTGTTTGACTGGGAGTAGAAGGGAGAGAAGAGACAGGAGGACGCTCAGAGGATTCCCTGTCCTCCGAGGCCTATGCAAACCCATTCTCATTGCTGGGTTGACTGAGGCTCAAGGAGGACCTCGCAAAGAGTGTATACCAAAGTAAGGACCTGGCAGCCAGCACTTAACTTGTACCTAAGGCCAGCCCCACCCCTGCCCAACAGCTGCCTACTTGCCCCCACCATGGCCCTGTCCATGGTTCAGTGCACCCAGAACCACTCCCAGAAACTCACATTTATTCTCAATGAACTGATGAAGGAGACATGATTTGCCTGTTCCTGCACTGCCAATCACCAGGAATTTGAAGAGGAAGTCTGAGCAGATGGAGCCAAATTCAAGAAAAACCCATTCGGAGAGAAAGACATGGAAAGATGGAAACCAGGGGAACATCACAATTACAGGGAGAGAAACAGACACAAGCAGATACAGAACTGTGGGTAACAACCATTACAGAGAATTCTTGCAGAGTGCTTACCACATACCCAGCAGAAGTAAAGGTCTTTACTTACATCAACAACTCACTTAATCCTCAAGAAAGCTCTGTGAGGGAGGTATACTAATAATTATTCCCATTTTCCAGACGAGAAAACGGAGGTCTTGAAAGGTTAACTGACTTGCCCAAGATCCCACTGCTAGGTACAGCTGGGATTCAAACCCAGACCAACTGGCTCCAGAGTCCAAGTAACTACTACTTTGCTAAAGCCTCTTGAAAACCACTTTATCAAGGACTGCAATCTTGTCCTTGCTCCGCTCCCCCACTCCGCCCCACAGCTTCGCTTCCTACCACTTTCTGATTCACTACTGCACTCCAGCCTCTGNAACTCGACCGAGCTTAGAGCAGAGCTTTCTGTCCATGAAACTCTGCCTAGCAACCACTTTTGTCACCACAGTTGGTGGGTTGATTGGCTAGATTCAGAAACCTGGGGGAAACATTTTTTTCTAGATCCCCACCACAAAGACCACAGACAACCAGTTTGCACTTGGCTGATGTATTTGCATAAAGTAGGGGAGAAACAACAGCACTGATAGCATAGACTGAGCTCACTGGCAGTAGAAATCCCATATCTGAAAAAGAGAAAGGGGAAACAGTGGGGAGAAAACCAGTGGTCACACCACAAAGGATCTAGCGGTTTTAGCAAATGCTGCAGCCTCAGGGACCAGGTTTGGCTGCACAAGTGCTATGCAAATTAGCCTGGAGCCTTCAACTCTGCAGCTCTCAGTCAAACTAGGATTTAGAAATCACTCATTTTTCAGATAAGAAAAGGCAAGGAGTCTGTTCCAGCGCACGCAGCTAGGCTGCCAGGGAGCTGAGATTAGGAGCATCTTTGCCTGTCATTGCAACCCAGAGGTCCTCCCTCCAGATTCCTGCCAGCCCCCAAGATACTCACATCTGTCTTCACATCCGTTTTGGCAGGTTTCAGAGTCTGGTCTTCACGTACGATGCTACTGGGGAAATAGCCCAGGCGAGCAACTCCGTCTCCATAGTAATCTCCCTGAACCTGGGGAAGAGGAGTTAAAAGCCGGGGTCTGGGAACATGGCAAACATGCTCAGGTCCTGTGCACACTTGCTCCTCCCTGATCACTTAGCTGGCTCCATCCTTGTCAGTCCAATCTCAGCTTCAAGTTGCCTGCTGGAAAGTCCTCCCTGACCACCCCATGTGAATTAGTCACCCAGTCACTTTATACTCATTCTTAAAGCAGCAAACACAAGTTGATATTTTTGATGGCTTGTCTCCTTCCATTAGAATAAAAGTGTCATTCTTTATCATACCTTTAGTGTCTATAGCAATTTGGCACTACAGGACATGCCCTAATAATTGCTAAAGAAAGAAAAATAGAGTGGATCACAGCAGCCACCCCCCTGCCGACTCTATTTCAGTTCACTCCCTCAGATTCTCCCTGTAGGTAAAAAAGTAGGGTACGCCCCCACCCCAGCTCTCTACCCTTTCCTCCTCTGTTCTCCCAAGACTCACACTGCCTCCCCAGAAGAGCCGCCCTCGGCCCTTGAGCTTGGAGAAGACATACACCACTTGGCCCTGGTGTATGGTCAAGAAACGGCAGTCAGGGGCCACGTAGTCCTGAAGGGCCACGGCCATGGAGATGGGGTCTGGAGAAGGAATATAGAAGGGAGTGAAGGAACCCTCCACACAGGCTAGCAACCCAAGCCCTCCACACCCCCCAGGACCCCTAACGCTCACGGCTGCATTCCTCATCAGCACACATCTTCCGGTCAGCCAGCTTGGGCATGGGGCGGCCCCCGACACTAGGCCCTGGGAAGGCAGACAGCAAGATGACACCAAGAAACACCAAGGACCAAGCCATCATGGACTCTGGGCAAGACAGTGGCTAAGGCAGGAATGGGGTGTCCAGTTTCCTCCTGCCCTCCCTCAGCAGTAGCATAAGGAAACCTGTGTTCTGGTTCTGGTCCCCTCCTTAAACCAGTCTCAGATTTTGCCCACACCACCCAGAGGCTGCTACCCAGGCAGAACCATTTCAACGACAGGGTGAGGGTTGCCAGCACAAGGAAATACCCAGAGAGGCCCAAGGCAGCCCAGGCCACTCCAAGTAACAAGTCACCCCCCTCAATAGAGGGGCCCAGACAGGCAGGTTAAAATATTCAATTCCATCTTTTCTGAGTTGGCTTGGAGACCTAGGCCCCTCGGCTGAGTCCCCAGCGACAGAACAAGAGGAGCCAGTATGGAAAAACCACCTTGGAATTTCCTGTGCTGAGGGGCAGCAGAACAAGGCAGCCCTCTGATTGCCAGAAATAGCCCCAGCTCAAGTACTGAGTGAATATTATATGTTGGACCTTAGGCTAGGCAATGTCCAACCACGATCACTATTTCTTCTCAGAAACCACTTCCTGACTGCGCTAAACTACTCTCAGAGCCTCACCTTTCTCATCTGGGATACTAGTTATTTAGTAAAGAATTCACCATGCATATTTTTAACTAGCTCAAATGCATACACTGCACCAACTTGAAGGGGGACTGTCATAATCCCATTTTAGGTAGAAATGGAACCACAGAGCCTTAAGGAACTTGTCCAAGGTTAGTTTAAGTGGAGAGGCTAGATCTGGCTGCAGGCCCATACCCATCACTACTGGGCTTGGACCTGTCAGTTACCCAAGACCAGAATGAAAGAGTGGCAGAGGATGTGAACTCAAGTCTCCTATCTAAAACCACACTTCACAGAGATCCACTTGCCTGAAGACCCATCTCGTTCCTCAGGTATTCTCACCTCTAGCCAGCAAGTTCAAACCTTAGTTTTAGGCGAAGATGGAGACACACAGGCTTGGGGTGGGGAAGGATTCCTCCTGGTCAAAGACTGGGCCTGCACCACCTCCACACAAGCAACACCCAGCACCAAGTACCATGCAAGCACCAAATAGCTCTATTCATGTCACCCTCCCAGAGGCTTCCCTTGATCACCCATTACTGCTCCCCAGCTCCACCACCCCATCACGTCAGTTTTATTCCTATCAGAACCCAGCACCTGAAATTAGCTTGTCTGTTTCATTTACTACTGCGCATCCTATGCCTTAACAGTACTTGGTGTGTTAGGTACTTGGCAAGTTATCTGTGGGATTTCCTGAGTGCTTGCTAAGTACCTGGGGTGGGGTGCACAGCTCAGGAAGAAAATGAAGCTCAGAGTGGGGACATCAGTTGTCAATCGTGGGAGTTGGGGGGGACTGTCCAGAGACCATGTTCCCATGTGCTGTCTGCAATAACTTGATGTAGTGAAGATGCCAATCACTCTCCCGCTTCCATCTTTCAGTTCCTACGAGGAGGAAGTGTGCATGTGGTGCCATAAATCTTCAGTGTTTCCAACACTGTCGTTCTTTAATGGAGAGAGCAGAGTAGGTGCAAGCTGGGGCTCAGAGCATTGACACGGGAGAAGACATCCAGGGAGAATTTAACACTGTGCCTCATTGTATTTATTTCTGTGGTAATTTTCTATTTCTGGCAAGGCATCTCATTTTGCTATCTATATGGTGTGAGAAAGGGTTTTAAGCTATATATATATATATTTATTTATTTATTTATACATACACACACAGTCAACTTAAAAAAATTGTCAAGTCAGATCTGTGACAGACTGCTAAGGAAGGTCCCCCATTTAATCTCCCCTTTTTATCCAGCTTCAGCTGGGCACGTAACTGTCCAGCCAGAAACCACATCTTCTAGCCTCCACTGCAGCTGTAGCACTGGAGGGAGACCGATTCAGCCACCTGCCCAAAGCTCCTGGCTGGTGTCTCCCATGTGTGACCAAGTCAGCATGGGCCCTCACCGCAACAGCAGCAGGGACCTCTTCCTGAACTCCAGATACTGCAGCTCAATCGGGGGCTGCAAAGTTGAATTCAGCATCTCCCACCCAAACTACCATTCCTACCATCCTTTCAATGACTCCATGAATACTCATTTTCCTTCCCTTTCCTCCTGAAGTACCTAGAGTGGTTTCTGTGAGACTCCTGCTATGAGAGAAGGCATTTTTGTCTAGAAAAAGGTAAAGAAAAACCTCTTAACACTTTCATGTCAGAAAATTATCGCAATCAACATGAGTCTATACAGTGAATGGTGTGCCATTAAAAGCAGTACCTTGTGCAGTATAGAACCTGCCCAACTGTACTTGGCAGCCTGGGTTTTAACTTCTTGCCCTGAATTCTGATTTGAGACAAAACAGAAAGCTGCCAAAATAGTAAAAGTGACTTAAGTTTGGACAGTGATGCTATACTATTCTGTATTTTCCCAAGGTTGCAATCCCCCAATGTGCTGAGCTGCTCAAACACTAAGAATATTCTGGTGTGCAGGGAAGGGAAACACGGAGGACAAGAAAATAAAACAAATGGTTGTGAAAAAACAAACTGCAAAAAACACTTTAATTCCAGCCTAACAGCGCCAGGTGCAATGTCTGGGGACAGACTCTGGGTACAATGCTGTGTGGCGACCACTCACTCACACATGGCTCCAAGAAGGCCCCCAAGGGGGACTTACCTTCAGGGGGCTGAACCAAGGGGGGAGGGGGTGGCCCCAGAACAAGGGGCCGGGACAGGCATGGGGAAAGGGTGCTACTTCTTGGCAAAGGAGATCTTCATGGCGTTGTTCTGGGTGATCTTGAAGCCCTGCAGGGCATCTCGAGCGGCCCCTGCCTGCACCTCATTGTCAAACTCCACGAAGGCGATGTCGTGCCGTCCAGGGACCAGCCGGACCTCCTTGAACCCAGGGAACCTGAGAGAAAGGCAGAGACCTCAGGGATCCAGCCTCAGCACTCCCCTCGAACATTCGAGCATCCAGTGAGTAGGGGCCAGGAATACTGCTAAACACATCATGATGCAGGAGATGGCCCCAATAACAAAGGATCATCCAGCCCCAAATGGGGACAGTGCTAAGTTGATGTGCTCAGTTGGGTCCGACTCTTTGCAGCCCCATGGACTGTAGCCCACCAGAATCCTCTGTCCATGAAGATTCTCTAGGCAGGAACACTGAAATGGGTTGCCATGCCCTTCTCTAAGGGATCTTCCCAACCTGGGGATCAAACCTGCATCTTCTGCACTGGCAGACGAGTTCTTTACCAACGAGCCACCTGGGAAGCCCTAGAATAACCACTACCCTCTACTTTTATGATCTGCTGTTTCTTTCATTTCCCTCTTTTCATTCCTTCCTTCCCCATTAGGCACCATCCTCAGGATTACCAGGTATCCTTTTTCCCATCAGTATTCTTAGAAACTGTGCATCGTTTTGTGGACATGGTATAAAATTGAATGGTATGACTTTTAATTCAGTTTTTCAAAATTTCCTCTTCACCTGGGTATAAAGGGTCTTGCTCCCTCTAACTGTGAGAACCTGGCCTCGACTTTGCCCTTCTCCCAGGCTGCCTCCAGCTCCCAACCACACCATGAGGAATGCCCCACCCAGCCCCTTGGGCATGACAGAATTTCATACAGTCAGGAGCAAAGGCACCAAGTGTTGTTCTTTAGTCACTAAGTCACGTCCAACTCTGTGACCTTAGGCTCCACTGTCCATGGGATTTCCTAGGCAAGAATGCTGGAGTGGGTTGTCATTTCCTTTTCCAAGGGATCAAACCTCCATCTCCTGGATTATCAGTGGATTCTTTACTGTTGAGCCACCAGAGAAATCTAGGTGAGCACCTGACTAAACAGTGGACAGTTACACCATGCAATGGCCCACATCCACCCACATTGCCGAGGGGTCGAGCACCCCCCAACCCCACACTTACAGTCTGAACAGGCTAACTTCTTCCAGTCTAGCCAGCATTCAGTGACATCTCACTGTTGCTGGATTTGCACCTCGCCTTTGTGTAAGTTAGAGACTGGGAAGATGAGATCCAGAGTCATCTCCATAAAGGCAGAGGACAGTCTCCCCATCCTGGCCACTGCTGACGTCCACGCCCGGCCACTGCAGGGCCAGCCTCAGCCTCCTCCTTCTGGCCTCCAAGCACTGTCCCTGCCTGCACAGGCTCAGGCTCCATGAACAAAACCATGAGGCTTGTCCCTGTGGTGCCACCTTGCGGCCACCACCCTCTGGGCCCAGCCCAGCCACAGCCCCCACTTACTGGTTGAAAAGCATGGAAAGCATGAGCTCGTTGGTCTCTTCTGGCAGGTTGGTAAGGAACAAGATGTGATTTGGTGGGTTTTCTGAAAGCTGCAGGAGAGCGATGGGAGACTGTAAGTCTGGTCGGGAATCTATGGCCCTCCTGCCCTCCAGCCTCTCCCTGCTTGAATTCTTTCTAGTCTTTCACCTAACAGACCCCATGTTGTTGCCTGTCTACCCGACTGTAAGCCACAAGGGAGCACATTTGCACCCATAAGCGGGTGCTCAGCACAAGTTCAGAGTGAACCAAGGTGCTGCCCACCCCCATTCCAGCCTCCCCTTGACCTGCTCCAGCAAACACACCAATTCCTCTGTCCCAGGGCCTGATGCCACTGCTACATCTTCATCCTCCAACAGCACCTCCTCGAGGAGGCCTGCCCAGACCACCCAACCTAAAACAGCGCCCTGCCTGCCATTCCTGTCTGCTGACTATACCAGACCCCGGGAGGACCAGACACTTACAGGCTGGGCAGGTGGCATCTGCCCCGGCATAAGCTGCTGCGGCGGCATGGCCCCCGGCGGGAGTTGGCCAGGTGCCAGGCCCGGAGGCGGGATCATGCCTGGTGGCGGCATGTAGGGGGGCTGGCCCGGCATGTGGTGCATGATGCGGGGTGCCTGAGTCATCGGCGGCATGCCCTGCGGGGAGAGGAGGGCAGGGCTGAGAGGGGCACCAGCAGGTGGGAGGAGGTGTGCTTTCAGTGTTGGGAGGACGCAGAGAGGAGAAAAGGTTGTTACAGGAAACCCCGGGTGTGAGACACAGAGAGAAAAGATCCAGACTTGGAAAAGGCAAGAAAGGCAACCAAAGAGGGACAGATGGAGCAGATCAGGCCCAAGGTCACAGGAGACATCAACTTAGAAAAATAAACAGAAACTTTTTTAACATATAAAAATTGGTTAGGGGAACTCCCTAGCCATCCAGTGGTTAGAACTTAGTGCTTCCACTACAGGGGGAACAGGTTCAATCCCTGGTCAGGGAACTAAGATCCCACATATCACTCAGTATGGCTACCCCCCCCACCCCAAAAAAGGAAAGAAAAATTAGTCAGAATGGCCTAATTTTGTGTGTAGACATATGAAGAAAGTTAGGGGCCTATTGGGGGGGGAAAAAAAGACTAGGAGAAAAATAAAAACATTATCAACTAAAAGGGGTGGAAATAAACACCAGGGAAATAAACACTTCCCTGGTCCAGTGGTTAAGAATCTGCCTTGCAATGCAGGGGACACGGGTTTGATCCCTTGTCTGGGAACTAAGACCCCACGTGCTGCAGAGCAGCTAAGGCTGCACACCGCAACTAGAAAGTCAGTGCGTCAAAACAAGAGGATCCCACATGCCACAACTAAGACCCAACACAGCCAAATAAACAAACAGACTGTATGGAGAAAGAAACAGGCCCAGAGAACAGATGGTGAAAAGCAGAAGTGGATGGGGATGGTCAGGACTGATGCAGAAAGACATGGGCAGGGGTGACAGCAAGGGGAAGGGAGAGAGGCTGCAAGGGGAAGGGAGAGAGGCTGAAGGCAAAAAGCACATGCTCCCAGGGGAGACAGGAAACCCATGTGAAGTCAAAGTTGGACGGACAGCTGGGCACAGCAAGAGCGGAGAAGGTAAGAGTGGGGCAGCTTAACCCAGACAAGGATACCAACACAAGACAACTCATCAGAAGGTTCGGAGACCAGAGTGGGTCCAATTCATTCACCTTTTCTTCAGTACTTTATGCTTTCTATATCTTCTTTAGAACACAGGATGTTTCTATTCTTACGGCCTCACCAACGTCATAAAGACATGTTTCTGTTTTCTTCAAGAACTTTCATTACTGGAGCTGACACATTCAAGTCAACCATTTATCTCAAATTAACTTATCTGTAGCCAAGGCAGGGCTTAACTTTCTCCTCTTACAAATACCCAATTGGTCCAGTACGATTTCCTAGGGGAAAAAGCCCTTTCACCACTGGAGAGCAGTCATATACAGAGCGACCACATACACACGTGCGTGTTTCTGGACTCTACTCTGCCCCACTGGTCCATCTTCCCATCCTCAGGCCAGTATCATACCATTCCTCAACAACAGGCGCCAGCTTTGCCATCACAGACATTTATAGACAGCCTGTCTGTCCCCACAAATCCCTCTCGGGATTCTGATTGGAACAGAGTTGACTCTTAAACCAGTCATCTTAATAGCACTAAGTCTTCCAATTTCTCTCAGCCATGTTCTATCATTTCAGTGGGCGGCCTTGCACAATTTCCTTGGAGGTGTTTTTCAATTTGAAGTATCCTTGTTTGTTGCTAATGTACAGAAACAAAACTGACTTTTCCATGTTGATCTGGTGACCTTGTTTAATGAAATTCTTTTCAATCCTAATAGCTGGTTAGTGGTTTCCTCTGGATTTGCTACACAGATACTGACTTTAGAAGACACAGCAAAATCAAGGTCAAGGAGAGAAAAAACAAAAAGACTGAGATACACAAAAAGATCCCCAAAAACTGGCAGAGAGGTATAGACATTAGACATTTCCAAGTGGAGATACCATCATTCATATGCTCACCCCACTATCGATAGGCATACAATCGCCACAAGAAAAATGGAAATGGGGGGAATGTCTGGATCCCCAAGGGGACACCTCTCCCTACCGCACCCCCACGCCAGCCCATGAGGCTGAGGAAGACCTGGTGGGGAGAGGGCTGCGTTTATGGGCCCTGGCTTACCGGGACAGGCCCTTGCACAGTGCCCACCACAGGTGCAGCCGCCCCTCCCTGCACGGCTTTTTTGGCAGCTGGGGTCTCCTGGCTCTTGGGCTTCCTCTTCTCCCGCTTGCGGTCCCGCTCCACGAAGGTGCCCTTCATCTTGGCAATGATATCCGAGTCGGTCTTGGCGTATTGGATGCGCTGCCCAACAGAGAGCAGAGGGTGAAGGAGACTGGACTTAGGAGCCCAAATCAGACCTTGCCTGGAGCTTGGTGGGAAACATCATAGAAACCCCTTGGCCTCAATGTCCCCATCCGTCAAATGGGTACTGAGGTGTTTCCCACTTCAAAGGACGACCAGGAGGACCAGGAGCTAAAACATGCTCTAGGCAGTGCCTGGCGTGCAGCAAGCTCTCAGGAATGGATGCTGGGATTCTGACAGGAAGATGGGACAGCCCCAAGCATCGCTCAGGGTACACGGAAACAGGCCAGGACAGGAGCACTATACAGGGGGCTTTCCATCACACACGAGACCGAGGCTCCAAACTAAATCTCATTCAGCGGGTTACAGAGCGCCCAAATGTGCTCAGGATTCAGCAATGAGCCAGTCACACAAAAGCCCTGGCCTCGTGGCATTAGTTCACTGGGGACGATGTGGCAGAGATCAAAAAGCGAACCAACAGGGGAAGGGGAGGTGAAGAGTTGCGAAGCAGCGAAATTTTCAGAGTGCAGCCAGAAAGACCTCAGGGAGATAATGCTGGTGTGAAGACAGACAGGGAGGGAGGGAGGCATGCAGGCATCTAGGGAAAAAAGTGTTCTAGCAAAGGAAGAGCCACGAAGAGCGAGCGTATGGAGGTGTGTTCAAGGGATAGCAGGGAGGCCTATGTGGATGAGTAGGGAGGCGACATCACAGAGCCAACATGGGGCCTCAGGACTTTGTCTTTTCCTGAGCAAGCCAGGAGTCACAGAGTGTTATAAGCAAGGGGATGACAAGCTCTCANCCACGAAGAGCGAGCGTATGGGGGTGTGTTCAAGGGATAGCAGGGAGGCCTATGTGGATGAGTAGGGAGGCGACATCACAGAGCCAACATGGGGCCTCAGGACTTTGTCTTTTCCTGAGCAAGCCAGGAGTCACAGAGTGTTATAAGCAAGGGGATGACAAGCTCTCACTTGTGACTCCCAAGGAGCGCTGTGGCCACGGGATGGAGAGAGGCCTGGGAGGAGCAGGGGATCAAAACAGGAAGAAGGGTCGCGGCTGGGACTAGGCGGGTACCAGGGGAGGAGAGGGAAGAATCAGTGGAGGGTTTTTTTGGAGTGGAGCTCTGAGTTTCTTGTGTGTGTGTTTTTTAATTTTATGTTTTCAGTGGAGGTTTTCCAGGGAGAGTTGACAGGATTCCCTGATAGAGCTCACAGTGGCTCAGTGCTTCCTACGGTTCAAGCAGTGCTGTTAGAGAAAAGCAGGGGAGGAAGGTCCACATAAAATGATTTATGATTTTTAGTCCTCAAAAGGGAATTTCCAGCTACTCCAGAAAAGCAACGGAAGACGTGGCAACTATGGGCTCACACGCCCACAACAGGACACACAGCCAGGAGTCAGAGAACAGCCCCCTCTGGAAGGAGGTGAGGGCACCAGGCCGCCCCTGTGCCCCTGGGGCCGATGTCTTCCACGGGAAGCGACCTGCCTGGGACCTGCAGGCACTGACACTTGCTGTCACCACCCTACTGGTTCAGGGAGGCATATTCCGATCAGGTGAAACTCGAAGAACTGACAGAGGGTGAGAGAACTGATTGATATGGCAGGAATTCCGGATCAGCACAAGGACTCTGAGCAACAGAACCCCATCTGTTCAAGGCCTACTGAACATCTGTAACCCACTTCCTCCCATCCCATGGCCCCATGTAACCATGATTTATACATCAGCACCTGGTACCCAGTGTTAGCCATCACTGGAACCCCTGATCCTAGATGAACTCTCCCCTTATCCCAGACCTGGGACCCTGACCCAGCCTCACCGTCACAACTGAACCCCATCTCCCACAACTGAATCCATCCTCCCCAACAGCCACAGGCATCTCCCTAACCCTTCCAAGGTTTGCCTGCAACTTTGGAGTCAAGTCCACCTTCAGGCCTTAGCCTGACTTCTGACAACTCTCCAGGCCACGCCCACCCCACCATCTCCTACTCTTCATTTCTGCTGAATGAACTTGACTCACTTCCTCAGTTTCACAGGTTCTTGGTTACCTCCCATTCTTAGTTTATTTGTCTTCTCTTCTCCAGCTCTTACTCATCCAGAAAGGCTCCCCTGCAAACTCCCAGACTGGGTGAGAGTAAGCTCCCTGAGTTCTGTGCATTCGCCTGTCCCAGCCCTGACCCCTCAGGTCGTCGCCACCTGGAGACAGGCATGTCTCTCCAGCAGCACTGTGGGTCTACGAGGGCAGAGCTGGGACTTCCTGTGATTCCTGTGTGTCTCCACTGCCCCAGTACAGGGAACAGCGGATACCAAGGACCAAGAGGAGGAACTCTCATCCTTAAGGCTCTGGACTACAGGTGACAGTAGTCTAGACCCATCCAGCCCGCAACAACACTTGGCACGGGCACACACTCATATCCTCCACACCTGGTGCTCACCATGGGCTTGTCATAGAAGGGGAAGCCCTGCATGGAACGCAGGGCGTTGGTGGCACTGCTGACCTCCTTGAAGATGACAAAGGCCTGGCCCCTCATCTTCAGGCTTCGTGACACCAGGATATCCAGGATCTGGCCAAACTGGGAGAAGATGGCATACAGGGACTTCTTCAGCTCTGCAGTGGGGAGAGAAAAGACCCAGGGGTGACTGTAGGCCGGGGTATCATGTCCTGGGGCTGGAGCTCTGCTTTTCAGAGGAAATGCAGCCCAGAAGGGAAACCCTCAGCCCATTGACAAGAGTACTGAGCAATACCATCAGCAGTCTAGAACCACTCAGGTGGTCATGTGCGTTGACTCTGTAGTAGGTCAACAGTCACGATACCTACCCAAGGTCGCCGCAGGGGAACACGAGTCACACATAGAGGGCACACAGCAAATGCTCGATAAATGCAAGGACTTTCATTATCTCTAGCACCTGACACAAGCCCCTCTGATCTGGCCCTGGTGACTTCTCCCACCTCTTCTGTTCCCATGCCCCATCTTCAATCCTATAGCTCTAGCCACACTGGCCTCCCAGCCCTTTCTCAGGCTGGTCACAGCAACCTTGCCTCAGGACCTTTCAACTGACTGCTCCCTCTACTAGGAGCAACTTTCTCCTGATGTGTACATGGCTGCTTCCTTCCAGTCATCCAGGACTCAGCAGAGATGTTACCACCTGAGGCCTTCCCTGACCACCCTGGTGAGATATGTCACTCCCCTCACCGTGAGAACCTACTTGCTTTCCTTTCACGGCACTTCCCACCTCCTGACATCATGTTTGGTTCCTTTTTGTTTGGTCCTCTTTCTGAAGAGGTACAAGTCTATCCTATTTGTTTATCACAATATCCCCACAGGGAACTCCCTAGCGGTCCAGTGGTTAGAACTCTGTGCTCTTATTGACAAGGGTCCAGGTTCAACCCCTGGTCAGGGAACTAAAATCCCATAAGCCCCTTGGTGTGAGCCCAAAAAAAAAAAAAAAAAAACCCTAATGAACAGTATAGTTGGCAGCACACAAATCTCCAAATACATTTGCCTGAATAAACACAGCATTAAATGATTTCTGGGAATAACTTCACTGAATTTTTACCTCTATTCCATGAGTTAGCAATTATAACTGCCTCAATTTTACTAATGTGGATAGAAGCTCTCAGAGGATATGTCACTGGCCGAGGACCCAAGTCCATCTGAACCCAGGACCACCAAACCTCCCTAGCAAATGCACAGCCAGGAAAGAATACCAGTCTTATGCAAAGAAGGCACCTGAGCTTAAGATACCCGGCCGAAGAGACAGTAGGAAAGAAAAGGGGGATCAGGTAAAGAGGGAAGCACATAGCCAAAAATTCTGATGACATTTCTGAGATTTGTCTCCACCTGCCATCTCCGTGAACCCAGTGTGGGCCCGAGTCATTCCCCTGGGTGCTGGGCCTCTCCCCAGTCTCCTTTCTTGCCCTCGCAAGTTCACCCTCCACAGCTGGAAAGATCTTTCACAATTAACTGCATCCCTTGCCTGGCTCCCCAAAGCCCTCAGGATGAAGTAAAACGTCCATCCAGCCCTCAACACATTAGGAGCCAGAGTGCACTGCTTGCCTGAATGTTCTCCATGAATCATCAGACTCAAGTCTCAATCACCCAAAACTGCAGTACATGTGGTTCCCAGAATGCCCTGGGCTCTCTTTTGCCCCTGGACATTTGCCCATGCTGGTCCAGGATAGTCACTCTTCTCCCTCATTGAAACACAGATGCTGCTTCCTCTACCTGATAGGCTTTCCCAAAACGTCTCCTGTTCTATGAACCTGAATACCTCTTTCCAAGTGCCCAATCCCAGCCTTGACTACTATGCCTCAACTTCCCCCAATTATGGCCATGGCTACTTTGAGCTATCACTGTCCGGGAGCAGATCTGTCATCTCTACCAGACTGTGGTTCCATGCAGTCAGGACCAGGACTGTCTCAGTGACCACTGTGTCTACAGCTCCACAGAGAACTGGCTGGGCACAATGCTCTAACAGTATATGAGGGATTTACATGGCTTATTATCTTCAATAGCAACTTTATCGGTAACCTCAACTTAATGCCAGCAAGCTCCTTCAGTTCTCCTAACAGTTCTCTTGAGGAGATATTAAGAGCTAACACTTATATCCAACCCTTACTAACGGCTAGGCATCTTTGAAAAAAAAAANGATGCCATGCCCTCCTCCAGATACAAAATAGCGTATCTGTGTTAAACTCAGCCTTTTAATTTATCTCTCCCCTCTCAGGGCAGGAACTATGGTTACCCCGTTTTTCAGATGAGGAAGCTGAGATTCACATTGGTTAAGTCACTTGGCCACAGTGCTTAGAAGAGGAAGGGCATGGCAATGGGGCGCCCTGCTTTTTGCGGGGCGAGGGGGGGTGGTGGCGCCCTGCTTTTAACCAGTGTGCTGTGGTATCTCCTCTCATCAGGAGGGTGCCTCCCAGCCTTGCCCTTTCTTTGGCTTTGGGATAGAGATAGCACATTGCCCAGCACTTCCTGAGCCCTGGTGGGGAGGGGGGAAGGATTGGAATCACTAAAATATTCTGAGTGGCCTCCCCTAGGAAGGGGCTGGGCCTGACTCTTACCAGTGATCTCTTAGGCCTGGAGTTGTCACCTGGTTTTGCTCAAGGCTGAGTGAAGGGATTTTCATCCTAACTGCGTGAAAAACAGGCTTGTGAGGGGAAAACATGGAGAGTTTCGGCATTGGTGAAATTAAATTCACGCAAAGACAAGAGAAAAATTTCTTTTTCTTGATGTGGATCATTTTTAAAGCCTTTATTGAATTTGTTACAGTATTGCTTCTGTTGTTTATGTTCTGGTTTTTCGGTTGTTTGGGCTTGTGGGATCTTAGTCCCCCAACCAGGGATCAAACCTGCATCTCCTGCTTTGGAAGGCAAAGTCTTAACCACTGGACCAACAAGGAAGTCCCAGCAAGATAAAATTTAAATGTGAATTGTTTCTTTGCCCATTTGGGCCTCCTCCCTCCCATTTAGTGTGCATTTACTGGACCTCCTTAATGGAGTAATATTCCTTCTTAATCTCATCAAAAGACTTTCCTTCTTAATCTTGTTAAGGGGTCAAAATGACCCATGTCCCACAACTTGCTTTGTACTTGTAGATCTGGATTGAGTAAACTGTCAGTAATATTTTGACAACCCTTTGTCTCAAAACCTTAACATATAACTGTGTTTTGACATCTGATGGGTGAAGAAGTCCTCAGAGCGTTCTGAAAGACTCTCTCCTAGGTTATAATCCTCAGGTGGACTCCAATAAAATTTTCCCTTTCTTTCTTTCGTTAATTTTTTCATCCATGGTGTAGAGCATGCATGCGTGCTCAGCCGCTAAGTCATGTCAAGTTCTTTGCAACTGTAGCCCACCAGGCTCCTCTCTCCATGGGATTCTCCAGGCAAGAATACTGGAGTGGGTTCTCATTCCCTTTTCCAGGGAATCTTCTCGCCTGAGGGATCAAACCCGAATCTCCTGCATTGGCCAGCTGGTTCGTTACCACTGAGCCACTAGGGCTCAAAATGATGTAGAGACACCCCTTCTAATAAATTCCTCTGACTCCTGGTTGCAAAGCTTTTGCACATCTGCTCTTTGCCCCTTCAATGGCTGAGAAAAAGCAGGGAGTAGCAGGCAGAAGAATGATTCCCATTGAACAGATGAGAAAACAGAGGTGGGGAAGGGAAGTGTCTCATCAGGGATGAAGGCAGTCTGACCCAGCCAAGAGCAGCCCTTGAGGGTGAGGCGCTAGGAACTGGTTCCCTCAGGACCTGAATGCGCCTCTGATTCAGTTTCAGAAGTGACCTGCAGTGGATCCTCTTCTGTGCTGACCTGCCCTCCCTCATCCAAGAAGGCCCTCAGTACGTACCCTGATTCGGGACCCCAGCCCCTTGGCTGGCTGTGCCCTCAAGCCTTTGCCCTCACCAGCCTCTGTGAGGATTGACCGGGGAGTGTGGGAAGAGTGGGTTCATCCCAGGCAGCCTAGGGGAAGGAAGGGGGAGGAAGAAGGGGAACTTACCCAGGTCAGGGTCCTGGGAGCATGCGCAGTAAATGGAAACAAACAAGTCCATTATCTCTGACTCTCCCTTGGCACCTGCTCCTCCTGGAAGCCCAGGTGACATGTCTGCCTAACCCCCCACCCACTCACCCCACCCCAGCCCTCCAGCCTTGGGTTCAGGCCTTGGCCATCCTCTCTCCTAAGGGGGAAGTCAGGTCTCCCCACTCGCCCTGGGAGACAAGGGAATTCGCCCAGGGAGGTAAACCGTTCCCTACAGTTCAGCTTCCAGGGCAGAGGGGGCCAGGAAAGACTCGAATTAGAGGTTGAGGGGCTGGGCCTGTCTCTCCCCAGGTGTGGGCTGGTGGCCTTGTGGATGGCAGGCACCCTCCTGGCGCCCCCCAGCGGCACCCCCTTGGAGAGACTCGTGCAGGTGGCCATGGAGAGAGGATACACGGCCCAGGGGGAGATGTTCTCAGGTAGGTTGGGTGAGGAAGGGTGTCACCCAGACGTCCTGCAGGAGGGGACTGGAGAGCTTGGCTGGGACACATCAGGCACATGGGGGACTTTGTTCCATTTTTGCACCCTTCTCCTTCCCCCGCCTCCTCACCACCCCGCCGAAGAGCAGAGTGTTATGAGGTGGACTCTGGAACCAGGCCACCTGGGTTCCCAGCCCAGCTCTGCCGCTTCCTGCTGCGTCACCATAGACAAGCATCTTAGCCTCTCTGTGCCTCACTTTTTTTTTTTTTTTCGCAGTAGAGTTGCTTCACAATGTTGTGTCAGTTTCTGCTGGACACAGCAGGATCAGTCAGCCATACACGTATGTCCTCTCTCGAGGACTTCCTTGTCATTCAGGTCACCATAGTGCATTGAGTTCCCTGTTCTATACAGTAGATTCTCGTTAGTTGTCTATTTCATACATAGTACCAATGGTACATAGGGGTCAGTTGCAGTCTTCCAGTTCCTCCAACCCCCGCCCACTTGTTCTCCATACATTTATTGTCTGCGTCTGTGTGTCAGGGTCTGTGTTTTGCCAGTAGGATCGTGTGTACCAGTTTTCTAAATTCCACACACATGCATTAATACAGGGTCTGTGTCTTTCTCTGGCTCATCTTCCACGTTTGCGCGAAGAGATGTTGGTCACAGTGAGGGTTACAGGCGTTGATTCCTAAGAGCCTTTTTCCGGTGCCCGGTGCACAGTGACTGCTCCTCATGTGTCTGCTCTGTCCCTGCAGTGGCTGACATGGGCAGGCTGGCCCAGGAGGCACTGGGCTGCCAGGCGGAGGTGCTCTGCGGCGGCCTGGGTGGTCCCAACAGAAACCACGTCCTGCAGCACATTGTCGCTGGACACCCCCTCCTTATCCCGTATCCCAGGGTCAGGGAGGGAGCTGGGCTGGAATGGGGAGAGTCGGGGGCGGGTGTGTGTGTGTCCCGGGGCCGCCCCACAGCATTGGCCTTGACCGCAGTGCAGCTACGATGAGGACTTCAACCACGAGCCATGTCAGAGGAAAGGCCACAAGGCCCACTGGGCTGTGAGCGCAGGTGGGTTCCCCCTCCTATGCCCTGGACCCTCACCGTGGGCCTCCCTGATCCCCAGTCTCCCCTCCTCACATGCTCACCCTCGTGCTAGCCCCTCCACACTACTCAAGGCAGGAGCCAGGGTTGGACCACCTTTGTCCCTACAGGGTATTTAGCAGGGTCCTGGCCGGCAGCAGGTACTTCAGTATCTGTCAGTCGGTTTTTCCCAAACAAGAAACTCAGAGCACAGAGGAGGATCAAACTGGGCTGCAAACCTGGGCCAGACACTCCCAGGCTCTGTGATTCTGGACCTCCAGGTCCCCATCTGGAAATCAGGGTGAACAGTCTCCAGGGCAGAAGGCTGTTTGAATGTTCAAACTCTTAAATGGTGCCTGGTGGGTTCCATGTCTCAGTGTTAGCTATAGTCAGCAGCTTCATCTTTCCACCTGCCTGATAGAAGGCGGTGCCCTGGTGTGCACACCTCTGAGCAGGCTCTCCTAGACAGCTCGCAACAACTAGGTAATGATGTCTGCTCTGTTCGATGCTGCCTTGGCCACCTCCCTGTGCTGACACGCTGTCGGAGGCAGGACTTAAAATGCCTGCAGTTCTGGAGGCCAGCACCATGGGTTCAAATCCAAGCCCAGCTGTGCCCACGCTGTGTCAGTGCAGGGATCATGGCAGCGCCCACCCTGGAGGGCAGTGGGGGGACTGCAGGAGCCCCAGCCCCTCGTCAGGTCTCAGCTCCTACTCACAGCCACCCCGTCTTCCCCCAGGGGTCCTGCTGGGTGTGCAGCATGTGCCCAGCCTTGGCTACTCAGAGGATCCCGAGCTGCCAGGCCTGTTCCACCCAGTGCCCGGCGCACCTCAACAGCCACCGTCCCTGCCAGAAGAAGGCTCCCCAGGGGCTGTATACCTCCTCGCCAAGCAGGGCAAGAGTTGGCACCACCAGCTCTGGGACTATGACCAAGTCCGGGACAGCAACCTGCAGCTGACGGACTTCTCACCCTCTCGGGCTGCGGATGGCCGGGAGTATGTGGTGCCTGCTGGCGGGGTGCGGGCCGGCCTCTGTGGCCAGGCCCTGCTCCTCCGACCACAAGACTCCGGCCACTAGGCTGCTGTGGCCCCAGCTCAGCTGTGTCACCAGCCACAGAGTGCCCTGGCTTCTCCCTCTGAGTGACAGCCCTAGGGGTTGGACTGGACCTCAAGCCAGATATCCTTCATTCAGGGTCCCCCAAATCCATCCTGGGCATCACCCCAACTCCCCCAAACCCACCTCCCAGTATTGAGCACCTACTCTGGGCTGGGGTTATAGCCAGGAGCCACACAGACCAGCTGCCTCTCTGCAGGGGAGAGACTGACAACCGCTGAGACCGAAGGGCTCGTCAACCCTCTCCCTCAACATCAGCGCTGCATCCACCCATTTCTGGCTGCCGACCACCCTCTCCCTGCACCCCTTGCCTCCCAGTGTCTTCACATCAAGCCAGAGAAGCCTTTTAAAACACGAACTGTGGACTTCCTGGCTATCCAGTGGTCAAGACTCCGTGCTTCCACTGCAAGAGGCACAGGTTCTGATCCCTGGTTGGGAGCTAAGATCCTGCGTGCCACATAAAACCCAAACCAACCACGTTTCACCACTGCCCTCCAGAGAAGCTTCCAGCACCTCCTGTATGCTCATGCATCATCCTCCTGGATACTAAACTCACCTGTCTCCCTCACCCCAGGTTCTTCCTCCTCACGCTTTCTGCCTGGGGTGTCCTGTGCCTGCACCCAGCCCTGGTTACAACTCTTGAACTCCACAGTCCTGGCTCCTTATCACTTCCTCAGGGAAGAGGCCCTCAGGCTCTGCACCTCCCCCACCTGTGTTCTCTCCTGATTTAAAAAGCAAAAGCTCACACTGCTAGTTATTTGTGCCAACTCCTTCACAGTTAACTCATCAAGTCCTCCAACCATGTATGGAGGGCACTAGATCCTCCCAGTTTGAGGGAAAAACAGGCTGGAGAAGTACCGTCGCTGGCCTGAGGTCACAGGGCTGGCCAGTGGCAGGGCCAGATTCAAGCCAGGCACACAGCACCTAGACAGATGGGGTCGGGGCGGGCCAGGCACAAGAATAGCAACTCAGTGAAGCCGATGAATGAACCACCAGCTCTGAGCCCACTTCTACTCCAGACCTGTCGTCATCCCCTCCCCTCATGCGTCGCTAATGCTCCAATTATGAGCTTTGAGCCCATAAGGTCCAGATGCAAAAAGATTCCACGAAATGGACTACGAATGTGTTTATTGGGGTGTCATCACAAGAAGAAGGCAGTGAAGCGATGTTGCCTCCTGATCCCCAGTGTGACCCCATCAAACTACCTCTCATATAAATAAGTATAAAGATGATCAGTAGAAAAGGAGCAACCCTCAGCCTGGAAGACCACGCCAGAGCTTTGGCTAAGGGCGAGGTGGCACCTCTCCTCCCCCAGCCCGGCCTGGTGGGCCAGGAACCCAAAGTTGGGAGCAGGAGGACGGAGGGACTCCACCTGCGCCTCAGGGTGCTGGGGTCTTCTGGTTTGGACCAGGTTGCCAGCCCCGCCCACCCAGCACCTCAGGCCCAACCAAGCAGGGCATCTTCCCAGCAGAGGCTGGAGAGGGGGCGCTCCCTAGGAAAGTAGCTGGGTCCCGAGCCAGGCCCAAGTCTGCCTGGCGTCTGAAAGCCCTTGCTGGGACCGCAGCCCTCTAGGAGGAAGGAGACACAAGAGGGCAGGAGGAAGTCCCTGGCTGAGGCTGGTGCCTGAGGGTCGAGACGGTACTGTCACAGTAGCCGCACGGGATGTGGCTGTGGTTTCGGTCGGCATAGGGTCAGCAGTTCTCCTGGGAGCCGGGAAAGAGCCTGTGGGGCCAGGGGCGGGTAGGACAGGGTGAACCGAGCCCTGCCCAGCGGTGTCAGCCCTCAGGCCCAACCCACAGCGCCACACCCGCAGAGCCTCTGCCAGCCTCCGCGGCCCCCAGGTGAAGAGTGGGGACTGTAACTGCTGGGTGGGAGGAGAGCTGCTGCGTTTGTTCACTAATGAGGTCTGGCTCTCCAGCCCCGCCAGCAGCCAGCCCGCAGAGGGAGGGGCCGTGGTTACAGTCACTCCTGTAGCAACAGGCCTGAGGTCACGCCTGTACTGTGCAAGTGTGGGCACTGCGTTCTTTCAGGGTGCGTGGTTTAGCTGCGGCTGCTGCATCCCCTCCTGGCTGGTCAAGGGCCTAGTCTGGTTCTGACTCAACTGTGGGCCCCAGCCAGGTCACACTGCCTTTCAGTTCTTAACAACCTCCCAACTCGTCAAAGAGTGGGGCAGGCCCCCACCCCCATCTCCAGGCCCCTTCAGATCTTCCACACTGGTCCTGCATGGTGTGCGATGCAACCTCTCCCATCCCTGGACTTCAGCTCCCCTGTGGCCGACCTCAGGCCCCTCGCATCTCGGGGCCCCTCCAGCCAGATGGGCACCATCCATAAATGAACCTGGTTGTGGACAAGCAGGTCAGCTCCGGGCTAGGCCCTGGAGCAGGCAGATCATGTTGTCCAGGCCCCAGAGGTAGCCATCCTCATGATTGCCTTCAGCCCAGGGCAGCCGGTGGCTGAGTGTCTGATGGTCAGGCAGGGCAACGGTCTTGCCGAAGTCAATCATCCAGACCTTGGCCAGGCCGGTGTGGTCGTGCACAAAGAGGAGGGAACTGCCTACCACCTGCAGAGGGAGAGGCAGGAAGTTAAAGGGAGAGGCAGGCACGGCCAAGGTCCCTGCCCCAGCAGACAGCTGAGACGGTGGCTGATAGCATGGACTTTGGAGTCAGGCTGCCTGGGTTCAAGCCCCAGCTCTGCCACTTACAGGCTGCATGCCCCTCCCTGGGCAGGGGACTTTTAACTCTCCTTACCATTTATCGCAAAGACTGCTATGCATATTATCTATAGGAAGTAATCCACATAAAGCTCTTAGAAGACTTGCCTGTATAAATAAATGCAAAATACGGATTTCCCTGGTGGTCCAGTGGTTAAGAATCCGCGTTGCAATGCAGCAAACAAGGACTTGGGCAACTAAGCCGGAGTGCTGCAACTCCTAAGCCTGCACATTGCAACTAGAAAGAAGCCAATGACTAGAGAAGCCAGAGAGCTGTAACTAAGACCTGACAGCTAAAATAAAAAACTTTTTAATGTGAAACAGTGTTAGCTGCTATCCCTTTTCAAACCGGGGTACAAAATCCAATGCCTGCAGGATCCCAAATGGGTCAAAGGAGCCTGGTGGGGACTGCGGGTGTGGATAATGCCTCCTCATGGTAAGGGGCAGCAGCTACTCAGCCCCAGGGAATTGCTACTGGTGACCCGAGGCAAGTGGTTTCCTTTTTTCCAGGCTCAGTTTCCTCATCTGTAGAATGGGGATGATGGTAAGAGCCCCTCCCTCCTTGGGATCATTGCGGCATTCCATGTTACACAGCTCACAAGGTGCCTTGTGGAGCTGAGCACACCGCCCTAGGGAGATACTGGGCTGTTTTTTTCTTTTTAATTTAGAAATACAGGGCTTCCCTGGTGACTGGTAAAGAATCTGCCTGCCAATGCAGGAGACATGGGTTCGATCCCAGGCCCAGGAAGATCTCACATGCTGCGGATCAACTAAGCTGGTGCCCCGCAANGGTGGGAAAGGGGTGGGGGAGAGCTGCCAAAGGAGGAATGCAGGGAACAATAACTAAGTAATTATGGAGACTTCCCTGGCGATGCAGTGGTTAAGAATCCGCATTCCAGATCCCACATGCAGTGAAGCAGCTAAGCCCATGCGTGCGCAACGACTCAGCCTGTGCACTGGAGCCCGGGAACTGTGATGACTGAGCCCACAAGCCCTAGATCCCACGCTCCGCAACAAGAGGCCACTGCAGTGAGAAACCCGTGCACCGCAATAGAGCAGCCCCTGCTCGCCACAGCTAGAGTCCCAGTGCAGCCAAAGACAACAAATCAACTGTTTTCTTCAAAGAGAAAAGAATCTGCCTTCCAATGCAGGGAACTAAGATTCCACATGCAGCAGAGCAACTAAGCCTGAGCACCACCATCCCTGAGCCTGAGAACCAAACAAAGATCTCGCGTGCCACAGCTAAGGCCTGATACAGCCAAAAATAAAGAAAAATTATTTTAAATAATAATTATGGCTACAAAATCATCACAAGAGCTGGGAGCTCTTCTGCACTCTGAACAGCACTCTATATTCGCTCAGGTCCATCTCGGCAGCTCCATAAAGAAAGTACTATTTTCCCTTCCTCTACCAGGAAGAAACCAAGGCCCAAAGGGGTAGATCACATGCCCCAGGTCACATGGCAGGGCCAGCCTTCATCCCAGGCCGTCTGCCTGTAGTCCATGCTCCTAATTGTCCCCCTCCCTCAAGTCCTGATGCTGCTTACCCTACAGAAGCAAACTCCCAAACCTGAGGGAGGCACCTCTTTTTTTTTTTTTTTTGGCCATGCCATAAGGCTTGTGGGATCTTAGTTCTCCGACTGGGGGTTGAACCCAGGCCCTGGTCAGTGACAGTCCTCACCACTGGGATGCCAGGGAATTCCCTCAGGGTCTCCTTTTATAGCTTTGGCAGGTGACTCTGTCAGCGGTTTCTCCTGAGGCCACCTGGACCCAAACACCCCCCAACACACAGAGGGCCCTCTGTTCCCATGGTGGCTGGAGCTCACACCTCGTGGGTCCTGAAGAAGGGGGAGCTTTCCAGAGCTTCACGAAGTTCTTCTAGGCGTGCCACGTACTTTCTCTGTGGGTGAGAGGGAAGATTTCTTGCTTAGTTCATGGACTTTGTGGGTCTGTACCCACCTTAAGATCTGACTCCATCTCACTCCCCCCGAAGGAGTGGGCAGACCCCAGCCAGGATGGGATAAGAGGAGGCATGGGGAAATCGGAGGTGGAGGCGGGATTGGAGGCATCAGGGTGGCACAGACAAGAGTACAGCTGGTAGATCACATGAATGGCCACAATTCCGAACAGCTTTTCCTACCAAGAGGCAGACTCTTTCCCTTATAATCTAGGCTTGATTGTGTGAGTTGCTTTGGTCAATAGAACCTTGTAGGAAAGCTGGCCATTCTGAGCTCATTCACTCAGAGACCTTGCTTTTTCACTTGCTCTCTTGGCCTGCTGCTTCCACTGTGAGAACAAGCCCAGGCCAGCCTGCTGGGCGATCAAGCCAGAAGCTGAGACAGTGAAGCAGCCACCAGACATGACAGCAGGGCACCCCTGGGCCTGCCCACCCTGACAAGACAGTGAGCAATGCCAGCCCAGCATCAGCTGGAGCAAAAGATGGTTAACACGGGAGGAACGAGGATGTGGCGGTCCTATGCTTCTAAACTTGGGGGCATTGGTGTCCCGCTCACCAGGATTGTGTGGTTCCCGTCCACAAAATCCTCCAACACCTTTGTCACCTGCTCCAGCTTCTGCGTCTTCTTGAAGTTAGTGTTGCAGGTCCCATCGGCTTTCTGCAAGACAAGGGGTGTCATGGCTTTTCCTTCCCACACCCAACACCAAGCAGCCTCAGACACCTCTGGGGGGCAACTACCTGCCTCCAGGCTTACTTGCTGTTCAGGAGAAGCCAGCTCACCTGGTCATACTCAGCCCCAGGTCATACTCCTAAGCAACCAGTCCTTCAGGTCTGAACTCAAACCCCCTGGTTGAACCAGTCTAGCCAAGTGGGCTTTGGAGAGGCTTGGATCTGGCTTCGAATCATGGCTCTGATACTACACAACTTGGTGGCCTTGAGCAAGTCATTTCACCTGCCTCAACCTTGACTTCCTCATCTGGAAAATGGGATTGTGTTAATACCCACCTCCTAAAGCTGGTATAAGGATTAGGAGAGCCTGAGTGTGTAGGATCCATAGCACAGCGCTGGGCACCACTCAGTGAAGTGCTCAGCCGCTCAGTCCTGTCTGACTCTTTGCGACCCTGTGGACTGTAGCCCGTCAGGCTCCTCTGTTCCTGGAATTTTTCAGGCAAGAATACTGGAGATGCTTTCGAACTGTGGTGCTAGAAAAGACTCTTGAAAGTTCCTTGGACTTCACAGAGCTCAAACTAGTCAATCTTAAAGGAAATCAACCCTGAATATTCATTAGGAAGGACTGATACTGAAGCTGAAGCTCCAATACTGTGGCCACCTAAGGTGAAGAGCCAACTCACTGGAAAAGACCCTGATGCCGAGAAAGACAGAGGACAGGAGAAGAAGGGGGTGACAGAGGATGAGATGGTTGGATGGCATCACCAACTCAATGGACATTGAATTTAAGCAAGTTCTGGAAGATGGTGAAGGAGAGGGAAGCCTGGTGTGCTGCAGTCCACGGGGTCGCAAAGAGTCAGACACGACTTAGCGACTCAACAACTCTAGGGGATCTTCCCTACCCAGGGATCAAACCTGGGTCTCTGGTATCTCCTGCATTGGCAGGCGGATTCTTTACCACTGGACCATCTGAGAAGCTCCCATACTACACTTGATCTTAGTCAAAAGGCAGAGAAGCAATAAAATAAAGGAGACTAATGCTATTTGTTATGTTTGAGAGAGGTACAAAGGGTCCCCTGAGTCATCCTGCCAGGCTATGCCAGGTGCCCTGTGGGCAATGGTAATACAGCGGTAACAGCACAGGTGTAATCAGATGAGGGAGGCAGACACTGAATAAGATCCTCGAAACGGGAGATAAGATAAGGGAGTGTAGAAAGTTATAAGGAGTCCCTGGGCCTCTCCCAGCGCTGGGAGAGGCCCTGAACTAGTGGGACAGAAATCAAGGAGGGCATCCCAGAGGAAGTGGAATTTGGAAGGAGACTGGAAAGTAACTGAAAGCCAGTCACCCAGGGGAAGGGGGAAGGGGGAAGGGCAGTCCTGGCACAGGAAACAGCAAGTACAGAGAGCCTGTGGCAGGAGACAGGAGGACCCTTTCAAAGAAATCAAAGTACTTCACCGTGCCATCTCTAGGGGCTTGTGGCACACCCACAGAGAGCTAACACAGAGGGAAAAGAAAGGAAGAAAGGAGAGGGGGAGGAAAATCTCTCTCTGCAATGATACGGAAAACTCTCCAGGAAAGGGAGGAAAATGTCGGCTGCATTTGTTTGTATATCCAGGAAGAAATATAAGTAACTGACCAAGTGGTTCCCCATGAGGAGGTGCGGGGTTGGAGGGGTGGGGGCACAGAACAGGAAGGAGAGCAACAGGGTTAGAAGAGAGATTTCTTTTACATTATTTTGACTTTTAAACTGTGGTGGATAGCTATTCACACAATTAGATTAAATTTACAACAAAATAAAAAAGGAGAAAAAAGAGAAAAGTTTTCTGCATAAGGAGGAAAAAGCCCATCCAGCTGCTGTATCAGATGATGGATCAGAGTGGGTGAGTCCAGCATCTGGGAGCCCAGGGAGGCTGGGGTAGGAGAAGATGGGGCTGGACTCGGACAGGGCCTTGGGGAGGGGGAAAGAAGGTGGAATCAAGAGACTTTCAGGCAGGTGGATAAACAGAACTTGGTCTGCGACAGACGCGGCAGGAGCAGGTAAGCGGGCCTCTCCCAGCCTGCTTTCCATCCTCTGCAGTCTCCTGCTTCTCTCCAAATCTGGCATCTTTCCAGCTTTTTCTGACATCCTAGTTGGTTGGTTTTTCTGTCACTCTGTCTCAGACCTAGCTCTTAGCCCTCCAGAAACAGGCCAGCAGCTCCTGGGCCTCACCTTGATGCCCTCAATCCGGAAGCCCAGGGTGGAGGTCGAGCTCACGGTCTCCCTCCACTGCATGTAGCGGGGCTTGGTGACCGCACACTGGGCATGCTCCTCAGGGGTGGGGGCCCCGGGGTCCACAGCCACCATCTTCTCATACATGTCCTTCCGGGGCCGGGGCCGTTCTCGCGCCTTCACCAGCTCCTCCTCCAGGTAGGTCCTGGGACACAAAGGATGTAACAAGGGAAACCGTGAAGAACAAAGCTAGAGGACTTTTACTCCCTGATATCAAGGAGTGTTATAAAACTACAGTATGGCACAAGAATAGACAAATAGATCAGTGAACTGGGACAGAGTCCACAAACAGACACACAAGTACATTCTCCCGATTTATGACAAGGAAGGCACTGCAGTTCAATGGGGAAAGAGCAGTCTTTTCAGTCAATGATACCACGTCAACAGGATATCCATATGGAAAGGGAAAATGAACCTCAATCCCTGCCTCACACCATATATAAAAATTACATCTAGATGGATTGCGGATCTAAATGTGAAAGTTAAAACAAAGCTTGTAGGGGCTTCCCTGGTACCTCAGTGGTAAACAAACTGTCTGCCAATGCAGGAGACATAGGTTTAATCTCTGCTCCAGGAAGATCCCACATGCCACACAACGACTAAGCCCACATGCCACAACTATTGAACCTGTGCTCTAGAGCCCAGGAACCGCAACTGCTACTGAGCCTGCACACCCTAAAGCCCGTGCTTGGCAACAAAGAGAAGCCACTGCAATGAGAAGCCTGTGCACCACAGCTGGAGAGTAGCCCCTACTCGCTGCAACTAGAGAAAAGCCCTCATGGCAACAAAGACCCAGCACAGTCAAAAATAAATAAATGATTTTAGAAAAAAACAAAACCTGTAGAAGAAAACACAGGAGATCATCGTGATCTTAAAGTAGGCAGATTTCTTTAAAAGCTACTAACCATAATGAAATAAATTGATAAAACTGTACTACATTAAAAGTACTTCTGTTTATGAAAAGACATCATGAGAGTGAAATGGGAGCGTTGGAGAGAGAGAGAGAATGGTGTGTGTGTGTGTGTGTGTGTGTATGTGTTTGTATCTCCAGCAAAGGACTTGTATCCAGAATATATACTTACAAATCTTTATGACAAAAAGAGAGCCCAGTTGAAAAATGAGCAAAACGAAACAGTAAAATAGGCAGTTTTCAGTAGAGGATATCCAAGCTAATTAGCTAATCAATGCTTAATTTCTTTGGGCATCAGAGAAATAGAAATTAAAACAATAAAGAGATACCCACCAAGATAACTAAAAGTAGTAAAACAGGTAATACCTAGCATTGATGACAAGATAAAACAAATGGAACTCCCATACACTGCTGGTGGGAAAGGATGCTAGTACAATCACTTTGAAGATTGGCTTAAGACTTCCCTGGTGGTCCAGTGGGTAAGATTCTGTGCTCCCAGTGCTGGGGGCCCAGTTTGACCCCTGGTTAGGGAACTAAATCCCACATGCCACAACTAAAGATCCCACATGCCACAAGCTGGACCTGGTACGGCAAAATAAATAATTAAGTATTGTTTAAAAGAAGAAGATCGGTTTGGTGCTATCTTCAAAAACATCCATGCAACCCTTCACCTCTGCCCCATGGCTGCCCCTGAACCTACCTGCTGCCCATCTTGCAGTCCATGATGGAGGGGTTCTCAAAGTCTGCCAGGAGATCTTCCATCTGGTTAAAGGTCTGGCCATCCCGCCGCACCATGCCATAGTAGGCTGGCACAAAAGGCCGCAGGGGGTCATGCATCAGCTGCTCCAGGCTGCGCTGCTCATACTGACAGAAACGCTTCAGAATCCAACCATCTTCTCCTGCCTGAAAGTTGCCTATGAGCAGCCATCAACAAGAGGGTCAGAAACTGAATGAGCCACTTCCCCGACTGTCTCAGATCCTGGCCACCATTATCTTGCCTGACCCGTCTGCAGTACTTTCTCTCCCTCCCTGCAGCTCTCAAAATCTTGGCCAGGGGAATGTATTTTAATCAGTTCTAATGAGGTGGACGAACCTAGAACCTATTATATTGAAGTAAGTCAGAAAGAGAAGTATAAATATTGTATACTGATGCATATACCTGGAATCTAAAAAAGATGGATTTATTTTCAGGGAGGCAATGGAGAAAGAGACATAAGAGAATGGACCTATGGACATGGGGGGAGGGGAGAGGGTAAGATGTATCCAGACAGTAACATGGAAACGTACAATACCATATGTAAATGGGAATAGCCAATTCCCATAGCCAATGGGAATTTGCTGTAGTATTCAAGGAACTCAAACAGATGCTCTGTGACAATCTAAAAGGGTGGAATGGGTAGGGAGATGGGAGAGAGTTTTGGGAGGGAGGGGACATGGGTGTACCTATGGCTGATTCTTGTTAATGTATGACAGAAAACCACAAAATACTGTAAAGCCAATTATCCTTCAATTAAAAAAATACATATATTGGCCAGAGTTGGTGAAGGAAGGGCCTAGTTCTGCATTTTTGTTTAAACAGAGTCAGATTCCCAGCACACTATGTTCTCATTTGTTTTGTAATTTTGGATTATGAACTCACGATCAGCAGTGAGAACTTTTGTGAGAGCTGAGTCAAGAGCATGACTCTCCCGAGCAGATCTGCATTTGTTTCAGCCTAGAGTCCCAGAGTGCTAACAAACGGACCTTGTCAATTCACAAATCTGGCATTTCCTGGGCCGTGCAGACAGTGTAGATTAGAGTGATAGATAGTATTTTCAGATTATATTTTCCAAAATGTCTGTAACAGTAATCATGAACCCTTCTCCTGGGGCATTTGTTTGGTTTTCATCATATATATATGATGCGTAAAGAGTAGCTCATGTCCACACGCTCTTCTAGAATTCTGCCACTCCAATCAAGAAGTGGAATCTAATCCTTTAATTCTTTTCCCCTTGATTCTGACAGAATCTTGCTTCTTATGGCAGAAGCAACACTATGACTTCAGAGTCTGAGTCGCAGCCTTCACTTTGTTATCACAGACCCTTGCCTTTCAGTCCTGGGCTACCAAGTAAGAAATCTGACTGCTGAGGCCACCATACTGTGAAGAAGCCCAAGCAGCCACACAGAGAAGTCACACATGGGCTTTCCAGCTGGCAGTCCCAACGGAGAACCAGCCAACAGCCAGCATCAACTGCCTGGTGTGTGAATGAATGAATCTCCAAAGGTTTCCAGCCTGCAGCCTTTGACTGTCCTAGCTGAATTCCCAGGTATCATGGCACAGCAATAAGCCATCCCGGCTATGCTCTGTCTGAATTCCTGACCCAAAACGTATGAGTGCAATAATATGATTGCTTTATTCCACGAAGTTGTTGTGTTTTTTGTTTTTTTTTAAACCACTAAGTTTTGAATTTTCTGTTTTCGGTTTTTTTAAACTTAGCAATAGTAACTAGGATACATACAGATGGCAGGCCTGTGTTGACAGTTTTGGTGATGGGGGGCGGGGGGGACTTTGTCTTTCTCTGACTCAGATCTGAGGATGAACAGGAAGATAAGTTCCCTTCCCTTTGTTGATAGGAACAATTTGTCTAGTCCAGCCCACTGCCAGTTTTTGTAAAAAGAAAAAAAAAGAAAGCTTTATTGGAACACATTATCTATGTCTGCTTATATGTTGCAAAAGCAGAGTGGAGTACTTTATATTTATTATCTAGCCCCTGACCAAAAATGCCAGATGCTTGGCCTCATGCTACTATGTGCTTAAGACACTGTGCTAGGTCCTAGGGGTGGGGTGGGGGGGGAGGACATTTAAGCTGTTGTTTGCTATTGTTTAGCCACTAAATTGAGTCCAACTCTTTTTGACCCCACGGTCTGTACCCCGCCAGGCTCCTCTGTCCATGAGATTTCCCAGGCAAGAATACTGAAGCGGCTTGCTATTTCCTTCTCCAAAGGATCTTCCCCACCCAGGAATCGAATCCCCATCTTTTGCATCAGCAGGCAGGTTCTTTACCACTAAGCCAACAAGGAAGCCCCATAGCTGTTATTTCCTGGGGGCCTACTCTGCTCCAGATACAGGATGGGGACTGGGACTGGTAACTGCCATTTAGGAGGGGCAGGGCCTCAGTGTGGGAAAGTAACTTGCCCAGGGCCATCCACAAATAAAGAGCAGAACTCGGATTCAAGCTCAGGCCCCTCTGTCTCCATGGTCAAAGATTTGCCTGCCAGCACCCTGACACCAGGCTAGCAGGAAACAGCCCTCCATCCTGAGGTACGAATGGCCCGGCCCAGCCTAAGCACGTGCCGCAACAGCTCCAGGAACTACAGGCTGCCACTAAGCCCATTTCACAGATGGAGGACCTAAAGTACAAAGAGTGGTTCCTTCCCCCAGGCATCTCTGCCCAGCTCGGCCTGCCCCACCGCCACCCTTCTCCCCACCCTCTCTCACCAGAGTGTCCAGACAGCTGGACCCAAGGGTAGTGTTTTCGGAAGGAGACCACAAAGGGCGAATACTTCAGAACTGTCTTCAGCTTCTTCCACGGCTTGTTCTGTGTAGGGCAGAGAGGGTGGGGTCAGAGTTGAGGCCAGGAAGGGAGGATGAGGTGAGTGCCCCGAGAGGGAACCAAGGGACAGCCTGGGATCTTTCCAAGGGCCAAGGGTTGCTTCCTGGGATCACTGGGCTTAAGCTCACTGGGGTGAGCAAAGCTCACTTACTTTAGTAATCATGAGCACCCCCCAAAGCCTCAGCAAAGGTGAGAAGAGTCCCTTTCCATTTATCTCAGTGTCATCATTTTTTTTTTGGCTGCACAGCATAAGGGATCTCCCCCAATCAGGGATCGAACACTATATTGGGAGCACAGTGTCTTAACCACTGGACCATCACGGNAAAGCTCACTTACTTTAGTAATCATGAGCACCCCCCAAAGCCTCAGCAAAGGTGAGAAGAGTCCCTTTCCATTTATCTCAGTGTCATCATTTTTTTTTTGGCTGCACAGCATAAGGGATCTCCCCCAATCAGGGATCGAACACTATATTGGGAGCACAGTGTCTTAACCACTGGACCATCACGGAAGTCCCTCAGTGTGATCACTCTGTAACTGTGTCTCTCTGTCCTTCTCAAAGAAGTAAAGATAGGCTAGGTTTTGCTGTAGTCACCAGCAACACCCCACATCTTTCCATGACATACACACACCAAAAATGGGGAAGCCTGCTGTTCCTGAAGGAAGTCAGATCTTCCAGGGAAAATGATAAAGGAGTTGATGGATAGAGGCCAAACAACAGAGAGAGAGAAGTAGAGACAGGGGACAAAGACAGAAACTGTGGCGGCCCTATCAGCTGCTCACCAAAGACCTCAGGCCCGTCTCCCTGCCCTCTCGAACTCAGCTTTGGCCAATGAAATGTGAGTGGGAAATGTGGCTTTTAGGCGGAGTCTTAAAGCCAGTGAGTGACTCCATGTTCTTTTTCCTGTTAAAGAAGGGGACGAGGCGGGCAGGGCACTGTGGGAAAAGAAACAGCAGCTGAGTGAAGGCAGCATGGAGCAGAGGCCCCTCGCCTCACCCATCGCTGCTGAGGGCCCATGTTCAATCCCTGTTCAGGGAACTGAGATGGCACAGGCAGCACAGCCAAAGGAGAAGAAAATCCTTCCTTGCTCCAAGTCACTAAGTTTGGGCGCCATTTGTTACTACAGCAGTCCTGACCTCTTCCCACTGACACAGAGTTACTAGAAGAGAAAGAAGCAGAGAAACAGAATGGGAGACTCGGTAATGACAGAGACAGAAAATGAAACACAGATGCAGAGAAAAGGTGGCAGCAAATAAGAGAGAGAAGCTGACAGAAAACAAGGGTTTAGTTGTATCCCGCTGACTCAACCAAGAGCATCTTGAGAACTGGTTAGGGCCTGAGTTCACCGCATATGCACACACACACCCATGAGCGTACACACACACCCATGCATGCACACATGCATGCTAAGTCGCTTCAGTCCTTTCCGACTCTTGTGTGACCCTATAGACTGCAGCCCACCAGGCTCCTCTGTCCATGAGTGTTCCCAGGCAAGAATACTGGAGTGGGTTGCCAACCCCTCCAGGGGATCTTCCTGACCCAGGAACCAAACCCGAATCTCTTAGCTCTCCTGCGTTGGCAGGTGGGTTCTTTACCACTAGTGTACGTGCGCGCGCGCACACACACACACACACACACAAATACCTTCTCTGCTCCAAGCACATAACAAACTCTTAGCAAGGATTGGGAAAACGAGTTGTGTTCAGAGGAAAAAACCTACATGGCTCATCTCCCTCCATTGAAGGTCAAAGTCATGTTATCTCCTATACCCTGAAAACCCCGTTACCTAGCAGACATCTAACGGATGGTGGGAAGGTCAAACACAGACGAGGGAGTTGGACTGCAGGACTCAGGAAGTGTTCTTCCCTCCCCTCTCCAGCTGCCAGCCATGGAGAGGAGGTGATGAATGAAGGTTCCTGTTTACTAAGCACCTGGAACATTCCAGGCACAATGACAAAGGCTCAGGGTAGCATAACCCATCTAATCCTAAAAACACCATCCCAGGAGGATTGTTGACTGTATTACAGGGGTGGAAACAGACTCAGAGGGGTGAAGTCACCTGCCTAAATCACACAGTGTAGTGTTGGGGTTCTATCTCTGGTCTGCCCCCACTGCCCTGGGGTTATCCACCACAGCCCTGCCAGATTACAAGCCTTGACTGAGGGCAGAACTGAGGTTGCCATGGTTACAAGCATGTCCTCAGTCATGGCGTGACACAGAGTAAGTGCTCCAAAAATATAGTTTGGGTTGAAGGAAGTTGATCGAAAGTGTGTTTTTCTTTCTGTCTTTTAATCATAAGCAGATTCAGTATCTTCTTTATCTCTCTTTTTTCTTAGATCTGATGGTTAATCTGGGCTGTCTCAGATTTCATCATGCCTTCAGCTCACATGTCCCTGATACCCTAGGTCTGGCCAGTCACCTTCTCTGGACTCCCACAACCCTGTGGGCTTCCCCCATCCCAGCCCTGACCCCTCCAAGCTGTCACTGCCTAGTGATGGGTCTGTCTCCTCCCAGTGACCTGGGAGCTCCATGCAGGCAGCATTTGGGTCACTGCTGTGTTCCCAGCAAAACCAACATGGAGCCAAACACACAGCAGGGACTTGGGGACTGTCTGTTGCCTGATTAGGAGGACACACGTGAGAAGGAAGGAAGCGGGGAGGAAAGGAAGAAAGTAGCTAGGTCTTTAAGGTCAGATGGGATTTCAAAACGAAGGGAGCAGGAAGCGAGGGGTATTCTAGGCAGTGGGAATGGCTTGAGCAACAATCGGAGGCAGGATGGCAGCAGTGTGTTCGGGGAACAGCGAGTACTTAGGCTCCGTTGCAACAGCAGAAGGGGTCAGGAGGGGAGAAGGGAAGCTGAACAGAGGAAGGAGCCTGGAGACAGGAAGCTCTGAACTCAGGACCAAACTCCTGGTCGCTCTCAGGAAAGCCCTAGGGAACCATGGAAGACTCTGGAGCTGGGCACCTTCAGATGTTAGCCACAGCTGGGTCCTGGAGGCAGATTCCAGAGGATGAGGAAACACTGAAGACAGAAAGGCTCCAGAGGAAGGCAGATGAGGAGGAATGGATCCACACATCATAGGGGTGAAAATGCCTGGGCTTTCAACTCAGTCAGAACTGAGTTCGAATCTAGGCTCTGACTGGATGAGGCCAACTCTAAGCAAGTGAGCTCACCTCTCTAGGCCTTAGTGTCCCCTCTGTAAAATGGAGATAATAATCCCAAACTTACAGTGCTGTTATAAAGATTCAACGAGTTAATATATATACAGCACTTAGCAAAAGTGCCTAGCGTTCAGTAAAAGTTGGAATCTGTGTCTTCCAAGGTNAAGTGAGCTCACCTCTCTAGGCCTTAGTGTCCCCTCTGTAAAATGGAGATAATAATCCCAAACTTACAGTGCTGTTATAAAGATTCAACGAGTTAATATATATACAGCACTTAGCAAAAGTGCCTAGCGTTCAGTAAAAGTTGGAATCTGTGTCTTCCAAGGTCTGTGACTTTGGATAAGTCTGTGTGCTTCAGTCTCCTCATCTGTAAAATGGAGATAAAGGAATCTACCTCACAGGGCTGCTGTGAAGTTTAAATGAGTTGATATAAGCAAAGAGTTCAGCACAGGGACTTCCCTGGCAGACCAGTGGTTTGGACTCTGCACTCCCAATGCAAGGGGAGAGGGTTTGATCCCTGACTGAGGAGCTTAAATCCCTTGTGCAGCAAGCTGCAACCAAAAAATNCTACCTCACAGGGCTGCTGTGAAGTTTAAATGAGTTGATATAAGCAAAGAGTTCAGCACAGGGACTTCCCTGGCAGACCAGTGGTTTGGACTCTGCACTCCCAATGCAAGGGGAGAGGGTTTGATCCCTGACTGAGGAGCTTAAATCCCTTGTGCAGCAAGCTGCAACCAAAAAATAAATAAATCAACAAAAGAGCTTGGCACAGGGCTGGGCATGAGTGAGTGAGAGCTGGGTTTTTTTTTTTTCCTTCATTCACTCCAGCTCAGCTGCTCTGAGATGCCAAGGAGGTGAGGGAATAGGGAGAGGGAACAGCAACAGCAGAGCCCCAGAGGGTCAGTGCAGGCAGGCTGGGGCAGGTCTATTACACCTGCGGCCACATGTGTGAGCATGTTCAGAGAGCAAAGCATGTGGGATGAGTGGGGCTCAGGGCAGACTCCAGCCAGGGGCCCCAGGACAATGGGAGGATCCAGCAGACTGACCCATGGGAGGCTCTCATACCTGCCTTTGCACTGACCCTCCCGCCCTGAACCTGCCCTGCCAGCCCTCCTGATTCACCAGCAGAGAACCGCACCCAAGCTGAGGATGTAAACAAGAGATTGCAGGAGCACTCTGGGGAGCTGGGGGTAATGCAGTGGGGAGATGGAGAGTCCTTGGCTGGGGTCCCTTAGCGTTTGGGGTTCACACCGCCCTTTGAGAATTAAAAAAAAAAAAAAAAA
>SJYA01002371.1:576438-609468 GCA_006410615.1 Neotragus moschatus | reverse complement strand
GGGGGGGGGGGGCGCGGGGGGGCAGGTCACAGACTGTCCAGAGGATCCAATAGAAGTCACAGACCCTTGCTGCAAAAGCATGTGTATATACTCACAGGACTCACACAACTTTTAGGGGTTCCTGGGTGCCATGAAGTTAGCCAGCAGCCATCCATTTTAGACCCCAGAACTGGAGGTGGGGGAAAGGAGAGAATGAAGAGGAGGGTGCCTGGAGAGCTAGGAACCCTGCTGTCAGAGGGAAGAGTTTGGTGGATGTAAGAGGTGCCTGGAGATAAAACTGCTGGTGGAGTTCTANGCAGGGGCCATGTGGGGATTCTTGGGCCCAAAAACTTCATCAGGATGGGCCTGGCAGAGGCCTGGGTGAGGAGGACATTCGCAAGGCCCGGGAGGCCCGAATCAGGAAGACGCCCCGGCCCCAGGTATCATTGCGTACCACTCAGCAACACCCCCATGAAGGCAGCTGGCCTTCCAGTCTTGGGGAAGGGTGTGGTGGCAGGTTGGTCGGACTGCCTGGGTGCTTTTTCCTTCTTTTCCCGCTCAGACCTTCTCCCCACTTCCCACTTCCCAGCTGAGTGAACGTTCTCGAGAACGCAAGGTGCCCGCCTCCCGCATCAGCCGCTTGGCCAACTTTGGGGGTAGGTGTGACTGTTGGAGACTGTGACCTAGATCAGAAGAGGTGACATTTATAGAATGAAGCAAGGGAGAGAGTGAATCAGAGAGAGAGGAGGGAGAGATGGAAAGAGAATGAAGTCAAAGGCCCGTAAAACCAAGAGAAACAGAGAAGAATGTTATATTTATTGAGAACCTGGAATGTGCAGGGCCCCTTACACATGGTCTCTGCAGTGAATCAGTGAGTGTTTGTTTCCATTCTATAGAGGAAGTGGAGGCTAAGGGAGGTAAACAGGACTAAACCCTGGGTCCTGCACCAGGATTATTCAGACTTCAGGTCACAACCTGCATGAAATAATTTAGTAGGTTGCAACCAGCATTTAAAAGAAGAATGGAAAATATGAGAGCAGATGTAGAGTCAGGGAGAAGTCTTGTTTCATGAAACATTATGTATCACTGGTCTCTATCGGTTATAATGCAAATGTCTTCTTGACTGTGAATCATGGTTCAAGTTTTAAAGATACTGATTCACAGTGTAAAGGAGTCAAATGCACTGCTTAGAGCTTTGGCACCAGGCTGCCCGGGATTCAAGGGGGTGATTCTTATGCGTCCTCACTTTGTGAGTCTGGATAAGTTACTTCTCTGAGCCTCGATTTCCTTTTCTGTAGAATGGAAGTGTTTCTATAAAATTTCTCTCATGGGGGTGTGAGGACAAAATGAGTCAGTGCATAAAAGGCACTGGGAATGGTTTTTGGCATGGAGAAAGTGCTCAGAAAAGTCAAACTATGATTATTTATGGAAATGATGACAATACAAGAGGCCGAGTGACTTAAGATGTCTTTGAAGACAAGGAGACAGAGGAAATCAGAGCTGGAGAGATAACAACAAAAGGAGGAACTGAGAGGAGGCCTAGACAGACGTACTAGGTGGAGGGAAGGGCAAAGATGGACAAAAAACTGACTTAGAAAAGGAGAGGTGCGCATGAAGAAAAGAAACAGGGTCATAGGAAGACAGAGCGACCTGGGGGGAGAAGGGGATCGTTTCCAGGCCTTCTTACTCTTGGCTGTACGCTGGAATCATCTGGGATGGATGCTTAAAAGAAAAAGAATTCTAATTCTGAGGGACTTCCCTAGAGATCCAGTGGTTAGCACCTTGCCTTCCACTGCAGAAAGTTCGGGTTCAATCCCTGGTCAGCGAGCTAAGATCGCACAGGCCTTGTGGCAAAAAAACCTGAAACATAAAACAGGAGCAATATTGTAACAAATTTAATAAAGACTTCAAAACTGGTCCACATCAGAAAATCTAAAAAAAATAATAATAATAATAAGGCTAGGGACTTCCCTGGTGGTCCAGTGGTTAAGAATCCAGCGCAGGGGCCTTGTGTTCAATCCCTGGTCGGGAAACTAAGATCCCACATGCTGAGGGCTTGTCTCAGGCCAGTTTAACGAGAACGTCAGTGGTGGGGCCTGGGCATGGTATTTACAAAAGCTCACGTGACTCTGGATGCAGCCAGGGGTGAGAAACACTGACCTGGGAGCCAGAAACAAGAAGAGACGGATGGAAACAGAGGTAGCTTCACCTCCATGGGAACCTCAAGCAGGGAGGCAGTGAGCAAGAGACTGATGTAGAGACAGAGGGCTGCAGAGAGCTGTCTGCAAAGAGATGAGAGACAGGGATGCATAGAGGGAGACAGAGAGGAAAGAGGGTCAGGGAGGGGGTGAGGGGTGGGGAAGGAGAGCGCCCCAGGGCAAGTGAGCACTCAGGCCCCCCTCTCTCTTCCCCAGGACTGGCTGTGAGCTTGGGGCTGGGAGCACTGGCTGAGGTGGCCAAGAAGTCCCTGCCCGGAGGAGGCGTGCAGTCAGGTAAGTGAGCCACGTGCCTGGGTCCACACCCTGGCCTTGCTGTGTGTCCTGGGGCAAGTGGTTTCACCTCTCTGAGCCCCAGTTTCCTCATACAGAGAATGGAGCCGATGATGACACAGCCACCTCTTTGGGTCCTGGTGGAGTGCTCAGAGCAGGTGAAGCTGCTGTCAGGGTAGTGCTGGGTAGAAGCAGGTCATGGGGGAAGAAAATGAAAGCCATCTACAGTGCAGTTCCTAACTGTAAGCAACAGAGGAAGTACAAAAATAGGAGAGCTGCTGAGGGTCTGCGGCCAATAGAGATGGACTGGGCAGCACAGAGATCGGCATTTGTGGGTATGATTCCCCAGCATGTCAATGTCTTGAAACAAAAACAAGGGTGGATATTCTAAATGAAAAAAGAGACTAGAGAGAGAATAATCGACAAAGGGAACGTGTGAGCCATGATTGAATGTTTGAAAAAAATGACTATAAAAGACTTTGAGGGACAATTGGGAAAAATCGGCATATGACTGGATAGTAGATAGTTGAGAATTAGTGTTAATTTTCTTTTTTTTTTAATGTCAAATTTATTGACTCTATTATTATTTTCATTTTGTATTTCTTGGCCACATAGCATGTGGAACTTCCCTGACCAGGGATCAAACTCATGCCCCCTGCATTGGGAGCATGTCTTACCCACTGGACCATCAGGGCAGTCCCAGTGTTAATTTTCTTGGATGTGATTTTGGCATCGTGATTGTCTAGGGGATTATTCTTACTCTTAGCACAGGTTGAGTGCAGATCAGTCAGCAAAAATAATGGTCAGTGTCTGGGTACAGTTAAAGTGAGTGAAGGAGCATGTCAAAACTTTGAATCAGGTATGTAGGCCTTCACAGGATGAATACATCCTTTCTGTCTGTTTGGATCTTTTTCAAAGCAAAAAGTTGGCAGTAGGTGGAGGAACAGTCTGGCTTTAAGGTAAGGCCAGACTGAATTTACACCCTGCTCTGCCACTTCTATGCTGTGTGACCCAGAGCCAGGCAAGGTACCTTTCTGAATCTCTGGCTTCCTCACCTTGAAATTTAAGGCATTGGTTTTTCTTACTTCCTGGGGTGATTGTAGAGATTCAGCCAAAGAATCCATAGAAACACTTAAAATTCTGCCTAGCACAAGGTGAGCCCTCAATAAAAAGCTCAATAACTGTTATGAAATAAATAAAAGCTTAACAAACACTTTATTAAATAATAGAATTTGCATATAGAACCACACACATCTAATTGTACAGAATGGGTCATTTTCACAAAGTGGACGCATACGTGCACCCATATCAAAAAACCCTAAAACAAGCAGTTCTCAAACTTTTTAATCTTAAGATCCATTTATACTTTTAAAACAGGAATGGATAGACCAAGTGTGTTATATCTATACAATGGGATTTTAGTCAGCCATGAAAAGGAATGAAGGACAGATCCATGCTATCATGTGGTTGAATCTTGAAATACTATCCTAAGTGAAAGAAGCCAGACACAAAAGGCCACGTATTTTATTATTCCATTTATCTAAAATGTCCAGAGGAAAAAATAAATAAATAAAATGTCCAGAGGAGGGAAATCTACAGAGATAAAAAGTAGATTAGTGGTTTCCAGGGGCTCAAGGGCAGGTGGGTGAGGGAAATGGGAGGGGGTAACTGTTCACAGGCTTCCCTGGTGGCCCAGTGGTAAAGAATCCACCTGCCAATGCAAGAGCCACTGGTTCAATCCCTGGGAAGACACTCTGGAGAAGGAAATGGCACCCCACTCCAGTATTCTTGCCTGGGAAATCCCATGGACAGAGGAGCCTGGCAGGCTACAGTCCATGGGATCATAAAAGAGTCAGACACGACTTAGCGACTAAACAACTGCTAATAGGTATGGGTGTCCTTCTGGGGGTGAGGAAAATGTTCTGTAATTGATCATGGTGATGGTTGCACACCTGAAAATACTAGAAGTCACTGAACTGTGTGCTTTAAATGGGTAAGTTATATCATGTGTGAATTACCTCTCAATAAAACCATTAAAAAACAGAATGAGAACCCCAAGAACTTGTTTATGTGGGTTATATTTACTATATGTGCTGTATTGGAGATTAAAACTGAAAAATTTGGGAAGATTCCCTGGTAGTCCAGTGGTTAAGATTCTGCACTTTCACTACCAATAGCCTGGGTTCAATTCCTGGCTGATGAACTAAGATCCCATTTTTTTTCTGGCGCAGTTTTGCCAAAAAAAAAAATTGAAATTTAAAAACTGAAAAATGTTGTAAACAAGAATATACACACTCACTCCATCTGTCATCAGAGCAATTACAGCATCACAAGTCACAGAACTTCTGGAAAACTTCACTGAACATTTATAGGCTAATAAGGGTAAAAAAGGGCAAATAATGTATTGATATGATTATGAAAGTTCTGTTCTCACAGACTCTCCTAGAGGGTCTCAGGGCCCCCAGACCACACTTGGAGCATTGCTGCCCTGGTTCTCCAGAAGCTCTTCTGTACCCGTTCTGGCACGTCCTCCCCACATCAGGGGTCCCCACTGTCTTGGCTGCTGACCCTCGAGATTAGTTGTGTCTGTTTTTGCTCCTTACACCCATATCATCAGACAGTGTTTCATGGCACGTGTCTGGCTTGTTCCGCTCAGCATTCTGTTTAAGAGGTGCGTCTGTGTTACTGTAAGCTGTCATAAGTTGTTTGTTCAACACTCTTCTCATCACCCCGTGGCTCTCCCACAGTCCCTTTGTTGGTTCTGTTGATGGGCCTTTGGGTTGTTTCCATTTCGAGACTGTTAGAGCAGTGTTGCCGTGAGCCTTCTTGGGGCATCTGTTGGTGGCCACATTTATGCATTTCTCTTGGGGATATACCTCAGAGAGAAGTTGGGTACAGCTGTATGCTTCAGTGGAGACTTCCCAACCGCTTCCCGAAGGGCTCGGGCCACGGCACAGTCATCAGCGGTGTTGGCATTCCAGCGTTCCACATCTTTGCCAACACTTGGTATTGTCGTCTTTGTTTTAGCCATTCTGGTGTCTGTGCGGTGGTGTCATAATGATCTTTTTTTGTGGTTGCTGTACTAACGATGATTCTCTCCACCCCAGAGGGAGGCTCCCAGCCAGGCTCCAGCCTTTTCCTATCGGAGGCCAACGCTGAAAGGATTGTGCAGACCTTGTGTACAGTTCGGGGGGCCGCCCTCAAGGTTGGCCAAATGCTCAGCATCCAGGGTACAGCAGCATGATGACTCTTGACTCCTGACCCCTGACCTCAGCCTCACCCCACCCCACCTACCACCAAGCCCCGGCTTCAGATACCCCCACAGGGCCCCTCGTGGCCTCCCCTCTCACTGGCTTCCCTCTTCCCACTGTCTCCCAAGACAACAGCTTCATCAGCCCCCAGCTACAGCACATCTTCGAGCGGGTCCGCCAGAGCGCCGACTTCATGCCACGCTGGCAGATGCTGGTGAGTGCTCTGAGTGGGAAAGGCTGGTGAAGGAGGCCTGCCCCACCTGCCTGGCCCTCGTGGCTTCATGGCTCGCTCCCTGTCTGACTCAGTGTTCCCATTCGTTAAATGGGAATCACTAAAGCGCACATCTCGGAGGATGGGGGTGATGAGTCAGTGAGAAAAAGGCACAGAGCTCTTCATCCAGTTCCTGGCAGGCTCAGGGCTCTGTCTGGGCTGTGAAGCACTGTGGTCAGAGGCCAGACTTTGGGAGTTCAAACCCCAGCTCTGCCACTTGCTACCTGTGCGGTCAGACACGTGGCCTGCCCTTTCTGCTTCAGTGACCTCATCTATGATTGGTGGTAGTTCTAACAACACCCACATCTTGGGGTTACAGAAACCAGTGTGTGCAAAGCACCTGGAAGGGCCCCTGACACACCATGAGTGACATGCAAATATTAGCTGTTCTCATTACCGTTTTTTTAATTAAAGGAGAGCATGTCTGTAAATAGGTTGGCACAGCGCCTGGCACTGAGTAACTGCCCAGGACATGAGCTGTTCTAATCACTGGGGCAAGGGTGTGGAGTCCAGGATCCAGCCACCTGCCTTCTGAGTGCTGTTCTCTCCCTCTCCTTATGAGCCACTCTGCACAGGGCCCAGCCCACAGGAAGAGCTCTGTAATTTTAGCTTTTTTTTTATCATGTTAACTATAGAGTTAATAATACAATATATGGGTATATGGGTATAAAGGAGGACAATTATCAATCTTGAAGTAAAGAAGTGTTAGTTGCTCAGTTGTATCCGACTCTTGTGACCCCACAGATTGTAGCTGGCAAGGCTCCTCTGTCCATGGAATTCTCTAGGCAAGAATACTGGAGTGGGTTGCCATTCCCTTCTCCAGGGGATCTTCCCGACCCACTGATCAAACCTGGGTCTCCCATGTTGCCGGCAGATTAACTATACATAATAGCATTCCCCACAGCAGCCTGCACAACCTCAGGAGTATGGGCCTCCCAGTCTTTCGGTGCCTGGCTCATCACCTTGGGCCAGGAGGCCCCTCTCTGAGCCTCAGTTTCCCCATCTGTAAAGTGGGGTAGCAGCCAAGGGCTTGGCCCAAGGCCTTGCATGTGGCGAGTGGGGTTATTAATGTGTGAAGCGCTCAGCACAGGGTGTGGACCCAGCTGCCTGAAACCATGATGACGAGTGTCATGACCACTCTCCCCAGAGAGTTCTCGAAGAGGAGCTCGGCAGGGACTGGCAGGCCAAGGTAGCCTCTCTGGAGGAGGTGCCCTTTGCAGCTGCCTCCATTGGGCAGGTGCACCAGGGCGTGCTGAGGGACGGCACAGAGGTGGCCGTGAAGATCCAGGTGAGGGGGAAGCAGGGCGGGAGTGGGGGGGCACCTAGCCACCCCAAGGGTGACTCCCATCCCCCCTCCCTCCTCCCTTCCCAGTACCCAGGCGTTGCCCAGAGCATCCAGAGCGACGTCCAAAACCTGTTGGCGGTGCTCAAGATGAGCGTGGCCCTGCCGGAAGGTGAGACACGCAGTACCCACCTCACCCCGACCCTGACTGTGGCGGGTGGCACCCTGAAGGGATAAGGGGGGAGGGGCTGGACGCAGCAGGGGGTGGCCAGCAGCGCAGGGCAGGGTGTTTCACGTGAGTGAGCCCCCAAGTCTGGGTGTCTGAGACAGAATGAAGGGACACCAAGGTGGGGAGAGCCCAGAGTATAGGCATGTGACAAAGTCAGGCTTAGACATGCCGACAGAGATCCTGAGAAACAGGAGCCCAGACAGAAATCCAGAAACAGACACGCGGGATGTGCAGAGTTGGACAGGAGGCCTGAGAACGAGCCACAGAAACAGGAGGGGGTGTCAGTGGGACCTCACGAATGTTACAGTATGTGAGAGAGTGCCTGAGGGAGATGGAGCAGAGGGGGTGTGTGTGTGAGAGAGAGAGGGCGGGCGGAGAGCGAGAATGAGAGAGTCAGGCCCAGAAGGAAGCTTCAGAGACACGGGAAGCAGCATAAGAGGGTAAGAAACAGGGACAGAGGGGGACTTCCCTGGCTGTCCGGTGGTTAAGACTCTGCGCTTCCACCGCAGGGGGCACAGGTTCAATCCCTGGTCGGGGAACTAAGATCCCACATGCCATGGTGTGTGCAGTGTGGCCAAAAAAGGGACAGAGAATAGGTGGTAGATGTGACTGTGAAAGGGGCCTAAGGATCCATGTGCGTGCCTAAGAAAGAGACCCCGGCCAAGACGCTTCCACAGAGCCGCAACTGTGTGAAGGGCTGAGGGGAGTGTGTGCCCAGAGCGTGTGGGTGAGAGACATGGAGCAGAAGGGATGAGAGCTGGGGAGACAGAGTGACAGACACGACTGGCTGCAGAAGACGTCCCTGAGTGGGAGCCTGAGGGGTCAGGCAGGGGGCAGGAGGCAGGCTGTGGCCTTCCCTGCCTGACACGGCTGCACCCCCCATCCCCCGCCCCCACTCCCCACCCCCAGGCCTGTTTGCTGAGCAGAGCCTACAGGCCTTGCAGCGGGAGCTGGCGTGGGAGTGTGACTATCGTCGTGAGGCGGCCTGTGCCCAGAACTTCAGGTGAGCTGACGCCCCTACAGGCCCCTGGACGGGCCTCCCTGGTGGCTCAGGCAGTAAAGAATCTGCCTGCAATGCAGGAGACCTGGGTTCAATCCCTTGATGGGGAAGATCCCCTGGAGAAGGGAATAGCTACCCACTCCAGTATTCTCGCCTGGGAAATCCCAAGGACAAAGGGGCCTGGCGGGCTACAGTCCATGGGGTCGGGAAGAGTTGGACATGACTGAGGGACTAACACACACACACACACACACACACACACAGAGGCCCCTGGAGGCCCCCTTCCGCCCTCCAGATTCCTTCACGGGCTGAGAGGGCAGCTGGAGCCCTGCGGCGGGGCTGGCAGACCGCTGCTCTCTTCGCTCATTTGGCCATCCAGCCAGCCCTTCGCTCATGACTTCATCCACATCCTGTGTCCTCCGTGGGCATTCTGGATTCCTCTCTCTAAATGTCTCTACTTTTTCGTCAGTCAAACGAGACACTGAACCACCGCAGTCCAAAGCAGGAGACAGACTTGTCAACAGGCATTCAGTCACACGAGATACCATCACACCTACTGGACTAACAGAGATGAAGCTATCAGGAGCTGGGGGCTCCAGGGACTTCCCTGGTGGTCCAGTCCCTAAGATTCTGCCCCTACAATGCAGGGGCACAGGTTCAGTTCCTGGTCAGGGAACTAAGATCCCATGTGCCTCACATCGTGGCCAAAAAATAAAATTAAAAACAAAAGAGCTGGGGGCTCCAGGGCATCCCTTATACTCTGTGGGCAGGAGGAACAATGGATAGAAGCACTTTGGAGAATGGTTTGGCATCATCAAGGCTCAGGATCCATAGCTAACCCAACAGTTACCCTCCTGGCTAAATACTCTAGGGACACTTATGCCAGTATGCACCATCAGACTTTTCCAGAATACTCAGAACACTCATACCCTCAAATTGGAAACAACTCAAATCTTTCACTCTTAGCCAGCAGGGTGGATAAATAAACTATGGTATATTCATCAACACAGTATCACGTAGCATTGAAAAGGAGTGAACTTCAGCTCCGTGGAACAGTGATTGTATCTTAGAGGCATCGTGATAAACTGCAGTTAATTACATCTCAGTGAGACCCTCCACAGTGCGGAGCGTGGCCCACATGTTTACTGAGCCCAGCTCTGTAGATAAGAAGGCAGCAGAAGGCAGTGGTTAAGGGCCTGGGCTCAGATGTGGGATCCAGTCAGGATTCAGTCCTGGGTCAGCCCTTAATGGACTGGGTAGCTTTAACATGCATGGTGACCTCAAGAGAGCATCCTCCTCAGGGAAAGTGAGGATAGAGGGGAATTGTGCTGGGACTTCCCTGGTGATCCAGTGGCCAAGACTCCCTGCTCCCAATGTAGGGAGCCCAGGGTTCAATCCCTGGTCAGGAAACTAGATCCCACACACCACATCTAAGAGTTCACAGGCCACAGCTGAAAGGTTCCGTGTGCTGGAACTAAGACCCAGCACAACCAAGTAAGTTTTTTTTTTTTTAAAGAGGGAATTGTTGTGCTGACTAAATGCTCAGCAGAAGCCTGGCCCATGAGAAGCAGTTCAAACATCAGAGATTTAATCAACAAGCACAAAAATGCCAGCTCCCAAAGCAGAACGTCAATGTGGGATACCTGGTTAGATCGCTGGGTTGGGAAGATCCCCTGGAGGAGGGCCTGGCAACCCACTCCAGTATACTTGCCTGGAGAATCCCCANGAGAAGCAGTTCAAACATCAGAGATTTAATCAACAAGCACAAAAATGCCAGCTCCCAAAGCAGAACGTCAATGTGGGATACCTGGTTAGATCGCTGGGTTGGGAAGATCCCCTGGAGGAGGGCCTGGCAACCCACTCCAGTATACTTGCCTGGAGAATCCCCATGGACAGAGGAGCCTAGAGGGTTACAGTCCATGGGGTCACAAAGAATCAGACCTAACTGAGTGACTAAGCACAGCGCAGGAAAGTAGGACCTGGAGAAAGAGAGTGTCAAGTGGGCTGGGCCAGAGCACTCCTGTGTGGGGTCTGGGGAGACCACCCCCTCCCAGAATTTCCCAGTGCTCTTAGGATAAAAGCCACATCATTTCCCCAGCTCCCTGTCCCCCCACCNGGTTCAGGAAGATCCCCTGGAGAAGGAAATGGCAACCCACTCCAGTACTCTTGCCTGGAAAATCCCATGGACAGAGAAGCCTGGTAGACTATAGTCCATGGGATCGCAGAGTCGGACACGACTGAGCGGCTTCACTTTCACTTTCATAGTAATGACTCCAAAGAGTGGCCAACGAGTATCACTGTGGACTCAAAGATTTGTATATCAGTGACTATTTTTCAGACAGATGCATTAATAAGTTGATGAGAAAGTAATGCTCATTGAGTTTAATACACTGAGCTCATCCTGGGGTGACCAGAAGTCAGAGAAGTGTTTCCGGTAGGGAGGTAGTCCCTGGGTCTCCAGCCGCACTTGGGGGCAGGCACAGATACTTGTTGAATGAGTGCATGAGTGAATGAAGGAAATGTCTGAATGGGTGTCAGTCCAGCCAGGTATTGGCCATCACTCAGGGCAGGGAGGAAAGAAGAGGGCGGGAGAGGAGACAAGACACAGACTTTCCCATGGAAGACTTCTCAGAGGAGGGGGAGTGCTCAAGCCAGGGCCACAGGGGCCTGAAGAGTGAGGTCCCCACCCCTACCCTCCCATCTGCCCCAGGCAGCTGCTGACAGATGACCCCTTCTTTCGGGTGCCGGCGGTGATTCAGGAGCTGTGCACGACGCGGGTGCTGGGCATGGAGCTGGCTGGAGGGGTCCCCCTGGACCAGTGCCAGGGCTTGAGCCAGGACATCCGGAACCAGGTACATGGACTCATGGGACAGTCAGAAGGGTGCTTCCCTGGGGCAGGGCTGGCTGGGCAGGGCAGGTCAGACCCACGGTCCCCCTCCAGGCTTCAGGGGGCTTTCCAGGGGCACATGACTGAGATCTCTGTTACTCCTTCTCCCCACCCCAGATCTGCTTCCAGCTCCTGAGGCTTTGTCTTCGGGAGCTGTTTGAGTTCCGATTCATGCAGACGGACCCCAACTGGGCCAACTTCCTGTATGATGCTTCCAGCCACCAGGTAGGTTCCTTGTGATGTGTCAGGGTGTGTCAGCTGCTGTAACAGATTTCCCAATATGTCAGTAGCTCAGCACAATAGCTCCAATAGCTATTGTAGCAGGCTGGAGTGGCCTCCTCCATGCAGTGATTCAGGGACCTAGGCTCCTTCCCTTTTGTGAGTGTGCCACCCCCCCCCCCCAACACACACCCCAGGCCTTGAAAGGCTCTCTTTCCAGTGCAAGGGGAAAGAGAGGTTGAGAAGGTAACCCTCTGCCTAACTGCTTTGGCCAGAAATGACCCATCATTCTCTTCACCATTCCATTGATAGGAACTGGACACATGACTCATCTAGGTGCAAGGGATGCTGGGAAATCTCTGGCTAGGCAGTGGCAATGGAGAAGAGTCATTATCTCACTTGTCATTCATTTAGAACATCCCAAGTATTAACACCTACTGCCTCTCGACAGTGATGCCAAGACAACTCCCAACCCTTGCCTTCCCAGAGTTCCTCACCCAACACAGGGCCCTATCACCAGACAATGCGACCTGCAGTTAGTACCTTGGTAGGGAAGCACAGGCCACAGAGGGGTCAAGTGATGGGGGAAGCTCAGGGGTTGGTGGGAAGCCAGGCTAACCTTGCCTGGGATGAGTAGGGCCAAGGAAGCTGAAACCAGAAAGACGGGAGACGCAGGGAATAAAGAGCTTTCCTGGTAAAGGACACAGGCCGTCCAAAGGCCTGGGAGTGACAATCTGCGCTGAAAGGCTCTCGGCATGCGTGGTTGCTCAGTCGCTTTCCAGTTGCTCAGTGGTCTGTGCCATTCCGTCCCCGGAGGGCTCCTAAAGCACAAGTCCCTTCCACAGCTTCCAGCAGCCTCAGAGTCCAATGAGCCCTGTGCTGGGGGCGACAGGGCCCCACTGCATCCAGCCTCTGTCCCTTGCCAGCTTCTTCCCCCAAGTGCACAGATGCCGGCCTCCCTCCAAGGCTACCGCGGCAGGGAGGGCAGTTTCCCCAGCTCAGGGGCCAGAGGAGGGTTGAGGGCGGTGGTCTGAGTCCTGACATCAATTTGTTGGGACTCAGAAGCTGTTTTATTTTTAAGGCTTAGACTGTGTTGCCAGTGGGAGGGATCATATTGTTTCAGGACACTTGTGTGTGATGTTTATTTATGTGTGCATTCACACTGGAGCCCGGAATCATCTGCATTTTCTCCCCCTCCCCCTTTTTTAAAATTGGAGTATGAGCTTCCCTGGTGGGTCAATAGTAGAGTCCGCCTGCCGATGCAGGAGACGTGGGTTCCATCCCTGGGTTTCAGAAGATCCCCTGGAGGAGGAAATGGCAACCCACTGTAGTATTCTTGCCTGGAAAAATCCCATGGACAGAAGAGCCTGGCAGGCTACAGTCCATGGGGTCGCAAGAGAGTCGGACACAATTTAGCGACTAAACAACAACAAATAGTTGCTTTACACTGATGTGTCAGCTTTTGCTGTAGAGCACAATGAACCAGCCACACGTATCCTTATATTCCCTCATTTTCGAATCTGCATTTCTTACTGTGGGTTGTGATCAACAGTTTGAACTCCACTGTTACAGAGAAACTTACACGTGTGTTCATTCACTAGCAAAACCCCAAAAGAACCACAGTGCCCATCAAGCAGATAAAGGTGATATATTCATCCAACAGGATCTTACCTGGGCAGTGAAAAAATGAATGAAAGAGCTAGAGCAGTGGGGATGAATTGCAAAACCATGTTGAACACAAAGAATTCGCAGAATAACTATCGTAGATGCCATGTATGTGAAGTTTTAAAGTACGCAAAACATGACTGTATTGTTCCTGGGTCCACATATATGTAGAAAATGTAGCAATGCACACATGGGAATTTTAGGAAAGAATAATAATTTCAGGAAAGTGGTGACCTGAAAGAGAGGGTAGGGACTGGGGGAGGTAGAATCAGGCCCCACTTTGATTGGTAGTGTATTTCTGGGTATATTGGTTGTAGGATTTGTGAGCATTGTTTTCACTTTTCCATATATTTTCTTATTCTCTGGGTGTTTCTTTTTCTTCTATGCCTAAAACATGTTATTATAAAAACAACTAGAACCCCCAAAATAAAAGCCAGGTTCCTTCAGCTTCATGTGGGGATGGATTGAAGTGTGGCGACCAGAAGCCAGGAATCCCGGGAGGCCGGTGATCAGGGACTCAGGCAGGAGGGAGTGTGTGGGGGGACAGAGGGATGGGCCCTGGCACCCCCACAGGCAGTGGGNTATAAAAACAACTAGAACCCCCAAAATAAAAGCCAGGTCCCTTCAGCTTCATGTGGGGATGGATTGAAGTGTGGCGACCAGAAGCCAGGAATCCCGGGAGGCCGGTGATCAGGGACTCAGGCAGGAGGGGGTGTGTGGGGGGACAGAGGGATGGGCGCTGGCACCCCCACAGGCAGTGGGGAGCATTGGTGGACTCCCAGCGTCACTTTCACCATCCCTCAATCCCAGGTGACCTTGCTGGACTTCGGGGCAAGCCGGGAATTTGGGACCGAATTCACAGACCATTACATTGAGGTGAGTGCCCCCCAGCCCTGGGGTCTCTGAAGGGCCAAGCCTCAAGCCAGATACTAAGGCTTGCAGAGAAGGAGAAATACAATAACCGGCATTAAGAAATAAATAATAAGGCTCTGGATCTCTGAAGCCATGCTTTGCAGCTTGTATGGAGCAGGGGAGGGACACAGTATTAGGAAACTCCTGAATAACAAGTGGTTTCTTAAACCCTAGGAGGCTGGAGTGGGGTGGGGGAGCTGGCAGAAGAGAGGTGTCAGAGACAGGCCTAGGGCTCTGGCTTGAGGAACTGGGCCTTGTGAGGTGGGGGGGGTTCCCCTTTGCATGGGGACAGGAAAGAGTTGGTAACCCCCACCGCCACCAACACAGACACACAGGCTCCCTGGGGTTCTCTCTGCAGGCCACTCTGGAGGTACAAAGCTGAGGCCTCTCTGGGTAGTTGGGACATCTCCTCCCCACCCCCACAGTCCTGTTTAGCATGGCCCTCCTGCCTCCTCCCCAGCCTTTTCCAGTTTAAAAAAGCCCCATCACACGGGTCCCCCGAGGACCACAGGCGTGACAGATGGCCAGACAGGCTGGGGCAGGGGGAACCGGGACAGACCAGAACTGCCAAAGTTAATCTTGTATCCCCCTTCCTCCCAAGAAGGGGCAACCCGGTGGTGAAGGGTTCATCTGCCTTCTCCTCCTCGCTGGGCCGTTCCCCACTCTGAGCCTGGTTCCTCTTCTGGGAAGCAGGGACCCTCCTATCCACCTTTTAATACAGTAAGTCCCCTGCACACGAACCTTCTAGTTGCACACTTTCAAAGATGCGAACCTGTGTTCACACGTCCGGTCACGTTAGTGAGTTCACGTGTCTGGCGTATCCTGTCACCTCTGTTGTCACCTGCCTGCATCCTCTACAAGGGCATATGCTTTTGTATACTGTACAGTGTGGAGTACAGTAGTACGTCTTTCTTTCAAGCCCAAGATGTCCGGAAGCAAGCGTAAAAGCAGCAGTATATAACTGATTGTGTTAACGGGGTACCCAGGCTAACTTCGTTGGACTTAGGAGCAAAACCGAACTTAGGAATCTGCTCTCAGAAAGGAACTCATTCGTATGTAGGGCACTTACTGTAGTAATAGGAATTCATGATATTTATGGTGTTTCCTTCACGTGGGCAACTTCCCCGGTGGCTCAGTGGTAAAGAATCCACCAGCGATGCAGGAGGCACGGGTAGACGTGGGTTCAATCCCTGGGTCAGGAAGATCCCTTGAAGGAGGAAATGGCAACCCACTCCAGTATTCTTGCCAGGAAAATCCCATGGCCATTGGCGCCCGGAGGGCTACAGTCCACAGATCCACAGTCAGACACACCGAGCACATGGGCACCATGCAGAGCACACCACAGATACACCTTCACCCTCCCAGAGCCCCATGAGGAAGACAGTTTCACCATCCCCACTTCACAGATGGGAAAGCAGAGGCCCCCAGAGCAAAGCGACTTCCCCAGTCAGCCAGCAAGTGGCAGAGCTGGGACAGACCGAGCAGGCTGGCTCCCGGTTCTGTCTGTCTGTCCCTGCGCACTCCACTCCTGCCCACTACATGGCTGGAGAGCTGCTTAGCTCCAAACACTGATTTACTAAACAAGGGTTTTCACCAAGGGCCTCCTGAGTGAGTGCCAGACCCTGTGCCACTTGGGGCTACACCCAACTGGGATCCCTGCCCTCTTGGGGCTCCAAGTCCAGTATGGAAGCCAAACATTAACCAGGTGATTCCAGAGATGGCAGCCTCAGAGGCAGTTCTGGGTCAGGGTCACACCCTTTAGCAACGGAGTGTTTGGACCCATGGGCATCACTTGGCATCTGCTTTCCTCTGTCCTGCTTCTAGGCAGCCTCTGCCTTCCCAGCCAAGTGGGCAGAACGCCTGACCACCCCAACCCCCAGGCTCAGAAAGTCTTGAGAGAGGCACAGACAGGGGTAAGGTGGAGAGGGAGAGGCTTCCAGGTGAGAGGGCTTAGGTAGAAGAGAACGGAAGTGGATCTGGGCAGGGCCAGACTTCCAGCTCCCGTCTCCAGACCCACCCTTGAACCCCTCTGACCCTGTGCCCACATCCGCCTTTCCAGGTGGTGATGGCTGCAGCCAATGGAGATAAAGATCGGGTCCTGCAGAAATCCAAAGACCTCAAATTTCTCACAGGCTTTGAGACCAAGGTGGGGAGAGTTGGAGCTGGTGTCTCCTTGTGGAGAGTAAAAGCGCTTCTCTCTACTGGGGGAACTGTGGATGAGTGGGGGACTCTAGGGGACTGCTTCTCTGTACTGGGAGCTCTGGGGAGGAGGGGTAAATGGGGGTACCACTCATCTATTCTAGAGAGGGAGTGGGGGGTTGCTTGTGGATCTGGTGGGGCAGGGGGTTGAGGAACAGAAGCTGCATCTCTGTCCTAGAGAGTGAAGGCTGTGTCAACTGGAGGCCCTGAGAGGACAGGAAAGGTGCTTTCTTTGGGGAGTAGAGGGGGGCTGCTTGTCTCTTAGGGGCTCCGGAAGGAGCGGAGGCTGCCTGTTACTCTCTGGGAAATTGAGGGCTTGTGTTTATACTTGACTCTGGGGGAGCAGAGGGCTATATGTCCACACTGGGTGCCTGTGGTCTCCCCAATCCCTAGGCATTCTCGGATGCCCACGTGGAGGCCGTGATGATCCTGGGGGAGCCCTTTGCCACCCAGGGCCCCTACGACTTTGGGGCGGGTGACACTGCCCGCCGCGTGCAGGGCCTCATCCCTGTGCTGCTGCGGCACCGGCTTCACCCACCACCTGAGGAGACCTACGCTCTGCACCGGAAGCTGGCCGGGGCTTTCCTGGCCTGTGCCCGCCTCCGTGCCCACATCGCCTGCCGGGACCTCTTCCAGGACACCTACCACCGCTACTGGGCCAGTCGCCAGGCATAGCCACGGCCCATAGCCTCCTAACCAGAGGACCCATCACAGAGACTCTATCTCAGGACTCCAGCCCCATAGCAGGCCACCCCCTGCTATGAGGCCTCTTTTTCTCCCCTGCTCTTTGGGCTTGGGATTAGGACACTCCCAGCTTCATACCCCCATGTCCTGCCCTCCCCATTCCAAAGGGAGCATCCAGGAATTCTACCCTGGTATTATTTCTGGAAACATTTGAGAGTCTTAGGCCCCTCTGCACTGCCATCACGGAGATACAGAGGCAGCTAGAGGGGGAGCCCCTCACCTCTGCCTCAGGTCCCCCATAGATGTGGTCCGTGAAAGAGGAGGGGGTGGTGGTTGGTGGAGGCAGCCCTCACCTTTGCTTGCTCACCCCTGCACCAGCTGCCTTCTCCCTGGTGGCATCCTCTCTGTGTGTTTGGGGAGGGCATGGTTGGGGGGGTGAAACTTCAGACCTAATAAAAGTGACCCTCCCATTCCCCCAGTTCTTTTCTCTGCTACGGGGGTGGTGGGGGGGNAGTCCGCCACCTTGTAGGTCTGAGATGCAGAATAATGAGTGCTGAGGACACTGCCTGATACAGCAGCCCAGTGAACACTAGGAATCATTGATGACTGTGGTTGTTTCATGGCCTCCCTCCCCTTCCCCACCAAGTACCTGGGCCACGTGGAGGTGGAGGAGTCCCGGGGGATGCACGTGTGTGAAGATGCTGTGAAGAAGTTGAAGGCGGTGAGTGAAGGGCCGGAGCTGGGAGGGAGCAGGGTCAGAGCAGAAGAGGCAGCCCTGGCCACGCCCTCTGTCTGCCTCCATTTCAGATGGGCCGGAAGTCCGTGAAGTCTGTCCTGTGGGTGTCAGCCGATGGGCTCCGGGTTGTGGATGACAAGACCAAGGTAGGAGACCTGTGGGCCCGGGAGTGGGCACCAGTGGGCCCGCTCTCCTCAGCCTGCTCACCCACCTCTGGGATGTCCCTCCCTTGGGGACCTTCGAGATTCAGCTATGCTGCTGCTGCTAAGTCGCTTCAGTCGTGTCCGACTCTGTGCGACCCCAGAGACGGCAGCCCACCAGGCTCCCCTGTCCCTGGGATTCTCCAGGCAAGAACACTGGAGTGGGTTGCCATTTCCTTCTCCAATGCACGAAAGCGAAAAGAGAAAGTGAAGTCGCTGAGTCGTGTCCGACTCTTAGGGACCCCATGGACTGCAGCCTACCAGGCTCCTCCATCCGTGGGATTTTCCAGGCAAGAGCACTGGAGTGGGGTGCCATTGCCTTCTCTGAGATTCAGCTATGAGCTCCTGTAATATATTGGCACATCTCACAGTCATAATTCAGGATTGAGTCCTGTGGCTATTTGTGAACCGGCGTGGAGTGTGGGTGAGAGCACAGACTAGAGCAGCTGCCTCAGCTGGTCTTCCAGCCCACCCACTTTCCAGCTGGGTGACCCTGGGCATGAGGGGGGCGGGGTGGGATTTAACCCTTGTCATACCTCACTTGCCTTATCTGCAAAAATGAGGATAAAAGTGGAGCCTACCATTCAACGAGAATGTGTGTGCAAATAGTTTAAAACCATGCCCAGTATAGCAGAAGTGTACCGATCAATAAATATTAGCTTTTATGTGCTTATTGTCCATCTACTCGGCCAGATGGAAGCTCCGTGGAACCAGGACCTGAGTCTCTCTCTGCTCACCACTGAATTCCCTGCCCCTAGCCCAGAGACTGCCCGGGAAGCCAGCCAGCATGTGATGACAATTAGGTTAATGACTGAAAAGGATTCACCCCCTCCAGGAAGCTTTGCCGGACTCCTGTCCAGCTTGGGTCAGGCACCTCATCTTGCTCCCAAAAAGCCCCTGCACCTCCCAGATCCAGCCCTGAGCCCTCCACCCATCAAGAACAGCATGGCTGGGACTCTGGCCTGTCTCCATTGGGTGATGAGTCTGACTTCCGCCCTAAACTCGGGAGCCCTGTGTAAGCAGGGCCCACAGCTGTTTCAACAAATGCAGGGTCCCCAAGCCATCTGGAACGGGACACAGTCCAGACACGAAGGGAATACGTGAGAGACAGTTCACATTCCTTTCCTGGCCTCCCTCCCAGGATCTGCTGGTGGACCAGACCATCGAAAAGGTCTCCTTCTGTGCTCCTGACCGCAACCTAGACAAGGCTTTCTCCTACATCTGCCGTGATGGGACCACCCGTCGCTGGATCTGCCACTGCTTCCTGGCGCTCAAGGATTCGGTGAGTACCACCGAAGCCCAAAGCCACCTGACTCTGTGTCTCCCATGCCCTGGTATTCCCAACCTCAGCCTGCTGTGTGGTGTTGGGCACGTCACTCACCTTACCTCTCCTCTGTGTCCTCACCTGGAAAAGGGGGTGTGTTCACAGTCCCTGAGCACATGCGTGCTGTGTCACTTCAGTCTTGTCTGATTCTGTGCCACCCTTTGGACTGCCAGCCTCCTCTGTCCATGGGATTCTCCAGGCAAAATGCTGGAGTGGGTTGCTGTGCCCTCCTCCAAAGGATCTTCCCGACTCAGGGATCAAACCCGCAGCTCTTATGTCTCCTGTATTGGCAGGCAGGCTCTTTACCAATAGCACCACCTAGGAAACCCATTCAGAGCCCCTAACAGAGGATTATTGTGAGACTTGACGAGTTTGATACAGAGTATTTGGAACGATGCCTGGCATATAGGAAGCACTCAGAAAAACATTATTTACCATCATCTTCTTCTTTGTCAATAATTCTTCATGTTTCTCTAGCTTTTCTCATTTGAGGAGCATATACATACAATAATATATACAGATGACCTATGCACAGCTCCACGAATTTTTCCTTATTTTGAAATTTTACTTATTTATGTATTTTTGTCTGCATCACGGGGCATATGGGATCCTAGTTTCCCAACCAGGGACGGAACCCGTGCCCCCTGCAGTGGGAGCTTGGAGTCTTAACCACTGGACCACCAGGGAAGTCCCAAAGTAATTAAAGTGTACAGTTCAGTGACATATATATATTCGCAATGCTGTTTACACAATTCCGTCACCTCTGTCTAGTTCCAGACATTTTATCACTCCTAGAAGACACCTCATACCTGCTTACTAGCTGTATGGAGTTGTCTATTGTAGATGACTCACACACTGAGTCATACAGTATATATTTTATGACTGGCTTCTTTCACTTAGCATGTTTTTAAGGTTTGTCCTTGTAACATGACTCAATATTTCATTCCTTTTAATGAACAAATAATATTCCATTGTATGGACATACCACCTTTTACTTTATTTATCCATTGATGAACGCTTGGTTTGTTTCTCCCTTTTGGCTATTATGACTAGCGCTTCTATGAACGTTGCTATGCAAGTATTTGTTTGAACACCTGTTTTTAATTCTTCTGGGTATGTACTTAGGAGTGGAGTTGCTGGAATTTTTTTTTAATTGGGGTATAGTTGCTTTACAGTGTTGTACTATATCCCCTCCCTCTCATCCCATCTAGGTCACCAGCGAGCACTGAGCTGGGCTCCCTACGCTATACAGCAGGCTCCCACTAGCTATCTGTTTGACACAGAACAGAGCACATTTTTTGAGTAGTTGCCAAATTGTTTTCCTTGGTGGCAGCACCATTTTCATTCCCACTCACCCTGTGCGAGGGTTCTGATTTCTCCGTATCCTTGTCAACACTTTATTATAGCCATCCTATGGATGTGAGTGCTATCTCACTGTTGTATTTCCCTGATGACTCATGATGTTGGGCATCTTTTCATGTGCTTGTTAGCCAACTGTACATCTTTTTCGGAGAAATACCTATTCAAATCCTTTACCCATTTTTAATTGGGTTGTTTGACTTTTTACTGTTGTGAGAGCTCTTTATATAATCTGGACACTAGATACTTTACCAGTTGTGTGATTTGCAAAACTTTCCCCTCATTGTGTGGGGTGTCTTTTCACTTTCTTGATAGTGTCCCTTGATGTACAAATGTACACATTTTGATGAAGTTCAATCTCTCAGTTTTTTTCTTTTGTTATTTCTGTTTTGGGTGTCATATATCATATCTAAGAATTCATTGCCAAATCCAAGGTCATGGAGATTTACCAAATGTCTTATTTAAGAGTATTATAGTCTTGTTCAGTCACTCGGTCATGTTCAACTCTTTGCGACCCCATGGACCGCAGCACGCCAGACTTCCCTGTCCTTCACCATCTCCTGGAGCTGGCTCAAACTCATGTCCCTTGAGTCGGTGATGCCATCCAACCATTTATAGCCTTAGCTCTTATATTTAGGTCTTTGATCCATCTTGAATTAATTTTTCTAATGATGTGAGGTAGGAGTCAACCTTCATTTGTTTTTCATGTGAATATCCAGTTTTTCCAGTCTCTGAGCTCTCAGTTTTGTTGGTCTATATGTCTCTCCTTTACGATAGTATCACATTATTTTGCGGTGACTGCTTTAGCTTTGGGTAAGTTTTTAAACTGGAAAGTGTGAGTTATTCTATTTTATTCTTTTTCCAAATTGTTTTGGCTGTCCTGAGTCCCTTCCAATTCCATAAGAATTTCAGGATCAGCTTTTCCATCTGTGAAAGAGCCCATTGAGATTTTAAAAGGTATTGTATTCAATCTGCAGAATGCTTTGGAAAATATTGCCCTTTTAACAATACTAGTCTTCCAATCCACAAACACAGGATGTATTTCCATTTATTTAAGTCTTCTTAAATTTCTTTCAACAATGTTGTGTTTTTAATGTTTACATCTTTTGTTTCCTTGGTTAAATTTATTCTTAACCATTTTATTATTCTAATGGTACTGTAAATGGAATTGTCATAATTTCATTTTGAATTGTTTACTGCCTGTGTATACAGATATAACTGATTTTTTCATGTGTTGATTTTGTATCCTACAACTGTGCTAAATTTATTTATTTGCACCAATTGTGGCTCCTTTATGATATTCTAAGTATATGATCATGCTTTCTGCACACAGAAGTAATTTTACTTCTCTCTTTCCAACTTGGGATGCCTTTTATTTCTTTTTCTTGTCTAGTTACTCTAGATAGAATTTCCAATACAGTATTGAATAGAAATGATGAAAATGGCATCCTCATCTTGTTCCTGATCTAGGGGAAAGCTTTGTCTTTTACCACTAAGGATAATGTTAAGTGTGAGTTTTTCATAAATGTCCTTTATAAGGTTGAGGAAATTCCCTTCTATTCCAATTTTGTTGGATGCTTTTATCATGAAAGGGTGCTGGATTTTGTCATATGCTTTTCCCGTGAGAATCAAGAGAGTCATGTGGGTTTTTTTTAAAATTTCATTATATTAATGTGGTTGATTGATTTTCATATGTTAAACCAACCTTGCATTCCTGGAATAAATCTCACTTGATCATGGTGCATAACCTTTTTAATGTGCTGTTGGATTCAGATTGCTGGCATTGGGTTGAGGATGTTTGTCCTCAAATTTAACTTTAAGAGGTGACTGAGCATCTTGTTTCTGGGAGAAGGAAATGGCAACCCACTCCAGTATTCTTGCCTGGAGAATCCCAGGGACAGAGGAGCCTGGTGGGCTGCCGTCTATGGGTTCACACAGAGTCAGACACAACTGAAGCGACTTAGCAGCAGCAGCAGCAGCAGAGCATCTTATTTAGGGAACAGAAGTCAGACATACCTCATGAGAATCCCAACTCTGCCATTCACTTGTTATAATGGGCAGGTTGACCGAACCTTAGTTTCTTCATCTGTACAATAGGTTCACAAGGTTGTCTACCTCCTGGCACTCTTGTGAGGATTCTGTAGAAGAGTGCAAACCAGAGCTCAACCCAGGGCTACACAAGATTTTTGCTGACACATATGTGGGCTTCCCTGTGCCTGGCTTTGTGCCATATGCCCTGCATAGATTCATTCAGCTTTCTTGCAACAACCCGATGAAGCGGGTGCTGTTACAGCCCTCTTTTTACAGATGCGGAGCCTTGGATACTGGAAGTGATTTTCTTGAGGTCACACAGCTGAGCAATGGGAAGCCAGCATCAATCTCAGGCTCTCTGGCCTTTGTTGTTGTTCAGTTGCTCAGTCATGTCCAATTCTTTGCGACCTCATGAACTGCAGCACCCCAGGCTTCCCTGTCCTTCACCATCTCCTGGAGTTTGCTCAAACTCATGTCCATTTGAGTCAGTGATGCTGTCTCTGGCTTTGGAGCCTCTCAAGTAGGCAAACTTGAAAGATTTGTAAAGTCAGCAGTCACTTGTACACCCCTCTACCCAGATCCGGTGATTAACATTTGCCTGGGCTTATATCACTTACCTACACATCTTATTTTTTGATGCATTTCAAAGTTGCAGACATCAGAATACTTCCCCAAACACTTCAGCTTGCATACCAGTGAGCAGAATTCGTATTTGTTTCCGGCTTTCTTTTTTGGCCTCAAGTTGCGGCCCACGGGATCTTAATTCCCCGGCCAGGGTTTGAACCTATGCCTGCTGCAGTGGAAGCGTGGAGTCCTAACCACTGGACCTTCCAGCTCCTCTTTTGAAGTGAAATTCATGCTGCCAACAAACCTTAAGTATACATTTGTCGAGTTTTGACAACTGTGTACACTGTGTAATGAAACTGTGTGACATCAAGATTTGGTTGGTTGCCACCAAACCAGACTGGTCCCCTCCTGCTCAGTCAGTCCCCATCCCCTCTGTAAGAAACAACCACCGTTCTGATGTTCTTCCATCAAAGACTAGTTTTGCCTATTCTGTAAGTTCACATAGAGTAATACAGGTCAACAGAGCCATACAGTTATTACGCTCTTGTCTGCGGCTTTTGTCCCTCGTCGTGCAGTTGTGCACGGAGGGCCAAGAGAGGTGAAGGGACTCGGGGTCACCCAGCTGCTGGAACCCGGGGCTGCCGGCGTCGGGGCTGCCGGCGTCCGGTCTGCAGCAGAGTCGCTAAGGCCAGCCCCACCTCTTCCCACAGGGCGAGAGGCTGAGCCACGCGGTGGGCTGTGCTTTTGCGGCTTGCCTGGAGCGGAAACAGCGGCGGGAGAAGGAATGCGGGGTCACGGCTGCCTTCGACGCCAGCCGCACCAGCTTCGCCCGCGAGGGCTCCTTCCGCCTGTCTGGGGGCGGGCGGCCCGCGGAGCGAGAGGCCCAGGACAAAAAGAAAGGTGGGTGCTCCCCGGCGGGCGGTGCGGGGCATCGGATGGGCCGGGGGTGTGGCTAAGGTATCCGGTTTGAGGGAGGAGAGCAGAGCTACAGGGGCTCTACAGTTTACAAAGCAGAAAAGAAAATACACACAAAGCAAAACCCAAAACAAGCCACCCCCCACACACACACCCCCCAAAAAAGCAAGGCATCGACCACGAAGTCTGGTTACAGTTTCTACAGCGTACTTGGGTTTAAGGAGTCCTTTGGGCAATATTCTACCGGCCACAAACCCTGGCAAAGCTCACGGAGCGCTTTATTATCTGCTAACCCAAGGAGGTTCCCAGGNACAAGCCACCCCCCCCACACACACACCCCAAAAAAGCAAGGCATCGACCACGAAGTCTGGTTACAGTTTCTACAGCGTACTTGGGTTTAAGGAGTCCTTTGGGCAATATTCTACCGGCCACAAACCCTGGCAAAGCTCACGGAGCGCTTTATTATCTGCTAACCCAAGGAGGTTCCCAGGCTTTTCAAACTGTGTATCCACCCTGTTAATGGGTTGTCGAAGTCGAATTGCTGGGTTGTGGTTGGCATTTTAAGAAATAAAATAGAAAACGACAGAAAAATAGCGTAAGGGAATGTAGTAAGGGTAAATGTAGTTATGTACTTTTATGTCAGTGGGTCTGTGTGCGTGGCAGAGGAGGGGGACGGATTACCAGGTAACAAGTATTACTGTGAATCGCTGTCATGAAGGTTGGAAAAATACCTGGCAAGCTCTAACATTCTAGGTCAAAGGCAAACGGTAAGTTCTCAAACTGTGTTTTTAAATATTTGAGTGTATTATGTGTTGGGTCAAAACATAATTTAAAAAAATTTTTTACTGTGGATTTTAGTTTTTAAATTTTTGGAAAACACTGCTTAGAATTTACAAATAAGTTACTATTGGATTCAGGATAAAGAAGACTGAAGAGATTTGACAGCTATTAATAAAAAATCCAATGTTCGATCATGTATTGGCTCCTGGAGATTATATAAATATATGTATTCAATGTTCTATATTTTTTGAATATATATATGTTGAAATGTATATTGGTATCCATAAAGAATATGAGTAGAAATTGGAATATGGACTGTAGATTACCTAATTGTATCATATCCATGTTTAATTCCCCAAGTGAGAAATTATACTATGATAAAATTCTTTACAAATTATCTATTTTACATATAGTAGTGCGTATCTGTTGGTCTCAAACTCCTAATTTATCCCCCCACCTCACTTCCCCTTTGGTAACCATAGGCTTGTTTTCTATGTCTGTGAGTTTATTTCGATGTCTGTTTGGTTTGTTTGGTTTTTTCCCTAATTTTATTTATTTTTGGCTGTGCTGTCTTCTTTGTTGCGCGGGCTTTTCTCTAGTTGCAGCAAGCGGGGGCTTCTCATTGCGGGGGCTTCTCTTGTTGCAGAGTCCAAGCTCTAGAGCTTGAGGGCTTCTGAGGTTGCAGCAAGTGGGCTCAGTAGTTTCCGCTCCTGGACTCTAGAGCACAGGCTCAATAGTTGTGGTACATGGACTTAGTTGCTCTGTGGCATGTGGGATCTTCCCAGATCAGGGAAGGAAACTGTATCTCCTGCACTGGCAGGCAGGTTCACAGAGCCACAGAGAAAGTCCTATTTCTGTTTTGTGAATAAGTTCATTTGTATCATTTTTTAGATCCACATATAAGTGACATCTTTTATATTTGTCTTTCTCTGACTTGCCTCACTTAATATGATCATCTCTAAGGCCATTCATGTTGCTGTAAATGGCATTATTTCATTCCTTTTTATGGCTGAGTAATATTCCATTGTAAATATATATATATATACACACACACCATATATTCTTTATCCATTCATCTGTCAATGGACATTTACATTATTTCCATGTCTTGGCTGTTGCGTGCAACTTAAACGTTACAGAAACACAATTACAGAAGGAGAGACAGCTCGAATACCATAACAAGTTAACACTGGGGAACATTGGTTAAGAGAAACTGTGTGCTCTATGTTCCATTTTTACATCTTTTCTGTAAGCTTAAAACATTTCTAGCTAAAAAGTTAAGAAAACAAGTTTTTATCACTTGCTATAATATTCAGGTTTACAATGTCTATTTTTCTTGGTAAATTATGGGACCGCTTTACAAACCTCTTGACAAATTTAAAGATTTCTTCACAGCTTACAAAATATTTTCTGTTTACATCATCTACCAGAATTTATAAAGAACTTTATCAGTGGCAAAGCAGATTACAAAGTATAGTTACCAGAGGGCCTGAATATATGAGATTTTATTATTTGCAAAAGAACACACTGAGTGGGTAAGTTTACTGCTTATATAGGATATTAGAATTCACCAAGAATGTCATGTGCTTTCGAGTTTGCAATGGATTTTGCTGTTTCCATCCAAAGGATATTATAATTTCCAGGTAGAAAGCATTCTAGAGTTTGCACCACAAAAAGGAGAGTTTACGAAGTGTGGTATATGATTGCCGAACACGTCATGGGGTTTTGCCCAATGATGCACCGATTCACAGTCCGGAGGCACCAAATGTCGACAAAAGAGCTCTCTTCAGTTCAGGAGATAGGGAACAGTGCCCTTTCCGCAAAGCTGTTTACCAAGCTTTTGTGGGATTCCAGAGCAATTGAACACTCACTGTCTCAACTGAGGCTCTCAGGAGGCCTGGGGAGGCAGCAGGGCGATGTTGATTCCAGGTTCAGTTGGCGAACCTGCAGCCCAGAGACAGAAGGAGACTTTCTGAGGCCTCAGGTGGCGGGGGCAGAAGTGGTTTGGTGGTTCTAACCCGTCCCAGCCTGGTTGCACTGCCCCCAGCCTGACCTGGAGAAGGAAATGGCAACCCACTCCAGTATTCTTGCCTAGAGAATCCCATTGACAGAGGAGCCTGGTGGGCTGCCGTCTGTGGGGTCACACAGAGTTGGACAGGACTGAAGTGACCTGACAGCCGCAGCAGCAGCAGCCTGACCTGGGGGAGAGCATCATCGCCCCCTCGTGGACGATGGGAGAAGCACTGGGCGGCCTCCCTGCCTTCCTTGAGCTAAGTCACTTCAGTTGTGTTCCACTCTTTGTGACCCCATGGACTGTGGCCCTGATGCTGGGGCTCCAGCACTGGCGAACGACGAGCTGATCTGCGTGCAGAGGGCACTGATACTGTCGCTGCCACTGGCCCCAGGCGGCTCCATCTCAGGCACTGGGAGGTCAGGAAACAGGCCCAGGCTCTGCTCTTGACCCCAGTTCTGCGAGTGGCCCTCACAAGGTGTGTGGGTTGTGATTCACTCTGCAGTAACTAAATGGCCATGGCCGCAGAAATAGCTGTGCACGTGTGTGTGTGTGTCACACCTGAGTGGTACAAGAGCCAAGCAGTGTGTGACTTGGGGCCTCCGTGCACAACTGTACGACGAGGGGTAAAACCCAGACAAGAGCATAATCCTGTATGACTCTGTTGAACTGTATACTCTATGTGAACTTACAGATTGGGCAAAAGTAGTCTGTGATGGAAGAATACCAGGACAGTGGTTGTTTCTTAGGCAGTGGGCACTGAGTGAGCATGAGGGGATGGTCTGGGTTGGTGGCAATGTTCTAGATCTTGATGTTACACAGTTTTGTTACAGTGTATACAGTTGTCNAATAGGATCCTCTTTACCGTGTAAGGTGATATAGAAGATATCTTAGTCTTGTCAGTTCTTTACGAGAAAAATAATTTTAGGGAAAGTTTGAGCCACTGCAAATGTTACATTTTTAGAACAGGAAGGCCATACTTTCTAGAGAGCTCTGTAGAGGGGCCTTGGTGTAACTGAGCTTCTTCATAGTCTCCTGCGGAAGTGTTTCCTGGGAGGGGAGGGACAGAGGGGCTTGAGTGTTTTCAGTTATGTGACTCTGTGCTTCTGTGACTTTTCAGACAATAGGAAGGTATTTACATGGCACCCCACTCCAGTATTCTTGCCTGGAGGATCCCATGGACAGAGGAGCCTGGCAGGCTTCAGTCCATGGGGTCTCAAAGAGTTGGACACGGCTGAGCGACTTCACTTTCACTTTCAGTTTACATAAAACTGAACTGAAAGAACAAAATGAATCTTCTGGAGAAATAAAATCAATAGGACTAGCTCTAAAGATTTTAGAGCAGGGGAAAAAAATATGTCGGCTCATAAAAGCAAAATGAAAAAATAATTGGGAAGAAATCATAAGAAAGAAGATTTTAGACCATTCTTCCCAGATCCAAAGATAAGCTAAATTGTTTAATCCAGATTATAACATCATTTGGGAGATAAGAAATAGTTTTAAGTCAGACAGAAGAAAAATGAAAAGCTACCAGAATAAAAGAAAAAAGATAGTAGTTCTCAATTACAGGCAATTATGCACCTTCTCTCCCCTCCCAAATGTACATGTGACAAAACCTGGAGACCTTTTTTATTGCCTCAGTGGAGAGACCAGGGGGAGGGTGATACTGTCATAGAGGCCAGAGATGCTGCTATATATGGTACCTTGAACAGTATAGATACTCATAAAAAAGAATAAATCAGCACAAAATATTAATAGTGCTGAGTTTGAGAAACTGTGAGAAAGGTCACTAGTAAAGAATTTTATAATAGTGAGAAATGATTTGGAAAGACCGCCTTCAGACTGATCCTTAAATCCTTGAATATCTGAACATACAGGACCTTCAAGAGTCCTGCAACGTGGGACTTCTAACCTTTAATGCTGAAACATCTAGAGCCAGTTGGTTCTAGGGATATGGAAACGGAGATAATCTTACCAGATATATTAGTGTGAGCAAGAAGTCTTCATTATTTGATGAAGGGAATTTCTGGCAGGCAAGACCCTTCCTTGAAACAAGGAAGCTCCAAGTGGAATGTACTTTTCACTATAACATTCTAAATTCTTCTAGATATAAGGTTGACATATTTAGCAAGCAAAAATACAAAAAGGTAAATTTAATTTGAACTTCTGATAAACAATGAATGTTTAGTATGAGAACCTCCATAGAATACTTGGGATGCACTTATAGCAGTATTCTTGCCTGGAAAATCCCATGGATGGAGGAGCCTGGTGGGCTGCAGTCCATGGGTCACTGAAGGTTGGACACGACTGAGGACTTCACTTTTACTTTTCACTTTCATGCATTGGAGAAGGAAATGACAAACCACTCCAGTGTTCTTGCCTGGAGAATCCCAGGGACGGGGGAGCCTGGTGGGCTGCCGTCTATCGGGTTGCATAGAGTTAGACATGACTGAAGCGACTTAACAGCAGCAGCAGCAGAGATTTAAATGTAGCTGGGCTTCCTATCTGTGTGTCAGCTTAAGAAATCTCATATATATATATATATATATACATACACATATATTAAGAACTCCTTTATTTTAAGTGTCATCAGAGTGTGGAGAATCTCAATTTTCATCCATCCTTCTGACAATTTGAGTATTCTAGGTGCCTAAGGAAGACAGAATCATCTAGACAAGTGTCAATATTTAGAACTTTTAATCATATTTATTTCTAAAAAGGGCTTTCCCTAACATCCATTCTTTATGTTCCATCTTTACACAGATCAGAAGATCTCTGCAGCCACACATAAATATTGGACTAACTTTTATAGCTTTATAGCATGGAATTTGTCTTTAAGGTGGCCAAAAAAAAAAAAAGTAATATGAGGGGTGAAATGTGATTTTACAAAGTAGAAATGCTCATATCTCAATCTGTAATGTGAATCACAGCCTGGTGTAGAGATGGGTATGTCTCTGCGAATTGAGGGATATGGGCTCTAGCTGTGATTAAGCATCAATGCCTACATGTCACTAGGCAAGTCATAGCTTCTTCAAGTTTCTGTTGCTCACATGTAAAGAATACCACTCAGTAGGTATTATTCACAAAAGCTGTTAATCATTATTTAGTTTGCTTGACCTTTTCAGTCAAAAAAAGAGGGATGATGATTAAAGTGCTAATCAGATATTTAAAATATGAGCATAAGTAAGTACAGGTTTCCTGGTGGCTTAATTGTAAAGGATTCACCTGCCAATGCAGAAGACGTGGCTTTGATCCCTCGGTGATGAAGATCCCCTGAAGTAGGAAATGGAAACCCACTCTAGTACTCTTGCCTGGAAATTCCATGGATATAGGAGTCTGGTGGGCTGCAGTCCATGGGGTCACAGAGTCAGACATGACTTACCAATTAAACAACAATAAGTAAGTTGTTATTTTTTACCACACAGAANGCAGAAGACGTGGCTTTGATCCCTCGGTGATGAAGATCCCCTGAAGTAGGAAATGGAAACCCACTCTAGTACTCTTGCCTGGAAATTCCATGGATATAGGAGTCTGGTGGGCTGCAGTCCATGGGGTCACAGAGTCAGACATGACTTACCAATTAAACAACAATAAGTAAGTTGTTATTTTTTACCACACAGAATAATCTTTGTTTACATCACAAATATGCACATATTTTATGTAAAACTTATTTCTGATTATAGAAGTTATTTCAAGCGTTTTCATTTTTATTAATAACTTTATCAGCTAAAATTATTTCATTTTGCAGAATTCATGGAGTCCGTATTAGAATGTCTTACATGAGGATTTGATTACACATTAAAAACAAAATTGCTTGATTTATAATTATAACATTTGTATGTCGTTAAAATTATCTTTCAGAACTTGAACAGAATTAAGTTTTAAATTCTTGAGGAAAAAATTAACGAATAGTTCCTTTCTGAAGCTGTAGCTATTTTTGTCTTGGATGATGAACCCCGATCAGGATTGTAACACAGATTCATTTTGGCTCATTTCATATCCCCTCTGCACAGGGCACAGGTAAGCATCATTTATGTGTCAACATTTCATATCCCCTCTGCACAGGGCACAGGTAAGCATCATTTATGTGTCAATCACTCTCCTAATATATTATTTCCAAGACAGATGTTCAGATCTGTTGATCAGGAAGCAGGTCTCTGACCAAGAGAAATATAACCATTGGGGCCACATTCGCCCTCTTGGGTTTCTCAGACTACCCAGAACTGCAAATCCCCTCTTCTTGGCATTTCTGACCATATACAGCTTCAGCATAGCAGGGAGCCTTGGGATGATGGTCATCATCAAAGTTAACCCCAAACTGCACACCCCCGTGTACTTTTTGCTCAGCCACCTCTCATTTGTGGATTTCTGCTATTCTTCCATCATTCTTCCCAAGACGCTGGTGAACCTACTTGCAGAGGACAGAGCATTTCATTTTGGGGATGTATGTGTAGTTCTTTCTGATCTGCACCTTTGTGGTGACTGAGTTAATCCTGTTTGCTATGAGGGCCTATGACAGCTTCGCAGCTATTCCCAACCCTCTGCTCTGCACAAGCGTCATGTCCCAGAGACTCTGTGCCCTGTTGGTGGCCGTGTCATCTGCATGGGGAGGAGCTTGCTCCCTGACTCTCACGTGTTCTGCTGTCAAATTACCTTCCCTTGGTTTCCACACAATCAGTCACGTCTTCCGATAGCTTTCTTCCTTGATTTCCTGCTCTTCTCCTAACTCTTGTCTCAGTCAGCTGCTTCTTCTCACTGTTGCCACCTTTAACGAGGTGATCACATTGCTCGTTGTTCTCACGTCTTGCGTGCTCATTGTCACCACCTTGAAGATGCAATCATCTGGTGGTCGCTGCAAAGCCTTCTCCACCTGTGCCTCCCACCTGACCGCCATCAGCATCTTCCTGACACCATCCTCTTCCTTTACTCTATGCCCAGCTCCACACCCTCCAGGCCCACAAAGTGGCATCTGTGTTTTACACAGCGGTCATCCCCGTGTTGAATACCCTGATCTACAGTCTGAAAAATAAGGATGTCAAGGACACAGTCAGTAAATTAATGAAAATAAAGTTGTTTTTACATTGAAGGCATGAAACTGCTAACTTTTTTTTGGTTATTAAAGAACACTTTTCTGATTTTTGAATGGATTATGTGTCAAAAATTCACTTAAAAATCATTTTAGATTTGAAAAACAAAAACCGCAATGGAAAAAATATGAGTTTTAGATCAGAAGATTATACCTGGTTCTGACTAAATAAGTCAGAGAAAATTGATTGGCCTGAGGCAGTCATTACCTACAAAAGCAGTTTAATATGATTTTGTTCATAAAGTGGTATATAGAACAAAAGACTATAGATAACATATCAAACATATTGTATGTGTGCAGTAAACCCTAGTTCTGTTATTCCTTTCTTCCTGATGACTAACAAGTAGTCTTAAATAAATGACCAATTTTATATTTTAAATTTGGTGAATAGATGACAAGGAAAGATATAGTTTTACATTCAGGAACCTCCCAAGCCAGTGGTGTTAGTTAACATCATAATACAGTTGATGGAAAGAAACTGTACAAAATCATTTGTGGCTATCATGCATCTTTTACTTGGCCTTGAAGGATAGACAGATTTTAAAAGAGAAACAAAAGAGAATGACCTAAGTTTTACTTGGAAGTGAGAGTTGGACTGTGAAGAAAGTTGAGCGCTGAAGAATCGATGCTTCTGAACTGTGGTGTTGGAGAAGACTCTTGAGAGTCCCTTGGACTGCAAGGAGGTCCAATCAGTCCATTTTAAAGGAGATCAGCCCTGGGTGTTCATTGGAGGGACTGATGCTGAAGCTGAAACTCCAATACTTTGGCCACCTCACACGAAGAGCTGACTCATTGGAAAAGACTCTGATGCTGGGAGGGGTTGGGGGCAGGAGGAAAAGGGGACGACAGAAGATAAGATGGCTGGATGGCATCACTGACTCGATGGACATGAGTTTAAGTGAATTCCGGGAGTTGGTGATGGACAGGGAGGCCTGGAGTGCTGCGATTCATGGG
>SJYA01002371.1:469474-556173 GCA_006410615.1 Neotragus moschatus | reverse complement strand
ATACCCTTTGTTCCCAAGTAAACCCAATTTTTCGTAAAATACCTGGCTTATTGTTTCAGGCCAACAAAACTGAATATTAGCTTTACTTGCTGGCTGACACAACCCTCTTCTGACATGAGCTGGTGTGAATAGATTTCTGTTTCCTGCAACTGGGGAGAAAAAAAATACATCCTCTTCTGAACTCGAGTCATGAATCAAACCTGTAGGAAATAACAAATAGCAGTGAAATCTCACTTAACCATATGAGGTCATTTCAGCTTCGGGTCAGGCAGAAACACTATGGAGATTTTGCCAAGGGATCCGCACCCTTTGGCCCAGCAATTCCACCTCTGGGACGCACAAGGCTGAGCATTGAGGCATTATTTATAATGGGAGGAAATTGGAAACAGCTTCAATATCTGGCAACACTGCCCCGTTGAGTAAACACCATACAAACATTAGAGATTGTGTTTACACAAAGATGTTTTAACAAGGGAACAGCTTACGTTTTAAGAAGGGAAAAAGCAGGACTGTATAAACAATTTGCTCACACAGTTATGTAAAACACACACACACACCACTTTTAAAGCCTGAATAAAATAGAAAACCCTGAAAGGAAATACATCAAACTCTTAATTACAATAGTGATGTGGGGTTGGGAAAGTAGTGTCTTTTTCTAATTTTCTCTATTTTCAAATTGTGCTTAACCAACAATGAACTCTTCTTTTTAATTTTATTTTCAAAAAGCTTAACTTAGGTCTTGAACATTTCCAAACAGATACCAAAAGCAGAGAGAGAATAAAGCCACATAGGCCCATCAACCAACTTCAAGAAATATCAACATTTTGCCATGTCATCTTCTTTCCCCTCTATTTGGGACTATTAAAAAAAAAAAAAGTGATGGTCAAGCTCATTCTTAAATACCACAGTGAACCTCAAAATAAAGAAGGGGTGCATATTTTTATATACCTACAATGCCTTATCAGAGCTAACAAAATTTGAAATATCACCTCTTGTGCGTGCTAAGTCACTTCAGCCGTGTCCGACTCTTTGTGACCCTATGGACTGTAGCCCTCCAGGTTTCTCTGTCTATAGGAGTCTCCAGGCAAGAATACTGGAATAAATTGCCATGCCCTCCTCTAGGCCATCTTCCTGACCCAGGGATCAAACCTGCTTCTCCAGTGGCTTCTGCATCACAGATGAATTCTTTACCACGGAGGCAACAGAGAAGGGTCTGTCATCTCCTAGTTGTTTCTTGTTCAAGTTTTCCCCCTGCTTTTCCCAAAACATCGTTTTACAGTTCTGTTTGAACTGGGATCCAGACAAAGTACATTCACTTTTTAAAAATATTCTTGTTTACAAACAATAGAAGTTATCAATGGCTGGATATCTGTGTGTATTCCATTTTGACAAATGCGTAGAATTGTATAACCACCACTGCAAGCAGGATTCATGGCAGTTCTGTCACTCCAAAAATTCCCTCAGGCTTTGTAATCAGACATGTCTGCTTTTTATGGTTTTTTTTTTTTTTCTCTAATGGAGAAAAAGCAGTAACCAGAGGTGGTCGAAGTCCTGAAGTTAAGATTTCAAAGCACAGGGTTAAGTAGGAGACCAGAGCTCCAATCCTGCTCTGCCGCTTGGGGTCTTCCTCTCTTGGAGCCTCAGTTTTCTCATCTGTAAGATGGGTGCTGTGAGGACCCAGGTTGTAAGGAAGGGAGCCCTTCCTTACAATTATAAGGAAGTGCTCGAGGATGGCAGCAGTCAGCCTGACCTGCCCTTCCTTCTTTAGTCACAGCCCCGAAGGTTGAGCCATCTCCTGGTGTGGGGACCAGGTCTGCCCAGAGTGGCCACGCCCTCCTTTTACCCTCTCCTCCCTTGCAGCCAACATGACTTTGTGTTCTGTGGTTTCTACTTTCAATGGGACTGGAATTCAGCCTCCTCCAGCCCAGAGTCCCCAAGGCCTGTCCCACTGGGGCTCCCTGCCTGACCTCCTGTCTCCCTTTAAGTCATCTGGGGCCCCTCGGCACCCTACCCCCAGCCCACAGCTTCCTAAATGTCACCACACCCTCTGGCATGCCGCTTCACTATCACAGAGACCGGCCAAGCACTTCCATTCACTATACAAGATAATTTCCCATAAAAATCAGGACCTGAAATGAATAATATTAATGGCCAGAAAAGAAATATGAAGGCTGAACTGGTCTTGAACCTCATCTATATAAAATACTGCCAGTAAAAAAGAATTTAAAAATAAATTTTACAGTACAAAAAAAGAAAATAAAAAGCCCTGCTATTTATTCAAAGTTTATTGAAAGATTTAGAGTTGGAACATGGGTCCTTTGGTTACAGTCTGATGTAATAAAAGTTTATGTAAATAGTTGTGAGTTTTTTTCTTCTTGAGGAGAGAGAGATTGTGAAGGAGGAAGGGAGACAGAGAGGAAGAGAGAGAGAGAAAGAGTCACAGAAAGAGACAGAAAGAGAATGTGCAAGCAAGTAGGTTGCATTTCCAGTGACTACTTAGCAGGAAGGGTCAGTGCTGAGTCCCACCTCCCAGACACTGGCCCTGAGCACTTGGGGGGGCTCCCTGCAAAGTGTCCCCCCATCAGTACTCAGGGCAAGGGCATCTCAGGAGCATTAACTTCCCGCTGCCTGGATGGAACCCAGAAATCCCATCCTTTTTCCTTTCCCCGACCCCCAAGACCTCCCCGATACACTCTAGCTGCCAGAGTGGGAAGATGTGCTTAGTAAACTGGGGAAAGTAACTGGGGCGGAGGGGCTGGATGTGTGGCTATAAAAGCATATTGTGTAGGGAGAGCAGGGCCCTGAGGGCTGGAAATGTCTTGTTTCTTAGACTGGGTGGTGGGGACAGGGAGGCTTCATTGCATTTTGCATTCTTTCGTTTCTTGAAGTTGTTTATTGAAGTCGTCGCACATGCGAAGCAGGACAGACCATCAGTGTTCAGTGGGGTGAATTTTCACCAGCTGAACACACCTGTGTCACCAGCTCTCCAACCAAGGTGGGCTCCTTTCAGCCCATCTGCCCTCCCATCAGAGTCGCCCTCATTCTGACTTCACGACACGGACTGTGTGTTTTTCCTGTGCTGAAGTTGATGTAAATGGAATCAGAAAATGCATTATCTCAAGTGTCTGCCTTTTCCCACTCTACACTATGTGGGACTCATTCTTGTAATCACGTGTAGTTACAGGTTATTCTGGTGGATCCTGCTGTGTGGCTGTACCCAGTTTATTTATCTGGTCTCTGTTGGTGAGGGAGTGAGCCAAGTGGAAAGAGTCCTCGAAGCAGAAGGAACAGCCAGTGCAAAGGTCCTGAGGCAAGAACACATTTGGTTTCTTAGAGACAGAAACGAGGAGATCCATGTGCCTGGAGAGTAACAAGCAGGGAGGGGAAGGAAGTGTGGAATAAACCAGAAGCAGGTGGTGTGGTATCCTATGGGCTGCAGTGGGGGGCCCAGCTTTTATGAGTGAGATGGAGCAGGGGAGGGACTGGATCTGACTTGGCTGTTTAGAGTCCTTCTATCTCAGAGGTCCCCAACCTTTCTGGCACCAGGGACCAGTTTCTTGGAAGACAATTTTTTTTCCTCGGATGGGGTGGGGATGGTTTCAGGATGATTCAAGTGCATTACATTTATTGTGCATTTTATTTCTATTATTATTACATCAGCTCCATCTCAGACCATCAGGCATTAGATCCTAGAGGTTGGGGACCCCTGCTCTAGCTGCTTGAGAAAGGGACTCAGGGACAGGGGTGGGAGCAGGAAGTCTGGGTAGGAGGGTGGGACACAGGTGGAAGCAGGGAAGTTATCCAGAAGCGTTTAGACCCAGAATACACTTTTTCTGTTATTAGTGTTGTATTGCATTCACTCCTCCCATCTTACTTTGTGGTTTTTAAAAAATATTTATTTATTTAGCTGTACCAGGTCGTGTGTGTGTGTGTGTGTGTGTGTGTGTGTGTGTGTGTGTATGTTTGTGCTCAGTCGCTCAGTTCTGTCCAACTCTTCACGACCCCTTGGGCTATAGCCCACCATGCTCCTCTGTCCATGGAATTTTCCAGGCAAGAATACTGGAGCGGGTTGCTTTTTCCTACTCCAGGGGATCTTCCAGACCCAGGGTCTGAAACCACGTCTTCTGAATCTCCTGCAACGGCAGGCAGATTCATTACCACTAGCACCACCTGGGAAGCCAAAGTCAGGTATAGTGGGATCTACTTCCCTGACCAGGGGTTAAACCAGAGCCCCTTGCATTGGGAGCTCAGAGACTTAACCACCAGATCACCAGGGAAGTCCCATTACTTTGTGATTTTACTGTCCTTCCTTTTTTTTTTTTTTTCCCTATGATTCCCGCCACCCTTGCTCTTTTTAAGACTTCTTTGAAGTGATTGTGTTTTTTGTTTGCTATGTCATATTTTCTTACTCTTCCTTTTCCCTCTACTAATTTGGAATCTAGATACCACTTCTATTTTTTTGGCAGTAATCCTTGAAACTTTACCATACACACTGTAAAGAAAATCAGATCTGAAGTTTAATTAAAAGTTTAATCTCCAGACCAAACACTACCTGGAACGTAGAGCATTTTATCCTTATCTCCCCAGTTCTACTTATACTGATATTGTTGTCCAGAATTTTAGATCTCTCCTTCCTCAAAATGTTTTTAATTTTTTTTTTTGAGATAAATTCACATTTACCAAAAAAAAAGTTGCCAGACTAAGTACGGCATAAAGAACATTCATATACTTTTTACTCAGGTTCACCTCTTGTTAGTATTTTTACTCTCTTTTAAAAATACTTGTATTTATGTATTTTCCAGCTGCACTGGGTCTTCGTTGCTGCGCGGGCTTCTCTCTCGTTGTAGTGAGCAGAGGCGACTCTGTTGCACTGTGTGGCTTCTCTTGATGCCGAGCTCCAGGNCGGCATAAAGAACATTCATATACTTTTTACTCAGGTTCACCTCTTGTTAGTATTTTTACTCTCTTTTAAAAATACTTGTATTTATGTATTTTCCAGCTGCACTGGGTCTTCGTTGCTGCGCGGGCTTCTCTCTCGTTGTAGTGAGCAGAGGCGACTCTGTTGCACTGTGTGGCTTCTCTTGATGCCGAGCTCCAGGTCTAGGGCAGCAGGTTCGAGCACTTGGGGCACATGGGCTCAGGAGTTTCCGGCCCCTTGCTCTAGGGCACAGGAGCAATAGCTGTGGTGCACGGGCTTAGTTGCTCCAGGGAATATGCAATCTTCTCCAACCAGGGGTCGTTGGCAGGCAGAGTCTTTACCACTAGACCACCAGGGAAACCCCATTTTTACCCTCTTTAACATTTGCTCTATGGGGGGAGGGGAGTTGTGTAATTTTAAGTTAAGCAACACCATGGCCTTTCACTCCTAAGTACTCAGTGTGCATTTCCTAAGAATATCAATATTCTCTTACATAACCACAGTACAATGACTTTCATAAATTTAACATTAATATGCAAAAGTTTCCTACTCTACTATTTGTATTCCAATTTTGTCATTGACCCCATAATGTTCTAGTTTATATCAAGAACCTAACTTTTCTTCCAGTAAAGGACAGGAAGATATATTGTACGACACAGGGAATGCAGCCAATATTTTATCATAACGATAAGTGAAGTATAACCTTTAAAAATTGCTTATCACTATTGTACATAACTATACTTCAATTAGGGCCTTCCCCGGTGGCTCAGCGGTAAAGAATCTGCCTGGAACGCAGGAAACGCAGGAGAAACCGGTTCAGTCCCTGGGTCGGGAAGATTCCCTGGAAAAGGGCATGGAAACCCACTCCAGTGTTCTTGCCTGGGAAATCCCACTGACAGAGGAACCTGGAGGGCTAGTCTATAGGGTTGCAAAGAGTCAGACACGACTGACGCGACTTAGCAAGCAAGCATATACTTCAGTTTAAAAATGCAGGATGGAATATCTTTTAGGGGTAGACCTGACAGAATTTGCTTATGGATTTGATGTAGGATATGAAGGGAAATGTCCAATTCCTGAAACATTCTGGGGATTCACTGGACCCAGAGCGACATACGTCAGGAACAGTGTCTCTATTCATCTCCCAGCCCAGCTTTCGCCTGTGTTGGCTTCACTTTCAGACTAGCTTTTCCCTCAGGGAAGTCCCCAACGCTCCACGCCCGTGCCCTTCCCGCACAGTGAGTCTAGGAGGCCCCTCCCCGACAATCCCGCGATACTCCGAGGACTGACTCTCATTGGTTCGACTTCAGGGCCACGCCCATTCCTGAACCAATTGCAAAGGCTAAGGGGAGGGATTCACTCATTGGCCAGGCCTGGAGTCTTCCGGTGGGGTCAGCCTTATGACTCAGGGTGAAAAAGGTAATTCTCCCAAAGAGAGAGAATTAGTAGTAGGCATACAAAAAAAAACACTCGGTAAGGACCTGTATTCCAGTGGTTCTGAGTCTGGTCCCCAGATCAGCAGCAGCCCCTGGGAACTTATTTGAAATCCAAATTCTAGGTCCTTATTCCAGACTTAATGGGAGTGGAACCCAGGATTCTGCCTTTTAACAAGCCCTTTAGGTGATTCTGGTGCCCTAGTTTTAGGATCAAAGCTAAGTCGCTACAACAAAGAGACTTCAAAATTCGTTGTTGTTCAGTTGCTAAGTTGTGTCCGACTCTTTGTGACCACATGAACTGCAGCATGCCAAGCTTCCCTGTCCTTCACTATCTCCCTGAGTTTGCTCAAACTCATGTCCATTGAGTCGATCATGCCATCCAACAATCTCATCCTCTGTCGTCCCCTTCTCCACCTGCCCTCAATCTTTCCAGCATCAGGGTCTTTTCCAATAAGTCAGCTCTTTGCTTCAGGTGGCCAAAATATTGGAGTTTCAGCTTCACCATCAGTCCTTCCAATGAATATTCAGGGTTGATTGCCTTTAGGATTGACTGGTTTCATCTTCTTGCAGTCCAAGAGTCTTCTTCAGCACCACAGTTCGAAAGCATCAATTCTTCAGCCCTCAGCCTTTTTTATGGTCCAACTCACATTTGAAATGACTACTGGAAAAACCATAGCTAAGAAGTTTTTTCTCATTGAATACCCACAGATTAAATAATCCAAGCTAGGAACATGGTGATTCCGGGACCCAGGTTCTTTCCACTCTGACACACAGCTGTTCTGTGGAATTAATTTGGAGCAATCGCTAACCATCCTATTACTTCAGGATTATTTTTGAACAGTTCAGAAAAATGGCCTCCGGAGACAAGCTGCCTAGGTTCAACTCAGACTCTGCCACTTAGTAGCTGTATGATCTTGGACAAGTAGTTTCCTTACCTCTCTGTGCTTCAGATGAGGATAACGGAGATGGTAACAGAACACATTTCACAGGGCTGATGTGAGGATTAAATGAGGTGATATGTATAAAGCAGCATAGCGCCAGGTACATAGGATGCACTATTTATGTATTAGCTATGATGATGGTGGTGATGAAGAAGGAAATGACATTGACGACGGCGACGAGGATGACTCTAGCCAGCAGACCAAAGGTTGAAAAGGAGCGGCCAATGCTAGCTGACTGTATGAATTCTGAATAAGCATTGGCCACTAGGGGGCGAGAGCAGTTTGGGACTCTCTTGCTCGGTGACCGTCAGGGGGCGCTGCGGCGCTTGTCTGGCGAGAGAGGGGACAGTCTGGATTATTTCCCTCTGGACATTCCGGTGGAGAACGCGCTGGTCTCTGCACGTGCCAAGGGCCCCCCAGCGCCGGAGCTAAAGGTTAGTGTGGAGGATGTAGGCAGCAAAAAAAAAAAAAGATGTTCGGTACACCCTCCCGTCTCGGCAGTGGATGAGAGGGATATTTGGTGCTCTCAAAACCCCACCCCACACCCAGGATGCTGAAATTTCATCTCAAAGTTTTCCAGCACTGTTGGCCACCCCGGCCCCATTCTTGGGACATTTAGATAGCAAGGCGGTCGTGGGGGGTCATCGGATAATTATGGGCTGCCTAGGCACAGGCGCTTGAAGGAATGACAGTATTTGGGAATAACCCTCAGGGTTTGTGTGTTTTTTCTTCTGTGAATGTCCAGAGCGTTCAACAGATTCTCAACGGGATCTTTGAACAGAGACTGTTCAGAACTCTTATCTCTTCCTCCAGGAAGCCTTCCCTGATATCCTCTCAGACTAGGTCAGGTGCCTCCTCCCCTGGGAATGTACAGCCTCTAATCTTCCTTATCCCAGCCCTGACCCCTCTCCTGTGACTCTCCCATCCCAGCACAAATGGTCACGTCTGACGATGCATTGTCTTTGTCTCTGACTGGAGCTCAGTGAAGGCAGAGACCAGGGATTGCTTGGGCACTGAACCAAACCAGCACTGTCCAACACGAGGAGTGACGTACAAAAGAAAGGGGAGGGACTTCTCTGGTGGTCCAGTGGTTAAGAATCTGCTTTGCAATGCAGGGGACACTGGTTTAATCTCTGGTCCAGGAAGATCCCACATGCCTCAGGACAACTAAGCCCGTGGGCCACAGCTACTGGAGCCCATGTGCCTAGAGCCTGTGCTCCAAAACAAGAGAAGCCACCGCAGTGAGAAGCCCACTCTTGCTGCAACTAAAGAAGGTCTGTGAGCCGCAACGAAGACCCAACACAGCCAATAAATACATAAATATTTTAAATACATTTTTTTAAATAAAGGAGAGGACATTTAAAAGATATTGCCTTACTGACCTATAGGCCTTTGCAGAAGCTGTTCCCTCCCCCTGGAACACCCTCCTGCATGGCTTGGTCTGGCTCATTTCCCCATGTTGTTCAGGTCTTTGCTCAGACGTCTTCTCCAAGGAACCTCCCTAGCTCCTACCTCCTGCTGCTGCTGCTGCTGCTAAGTCGCTTCAGTCGTGTCCAACTCTGTGCGATCCCATAGACAGCAGCCCACCAGGCTCCCCCGTCCCTGGGATTCTCCAGGCAAGAACACTGGAGTGGGTTGCCATTTCCTTCTCCAATGCATGAAAGTGAAAAGTGAAAGTGAAGTCACTCAGATAGGGCTGGGCTAAAGTTCATGTTCTCAACACTCGCTTTTTACAAAGTAGGTATTATATAGAACATATTTGCTGAATGAATGAAGGACAGGTCAATGTCTGGGCTAGGTTCCCTGTGTCAACTGACAGGTCACTTCTTGACTCCCTCTGTGGAGTTTTCTTTTTAACTGCTTTGTTGAACTGCATACCATGCAGCTCACCCATTTAAACTATGCAATTCAGGGCTTCCCTGGGGGCTCAGTGGTAAAGAATCTGTGCATCAGTGCAGGAGACACGGGTTCAATTCCTGGTCTGGGAAGATCCCACATGCCTCAGGGCAACTAAGCCCATGCGCCACAACTATTGAGCGCACATGCCGCAACTATGGAAGCCCTGAAGCCCTCTTGCCTAGAGTCTGCACTTGGCAACAAGAAAAGCTGCTGCAATGAGAAGCCCGCACACTGCAGGGAAGAGGAGCCTCCACTCATGGCCACTAGAGAAAAGCCCTCGCAGTAGTGAAGACTCAGCACAGCCAAAAATAAATAAAATTATAAAAGAAATAAAGTGTACAGTTCACTGGGTTTCCGTGCAAAATTGTGCAACCATCGTTGCCTTTGTTGGAGCTTTGAGCCCCTCACAGCCTGACACCCCCCCACCCCAGCTAAGGTTCTGTGCTAGCTTTCTCACTGCCCCACGGGAGGGGGAGAGAGTCTGGCCTCAGGGAGGGAGACTGAGTGAATGAGCTCTGGCCACCTGCCCTCGCCACCTGCTCAGGGTTATGGTAACAATCACTGAGCACTTGCCAGGTGCCAGATGCCGTTGTAAGCACTTGACAGATGGCTCACGCAACTGCCACCAGCACTCCTGTAGATCAGGTGCTATCTGTATGACCCTCTACGTGGCACCAGGGAGAAAGTGACCCTTCCTGAAGCTCATGAGGGGTCAGGTCAAGAAGGGGCCCCTGTTCCCCATTTACACAACTTGAGCTCAACCTGAAAGATTGAAATTGGTCTCTCACGGAGCAGATCCACAGAGTGGTTTTAACCAATATTTTTATTTAAAATAAGGAGGGAATTCCTTGGTGGTCCAGTGGTCAGAACTCTGTGCTTTCACTACTGAGGGCCCAAGTTCAATCCTTGGTCAGGAAACTAAGCTCTGGCAAGCTGCAGAGTGTGGCCAAAAAAAAAATTTTTTTAATGGGGAGATTTCCCTCTCTGTTCCATCCAGCCCTTAAGTAGAGCGTCCCTGGTTGTGAGTCCTTACCCTTGTACTTTGGCTTTATTATCCTGCACCAGCTTCCATGTTGCCCGGTCCCTGAAGCGTCTGAGTTCGAGACCCTCACACTAACAGGGGAGTGAAGAATGACTCAGGTTTAAATCTATGTATTTATTTTGATTGTGCTGGGCCTTCATTGCTTCATGGGCTTTCTCTGCTTGTGCATGGGGTTCTCACTGGGGCGCTTCTCTTAATGTAAAGCATGGACTCTAGATGTGCGGAGGCTTCAGCAGTTGCAGCTCCCAGGCTCTAGAGCACGGGCTCCATAGTTGTGGCACAGGGCTTTTGTTGCTCTGTGGCATGTGGGATCTTCCTGGACCAAGGACTGAACCTGTGTCTCCTGCACTGGCAGGGGAATTCTTATTCACTGTACCACCAGGGAAGTCCAGATACAATCTTTCATATTTTTTTTCAGTGTCAAAGAGCTCCCCCACTCCCAACTGTCTCCAATCCGCTGAGTTTACTCCCATTCAGACCATATTTTTGTTCTTTCAGCGAGGAGAACTGTGGATTCCTTACATGGCCAGGAAGCAGGCAGGGACCAACGGGGAGGGGGCATCTATGACAGACTCTTTACAACCACACACAGCGTTCATCCCGGCTTCCACATGTCCTTGCACAGGCCACCCACCAAGAGTGCCACTCCCTGCCTACCACAGCCAAATTCCAGCTGGAGGCCCGGGTCTGGATGTCCCCCTCCAGAGACTCCTGCTCCCATCTCCTCCCCATGGCCCACTTGCACCAGAGAAGCTTGAAATTTCTTTGGGAAGTAGAGGAAATCTGGGGTTCCCTCTAGCTGAGTAAAGAGCGAGCACTCTGATCAGGGGTTAGGCTACCCTATCCCACCCCTTCTTGAGGCCTAGGGCAGGGGGAAGTTGAGGCTATGGACAGGATTTATCGGGAAGGGCAGGATTAAAAATCCAGAGGTATGACCTCGAGATTAGAGAGAATGAAACAGAGAGGGAAAGAGAAAGACACAGAAACACGGAGAATTAGGCAGAGAAAAGAAGCAGAAAGACAAGAGCCAGAAGACAGAGACAAAGAAACAGACACAGGAGAAAAGCAGGGACCAAAGGAGGCAGAGAGAGAGCAAGGGACAGAGGCGCAGGAATGGGGAGAAGATGTAATTTAGTGGCTCAAAGAACAAATTCTGGAGCCAAACTTGTGAGAAACATCAGGCAGACAGAGGCGGAAGGTACAAAATAGGTGTTTTTTAATTGAACATTTTTTATAAAAAGGAGCAGGAATGTGAAGGGGACCGTGGGCTAAGCCTGGGCCCGCGGCGTCGGTAGGAAGGCTGCTCCTTCTGTCCATCTGTCCCACTGACCCTCCTCTCCGCCGGGTCGGCATCGCTGTGCGCATGCGCGCAAGCAGGTGGGTGGCAGGGTTGCACAGCAGGGACCCCGCGTGCGCAGGCGCGGAGTGGGCGGCCCAAGGGCTGCTGGGGACTCCCTCAGGCCCGGGGTCTGGCGGGCGTGCAGTGATGCGGCTCGTGTGAGGGTGCGAATCCTGGGCGGCAGATACAGCGGAATGAGCCATCGGTGTTGACGCAGCGGGCGTTGACACAGAGCGGGGCGGCCGCCTCGGCCTCGTCACACTCGTTGATGTCTGGGGAGAGGGGATACCAGGAGTGCTATTCAGGGCATTGGCACTCCCCTCCAGTACTCTCGCCTGGAGAATCCCATGGACGGAGGAGCCTGGTAGGCTGCAGTCCATGGGGTCGCACAGAGTCGGACACGACTGAAGCGACTTAGCAGCAGCAGCAGCAGCAGCAGCAGCANGATACCAGGAGTGCTATTCAGGGCATTGGCACTCCCCTCCAGTACTCTCGCCTGGAGAATCCCATGGACGGAGGAGCCTGGTAGGCTGCAGTCCATGGGGTCGCACAGAGTCGGACACGACTGAAGCGACTTAGCAGCAGCAGCAGCAGCAGCAGCAGCATTCAGGGCTGGGGACCCAGAAGCCCGCCTCCCTGGCCCCTGAGGGTTGTGGATGCTGAGTTTCCTGTCGGAGTAGAGACTCTTGGCTGTGTGAGCTGGATAAGTGACTTAACCTCTCTGTGCTTCAGCTTTGTGTTCTGTGAGATGGGTATGGTAGCCCCCTAGGACACTGGGATTTTGTTAGGAAAACAACAAAATAACCACAAATGCTTGTTGTGCCAGACATTGTTTTGAGCATATTACCTGTATTAACTATCCTCCTAATAACCCTATGAGGTAGGTGCTGGGCAAATTGAGCCTCAGCATGGGGAAGCCCCTGGCCCAGTGTCACCAAAAAGCCCAGGAAGTTCTCAGACCAGCTGGCAAAGACTCTGAGTGCCCAGCTCCCTGCTGTTTCTTCTGAGTCTTTGGGGAAGTCAGTACTCTTCGCTGAGCTTTGGTTTACACAAAGGCCTCACTGTCATTGCAAATCGATGTTCTCGGCTCTGTGAAAAGGGGTCTGTAAGATATGCTCATTTTTCAGATAAGAAAAACTGAGCAAGGGACAGTGACCTGTCCGAGATCACATATCCCACTGCTGGACAGAGCCTGAGGTCTATCCAACTGCCCCAGAGTCCTGGCTTGTAATCACTCTGCTTTCCTGCTGTGTAAATTAGGCAGACATGATTCATATTCCCATTTTACAGATGGGAAGACTGAAGGTTCTTCAAAGAAGTCAAGCAAATCGCTCAAAGTAGCCCTGGGAGTCCTTAGCAATCACGCCTGCAAGATTCTATTCTCTCCCTCCAGCTTCAACCCAAGCACTGGTCTTGTGGTCACAACCTGGCTTTCCTCACAACCTGACCTGTCCTTCAGGCATGCCCCATCCCTGAGCAAGAATTTCTTTCTGTTCCCCTGCCTAGCCGTTTGGCTGGTCTTCCTGACGACTCTGATTACCCACCGCTAGTAAAGGTTTTCCACCTTATCTCCAACCCTTCGATGCTGGCCCTGGCCCACCCCCTCACCAACGCAGGACATGCGAGTCATGTCCAGGCGGTAGCCGTCGAAGCAGTCGCAGGTGAAGCCCTCGGGGACGCGCACGCAGCGGCCGTGGGCGCAGCCATCCAGGATCCCGCACTCCTCCGCCTCCAGTCCCTCGTAGCGCCCAGCCTGGGCGCCTGCGGAGAGTGTGGGGATTCCGGAGTTCAAGTGGGGCCCTGCCCTGATTCCCTGGGTCCCCTTCTAAATTGTCCATCCCGCTCCAGGGCTGTGGGCGGCGCTGTGGGGCCAGGATGTTTACGTTGCTCTGTTCTCTCTAGCTTTTCCCTCTGTCATCGTTTTCTCGGTTCATCTACCGAGATGGCTCTGTTCCTCTTCATCTGCTCTCTGTCGCTCTCTCCAACAATATCTCTGTTTTCCTGTCTCTCTGAGCCTGTGTCTCCCCCCAACTTCTCTCTGTTTCTATCTCTGTCTCTCCCCGTCCCTCCCTCCTTCCCTTCTCCTATCGCCATCTCTGTACACTTGGTCCTCTTAGCGCTCGGGCCTCAATACTCACCAGCATAGCTTCCACCTTCAGGCGACTCCTCAGGCTCTGGGAAGGAGCCACGGGTGTCACGGGACCGGTAGCGCCAGCGGGTGCCCGGGCCAGATGGAGCAGGAGCCTCGGATTCACCGTAGGGGCCACCATCGTCCTCAAAGTCTGGCATGTCGAATGGTGGCGTCCCGTAGGGGGCCTCCCGTCGGGCGAAGGGCCCAGGTGGCGGTGGGTAGGGGTCATACGGTAGGACTGGTGGTGGGTACAACTCAGGCCCATAGGGAAGGCCCTGGTAAGGTGGACCTAGGTCTGGGCCATACTCATAGGGGAGTCCAAAGCCACCTGGCCGCGGCGGTCCATATGCAGGGGGGCGCAGCACGTTGCACAGGGCCTCAAAGTCATCTGCAAATGGGAGCCAAGCCTAACAATCAGCTCAGGCTTCCCCTGCACCAGCTATTTTATGTCCCCCCTCAGGGAAGAGGAGCCTGGAGGAGAGGGTGGGACGGGGTTTGGGCTGAGGCATTAGAGGGGTGTCAAAGGAGCGGGTTGGGGTTGCAGGGTTGGGATCAGGGGTTCTGGAGCCAGAACTGAAGGTCTGAGGACTGAGGCTGGGATTCCAAGGCACTGAGGTCAGGAGTACTGAGGACTACAGCTAGAAGTCGGGATCCAAGTGATGGAATTTGGGGACCCATGAGATCTGGGGCTAGGGGCCTATGAAGGTGGGATGCAGGTATTTAGGACTGGCAAGTATCAGTGATCTGAGGGGTCAGAATGCATGGGAGTGGAACTGAGCCATGGGACCTGGAAGTCAGAGGACCAAGGACCTGGGGCTGGCACTGGTTTCACAAGGGCTGAGAAATGGGGGACTCTGGACTTTTAAGAGACAAGGCAAGGGGGATCTCGGTTGCTGTGGGCTGGCTTGTTAGGCACTTGGGTGTGAATATCCAAGCCAGTGGAACTTGGAGGTTTGTGAACTATGACCAGAGTCTGGGGGCCAGGATGGCAGGATCTGAGCAACTGGCATTCGAGTTCTAAAGGTCCAGGCTTTGGGGGAGGGGGTCTCATGGGCTGTCTTGGGGTTCCAGAGACTAGGGGTTGGGAGTCTGAGAGCCTAGACCTCAGGGCCCTGTGGGACTGGAACTATGACACCTGCTGAGTCAGGCCTTGGGTTTTCTGTGGTTGAAGCTTGGAGGTCTTTGGGTTGTGACTTGGAGCCTAAGAAATCAAGATTCAGGAATGGGCTGGGACATAGGGGACTGAGTCTGGGGGGATCTTGGGGTCTAAGACTGGGAGTCTGAGGACTGGATTTGAAGCCTGAGGGGCAGAATCTCTGAGTGTGGCCCAGGCAGGTGGTGGTACCTGAGTCCTGTGCAGGGCAGAGGGCACAGTCCATGCCCCAGGCCTCGCCATAGAGGCAGCAGCATTCTGTGTAGGTGGCCTGGCGATCCAGCCGAGGGCGACTGCACACGAGGTCAGCCCCCACTTCCTGCCAGCACACTCCCAGATTGTCATCTGAAGGCAGAGACAGCATGCATCAAGGCAGGAAGAAGACACTTAAGTCCTCCCAAATTGCTCAATCTCCTTCAGCCCAGCCAGCCCCTCCCTATCATTCAGTCCTCATCAGCTGTGATGTGGCTTCGGGAAGTCCTCTGAAGTAGCTCCAGGTGAGTACAGGGCTTGGCCTGGCACAAAGTTATCAAATAGGAGGGAGACAGGGTCTGGAGAGGAGGAATCTATCCAAATCTGGCCTCTGGAAGGCTCTGTGACCCCAGGGCAGTTGCTTTTCCTCTCTGAGCACTGTGGTTTGAATGACTCCTTAGAGTGTGGGACGATGTTGTAGGAACAGTAAGCAAGAGGAGAAGAGAGTTTGGGTCAATGGGCAAAAAGAGAGAAAGGACCCAAAGAAATAAAGACAAACATGTCAAAAGAGTCAGAGATTCAGTGAAACACAGGAAAGCAAAGGTGCAGCGCGAAAGACCTAAAAGCGAAGACAGATGCAGAGAGGGTCAGAAATTTAGAGAAAAAGCCCAAAGACAGAAACTCATAGAGAGGTGCAGAGACAGAGACACACAGGGAAATAGCAGAAAGCATGCTTTTAGCACTTAGTGAGCCAGGTCCTCCTTCTGTTCTTGAAAACAGAATTCTTTAGAACCACCCTCTAAGGTAGGGGCTACTGCCAATCTACCCAAGGTGCTGAAAGCAAGCTGTGGGGGTCCAAGAGGGAATAAGCAAACGTGCTTGTGTACACGGGACCAGCAAGTGGCAGGGAGGTTCCTCTGAAACCTTCGTCCTTAACCAAGCCAGCTGGCCTCCAGTTCTGAGAGTCAAAAAAAGCCAAGACCAGAGGCTAAATGGGGCGTTAAGGGGCGTGACCGAGCCACGCGCGAGGGGCGTGGCCCGGGTGCAGGCCTGAGGCTGAGCAGAGGTTGAGGGGCTGGACGGCGTGGGCGGGACTGGGGCGTGATAATCGACAGGACGGGGCGCGGGAAGACTACCAAGGCTCTGGCTCTCGTTGGAGACGCAGCGGCGCCGCGAGCCGTCCAGCATAAGTGGGGGCTCGCACGTGCAGTGATAAGAGCCGATAGTGTTGACGCAGCGGCCTCCCTCACAAGCTGGCTCCTCGTCCGCGCACTCGTCATTATCTAGGGAGGCATGGAGGGAGTGATTAAGAAGTAGCCTCCTCCCCTTTGCCCTTTCCCCAGTGCATTGACAATCTGATAAATGGAGTCTAGACTTCAGGAACGACTTCCTGCTGGTGGTGGTCACATTCCAGAGAGGCGCTGGCATGACCAAGGGTTGGAAAGAGTCCCAGGCGAGGGTGGGGGTGATGGTGGAGGTGGGGGACTCTTACCGATGCACTCCAGTCGCTGGGCGTGATAGTAGTAGCCGTTACTGCAATAACACGAGTAGCCCGGGGCTGTGTTCACGCACACGCCGCTCTTGCACACCTGATCTCGGAAGAGCTGGCACTCGTCCACGTCTGCGGGAAAGATGATCAGAGGCACACGCCTCACCAGAGGTGGGGGAGGGCCAGGTTGTGGGATGGGCTGGATCGGGGGAGGGGAGTGTGTGGCTGCCGGGCAGGATCAGGAAAGAGATGGTGACAAAGACCCAGGGACAGAGAGTCAGAAGATAGGAGTGGGAAGGGGAAAGACAGAGAAACAGGATGAGAGATAGAGATGAAGAAAACAGAGACAGGGTGAGACAGGGCTGGGCTGGAGGCTGAGGGTGGGTGGGCCTTACCTCTCCTGAGGCTCAGATCTCCGCTGGGCGCCAGGTAGCCCCGGCCATGGGGGCACAGTGACTGGTACTCAGCTGCACACAGAGACAAGGCTGAGCCCCCACACCCTGGCCCTAGCCCCTGCCTCGGGCCTGCTTGTGCCCACTTGGCTCAGTGCTTACTCTTGCCCCATGCTTGCCCTTCACTGCCCAAGAGTTCAGCCCCTGTGCTATTTGTATGCACCTCTCAGCCTGATGCCAACCTGGCTGGCAAGTCACCCTTGCCCATGCAATACCAGCACTTCTGCCCCTTGTCCAAGTGTGTCCCCTTGTCCCAGCCCAGTCCCATGTCCACCTATTTCTACCCAAACCCTCAGCCCTGCGTGCACCCCGAGGCCCATGCCCACCTGTCTCGGTGCTTGGGCACTGCTGGATGCGGCAGCCGCTGCCCCAGCCCTCACCCACGGTGCAGCAGCACTCCTGCCACGTCACGTTCCGAGCCAGGATGTTATCACAGGCATCCGGAGCCGCGGTGTCAAAGTAGCACTCCCGGCGCCCGCTGCTCACAGGGCCCTGCCTGGGTGGGCTGGGCCGGCGGGGCGGGGGTGGCGGTGGGGGCCTGGCCGGCAGACTGGGGCTGGCAGGTGCATGGGGCTGTGCGCCTGGGAACGTACCTGGGGAGACAGTGCGGGCTGAGCCTCCAGCCCCTCCGTTATAGACGGGGAAACTGAGGCCCCCGTGTGGCAGAACCAGGCTCCACACCCCTCACCATCCGTCGGCCACGGTCTCTTCCATTCTTGCCTCTTCTTGCTGTACCTCTTGCCTCCCTATCTCCCTCTCCCAAGCATCTGGCCCCTCATTCCACCTGCAGTTCAGGTCAGAGAAGAGGGCATTTCCCTGGCCTTCTGGAGGCCTCCTAAATCAACACATCCCAAACCAGCCTGGGAATCTTCATACTCAAACCCAGACGGAGGCCTAGACACTGCTCCCCAACCTAGGCAGCCCAACAACCTGTCCACGTGGAACCGCTTGAGCCCCTCTCTCACCTGCCCTCTCCTCCCTATCTACCCCATGGCCCTTGTCTCCATCACAGTTCTGATTTCTCTAGATTATTACTGTCAGGCTATATTGCTATCTGTCCCCACTGGATTGTGAGCCCCTTGAAGACAGGGTGGTTTTCTGGTCACTACTGTGTTCCCAGTGCCCAGAAAAGGGCCTAAACACCGTGACCATTTGTTGAATGCAGGAATCTGGTCAAGTCAGAACCAGGATCTACTTCTCCTGACACTGAGTCCCACACCTAGGTTAACGCCTGCGTTTTGCAGTTTTTTGTTGTTTAAAACAACAGCATCTAACTGATGGCAGCTGTCCACATCAGGAATGGTTAGATCCCATTACCTTCCTGTGGGGCCAGCAGCCATCAGTTAAGTAGACTTTGATCTCAGTCTCACCAGCAGAGGTCCGAGGGGGAACACAGCGCCCAGTCATCGGGTCAAACTCCTCAGGGCTGTTGGGGCAGACACAGAGGAAGGACCCTTCCACATTCTCGCACAGGGCAGCTCCACACACGCCCTGTAGTGTCTCACATTCATTCACATCTGTGAGCAGGAGACAAGAGGGAAGGGGGAGTCAACGGTGGTAAACTTCCGGAATTCCATAAAAGTCTGAGCTTCCAAGTATTTGATGGCTCAGATCCCATCCTCTACTCATGTTCCAGTGACAAACCCTGGTTTCCCCACGGGAGTCATCTGCTCCTCCGTGTTTCAACCTGTGTGTTTTGAGTAGGTCAAGCAGATTGATGCATCTCTCTGGGTCAAAGACAGGCAGTGACCCAGCTGGGCCAATCAAAGCCAGTCCTGGGACTTGTTCTAGAAATACGCAGAGCCTCTCTCTGTAGCTAGGGATGGCAAGCTGAGGATGTCAGCCAGAGGTGCGACGGCCCCTTCCGTCGTTGTGAAAAGAGAATCTGCCTGAAGATAAATGCAGTAGAGGATAGCACAGCTGGGAGACAGCTAGCCTCGTTACAATTCCTATATTCAGGTGTCCCCAAAGTTCAAATATTTCCCTGAACTTCACAGTTTTGATTCCCTTTAAAGAAATGAAGCCTGATGTGTTCATATTTGTCAAAACTAAGAGAATGTATAATTAAGAATCATGCATTGCACTGTATGTAAGTTGAACCTCAAAAATATCTCTGAACACATATTTATCTCTGGTTAATGACATGCATTATGCATGAAAAATTGGGGGGAGTGATATAGTGATGCCTGCAATTTAATTTTAAATCTCTCCAAAAAATTAGGTGGATTAATGGAGAGGCATGTGAGGAAGCAAGTATAGTGATAATAGAGTGCAGGTCATGTCCGTGCAGAGAATCACCCCACAGGCCTTTTAACTTGCCATATGTTTAGGAAATTTTCTCATAAAATGTTGGCAGACTTCCCTGGCGGCCTGGTGGTTAAGACTCTGCGTTCCAATGTGGAGGACAGGGTTTCAGTCCCTGGTTGGGGAACTAAGGTCCCATGTGCTGCCAAACATATTTTGTAAATGTTGGGGGGAAAATGTTTACATACACTTCAGGTTACTACACTTCTACTCCCTTATGCATGAATTTTTAAAGCACACCCCAGATAAAATCTGAGTTGATAGGGACTCCTGACTGACAAGGTCTAAATTCCATACCCCTAAAGGCTACATGGACTCAGATCTATGGAGAGGATCAGGGCTTGACCAGCCTCTTCCCCACCCACTGGCCCCGCCCTCCCTCAGGAGCCCCGTACCCACGCAGTGACGCCCGTCCCGTGCCCCCTCGTAGCCCTGGTCACAGAGGCACTGGAAGGAGCCAGGCAGGTTCTGGCACACGGCGTGGGCCCCACAGAAGGACCGGTTCCGGCATTCATCCACATCTGAAACCACCAGACAGTCAGGCCGAGGCTGGAACTTCTGTCCCCTCCGCCTCTCACCCATGGCCCCAGGGACACGCACCCTGGCATCCGCCCCCTGGCGTGGGCTGGTAGCCAGGGTCACAGGCTGGCGTGCAGCGGTAGGAGCCAGGGGTATTCTCACAGCGCTGGGCTCCACAAATCGCTGGGCCATATTCCTGGCACTCATCTATGTCTGCAAAAGCATGGGGAGGGCGTAGGGGAAAGAGAGGGGAGTCACAGGCCTGGTCTCACAGGTTCTTGGTGCTGCTTCCAGTTCCTATGCCTGAGAGGTCTCTGAATCTGGTGTTCTACGAGTCTGACCAACAAGCATTGATACCTCTTAAGGCAGGCAAGGCCTCCTTACCATTTCTCAAACAGCCTGAACGTGACCCCACCTCAGGACCTTTGCACTTGGTGTTCCATTTGCAGGAACACTCTCCCCTCAGCTATCTGCATGGCTCCCTCTCTTGCTTCATTCCAGAGTCTAGGTCCAGCCGCCCTAATCAGCCCCCTACCCTACCCTTATCTAACCTGTCCTCTCTGTCCGTTTATCCTGCTTTACTTTCCTTCTTAAACTTCTTATGCTGCTGCTAAGTCGCTTCAGTCGTGTCCGACTCTGTGCAACCCCATAGACAGCAGCCCATCAGGCTCCCCCATCTCTGGGATTCTCCAGGCAAGAACGCTGGAGGGGGTTGCCATTTCCTTCTCCAATGCGTGAAAGTGAAGCCGCTCAGTCGTGTCCAACCCTTAGCGACCCCATGGACTGCAGCCCACCAGGCTCCCCCGTCCATGGGATTTGCCAGGCAAGAGTACTGGAGTGGGGTGCCATCGCCTTCTCCGAAACTTCTTATATCCATCTATTTATTAGCATGCTGATTGTCACCTCCCTAGAATCCAAGCTCCACGTTGGCAGGGGTTTGTGTCTGTCCTGTTCCTCACTCTATCCCCAGGTGGAGGTGCCCCTAAATCGTTTGCTGAATGAATCAGAGTTATTTGCATATTTATTGTCTGTCTCTCCCCCCTAAAACATCAGCTCCATGAGGACAGAGATTTTTTTGTTTCTTTTGGCTATGCTGGGTCTTCAATTGTGGCATGTGAGATCTTTAGCTGCAGCATGTGGGATCTAGTGCCCTGACCATGGATTGAATCCAGGCCTCCTGACTGGGACCACAGAGTCTAACCCACTGGACCACCAGGGAAGTCCCATGGGCAGAAATTTTGCTGGAGTTATTCCCTCTTCTGCTGCCAGTGTCCCACACAGTAGGGCTTAATGAATTCTTGTGAAATTAGTGAATGAGGTCCATGAAACTCGGTTTCCATGAATCAAGGGTCTGGCAACCCAAGAACACAAGGCAGTTCACAGTCATTTGATCTGTTCCACAAAATATCAACCTGCACACCATCCCCCCACCCCCAAATCTGTGCTGCTTCTGGAAGCGAGGTTTGGTCTGTTTCCTGATAGAAGTGTCTTCCCTCAGCTTCCTGTCTCCCCACTACAGACAATGTAAGGACACACTAGTAGCTTGTTTGCACCACCGATGGGGAGAGAGTTAAGTGAAGCCTGGAGCCCCTCCTTAGTCATCAAGAAAGCTCTTCGTGGGGGCGGGGGCAGTGGTCTCACCGTCACAGGTGCCCTCGGGGCCTGCGTGGTAGCCGGGGTCGCAGTCTCGGACACAGCGGTAGGAGCCCGGGGAATTTTCACAACGCTGGGACCCGCACAAGGCCGGGCCCCGCTCCCGACACTCGTCAATGTCTGAGGGAGAAGGCGGGGCTGTCAGATGAGGGAAGAGGGGTGGCAAGGAGGGAAAGAACAGGTTGGCGAGTCAAGGAGGGGAGAGCAGAGTTAGAAGGGGAGGCGGGAGACGCAGGAAAGCGGGAAGGAGGAAGCTGCAGAGGGGAGGCAGAAAGGGAGACAAATAGGGGAGACCAGGAGGCAGAGGAGAGAGGGATGTGGCCAGGGCGGGGCCTCGCACCGAGGCAGGAGGCGAGGTCTGGGCCGGCGCGGTGTCCCGGAGGACAGATGCACTCGAAAGAGCCGTCGGTGTTGGTACAGATGCCGCTCTGGCAGAGGTCCTCCTCGCTGCATTCGTCCACGTCTGCGGGACAGTGTCGGCAACCCCAAGGCAGTCTCCTTCTCGGCCTGACATTCCAGACCACGCCCCTCTACCGCCTTTTCCCCGCCCCTATGGCTCCAAGACTCTAACGCCTTCCCCTACCTGCCTTAGGCTCCTCCCTTTCCTGAAAACCCCACCTCCCCGATGAGCTTGGCTCGAGCCTTTCCATTTACTGCCCAATTTATCCAGACTCCGCCCTTTCCCCCCCGCTTTCCTCTCCAACTCCGCCCCTCCCTTTCCCCACCCTTTCCCGGTTCAAGCCCGGCCTGGGTACCGACCGAGGCAAGAGGCTCCGCGGGGTCCGGGCCGGTAGCCGGGGGCACAAGTACAGGCGAAAGAGCCGTCGGTGTTGAGGCATTCGCCGTGGGGGAAGCAAAAGTCGCCCTCCAGGCACTCGTTCACGTCTAGGGTACCCAGAGTTCAGACTGGGTCACCAGACCCGTCCCCAGGACCCAAGCCCCGCCTACAAAGCAGCAACCCTGCTCGCAAGCCACGCCCCAGACGGCCAGTTTCTAAATTCCACCTATACAGTCCCTTAGTCCAGCTCCCACCTCCCCACCAGGCTTTGCCCAGGAAGCCAGGGCCCACTCCCAGGCTGTCCAGCCCTTTCCCCACCCAGCCCACCTGCGCAGGGCCCGGGCCGACCAGCTGGCGCCCGGTAGCCTGGCTCGCAGCTGCAGTGGAAGGAGCCTTGGGTGTTAGTGCAGTGGCCATGGGGGCCGCAGGAGGCGCCCGAACTGCATTCGTCCACATCTGCAGGAATGGGGATTTCAGAGGAGGTTCTGCTTAGGGATACATGGATGAGGGTCAGAAAAAGATGGGAAGTGTCTCGGGTTGGACATGAGGTAAAGAGTCCAGGGAAGTAAGGTAAAGAAGTAAGGGAGACCAGGACTCCCTAATCCTGGGGACCATCTTCAGGGGATCCTGTGTCTGGGTTTCTGGGAACTCCCTGTGCCAGGATCCTAGGGGCAGGTGAAGGGACTGGGACAGGGGTCAGACATTAGTTAGGGTAAGGGGTCAGGTATTATACAGAAGGATAATTGGATGCCATTCTGATGAGTCAGGGGTCCAAGTTTCTGGTCAGGGGTTGGGATCCAGGATCATGAACCCAATCAGGTCCCAGAGAAGGGACCCTGAGAAAGGGCAGGGGAAGTGAAAAAGACAGGGTCAAGCATCACACAGAGTTAGGGGTTATGGTCAGGGTTATGGTTGGTAGTTATGGTTAGACCAGATGTCACAGTAAAGTTTAGGGATCACAGGTCGAATACAGGGCCAGAGGACAGGAGGGGCACAACTGCTACCAGGGTTGGGGTCCCAGGGTTATCAGCAGTGTTCACAGCTAAGGTCAAATGTCACAGTCAAGTTGAAGGTCATTGATCACAGAGTCGGAAGTCACATTCAGGGCCAAGGGTCATGGTCCAGATCAGAAACTGCACTCTGATCAGGGGCCAACTCTAGGTCAAGAATCGCAGTCATGCTCTGGGGGTTGCAGTCCAGGTAAGGGGACTGAGATCCAGGTTAGAAGGCTGCAGTTCAGGTCAGGGGTCATGATCTCAGTCAAGAGTCATGATGCAGGTCCAAGGTCACACCCAGGGCCTGATCTTACCAGTACATCGGCCATGGTGCAGGTGGTGACCAGCAGGACAGGCTCTGCACTGGAAGGATCCAGGTGAGTTCACACACTCCTGCCCAGGACATGCCAGGTGGTTCTCACACTCGTCCACATCTGGGGAGCAGACAAGAGTGCGGCTTTGAAGTAGTGGTCCAATGCCCCCCTCATCCATCCACATTCCTCCCTCCCTCCCCGGCCTCACCCTCGCACTCAGAGCTGGCAGTATTGGGCTGGAAGCCTGTGGGGCAGACGCACTGGAAGCCACCTTCCGTGTTCTCACACCGGCCGTAGGCGCAGGGCGGGGGGCTACGGGCACACTCGTCCACATCTGGGGCAGAGGAGGCCAGTGGGGCTGAAGAAGGGGCCTGGACCCCTACCATTACCACCCACCCCGACATTCTGGAGGCAGTGTCCTGGACCTTGCTCAGGCTGCCCCCTCCTGCCAGGATAGAGCGTTTCATTGCTTCTCCACTAATGGTCTCTCCAACTGCCATGAAGTGGCCAGGACACCACCTCCTGCATGATGCCTTCCATGCCTCAGCCCTTCCTGAGAGTTCCCACAAGCACAAGGTGGTGGTTTAGTCACTAAGTTGTGCCTGACTCTTGCAACCCCATAGACTGTAACCCACCAGACTCCTCTGTTCATGGGCATGAATACTCCAGAGTGGATTGCCATTTCCTTCTCCAAGGGATCTTCCCAACCCAGGGGTCGAACCTGTGTCTTCTGCACTGTATATGATCTCCTGCATTGCAGGTGGATGCTTTACCGCTGAGCCAGTGGGGAAGCCCACAAGCACAAGAGTGTCATCCAAGAAAGGGGGAGGACTGGAGAGCACCGTCATATTTAGAGAAAGGGGGAAGACTCTGGAGCCAGACCCTCCCCACCCCTCATTTTCCCCAGGCCTCTGTCCCTGTCCTCCTCCACTTAATCTCGCCCTTTTGCCTCTCTGCTGTCTCCCCACCCCAAATCTGTCTCTCTCCGTCCCCACAGCAAAGGAGGGGCTATGGAGTGACTTTAGACCTGGCCCCCTCACCTTGGCAGGGCGCCCCAGGCCCTCGGGAGCTGAAGCCAGCAGGGCAGGCACAGTGAAAGGAGCCCACTGTGTTGTCACAGCGGCCAGGCCCGCAGGGTGGTGGCTCCTGGGCGCATTCATCCACGTCTTCTTCACACGCTGAGCCTCGGAAGCCAGCCGGGCACACACAGCGGAAAGAGCCAGGCAGGTTCTCACAGACCCCTCGGCCACACAGGCCCAGGCTCTGGATACATTCATCTACATCTGCTCAGAACAAGGGACGCAGGTCATACCTCCCTTATGCCCCTCCCCCCAAACTCTATTCTGCCTCCCTGACTGCCATCGCTCTGACCTTTCACCCTGCACCATCCTGCCACCCTGTCCTAATCCCCGGGCTCTCCAACCTCATCACTCTGCCATCCTATCCCTCCTCATCCTACCTCCATCCTCTGTACCTCTATGTTTTCAATCCCTATGAAGCTGCTTGTCTGGTTCCTAGAACTCTTTCTAGTCCATATCAGCGGGCCTCCTTAAACTCTGTCCTTCATAACTCTACCATTTCATCTCCACCCCCTCCCTCTGTTTCTCCAGCCTCCATGACTCAGCCTTTCTGTTTTCCATCACTTGGCCTCTCCGTCCCCACGTCTGGTTCTCAGAGCCTGGCCTCTGTCTCGAATCAGTCAGCCTCCCTCTGCCTCCTGGCTCCGTCTCAGCATCCCGCACCGCTGCTGCTCTTCCCTCCCCCCGCTACATGCCCAGTCCCTCACCCTGGCAGCTGGCTCCGTGGGGTGCAGCCTGGTACCCCGCGGGGCACACGCACAGGAAGCTGCCTGGCGTGTTCTCGCAGCGCCCACGGTCACACGGTGGCGGCACGCGGTGGCACTCGTCCACGTCTGCGGGCACAAACAGGGTGCCTGGGGCTGGGGCAGACACTCCGCCTCCTCCCCTCCCCCAGACGGCTTGGCGGGGGTGGGGGGGCCGGGGACAGCAGGGGCGGAGTCAAGCTGGGGCAGGGGCCAGGCTGAAGCGGGAGCCAGGGGCGGTAGAGGGGCTCGGGAGTGGGTCAGTTTAAGGCTGCGGCGGAGCTTCAGCGGGGAGGACAGGACCTGAGTTAGGGAACCATCTTGGGCAGAGGCAGAGAAGGGAATCGTGAGGGGGACAATTTGGGGGAGGGTAGGGACTGGGTAAGGCAAGGGCAGGAAGGGCAGCTTTGCAGACCCAGAAAAGGGAAGGCAGGAGGGGGCAAGGGGTGGATTGGGGATGGGGCAATAGTGTGACAGGGCGGAAATCAGGAGTCATGGTGAGGAGGTGGGTTACAGCAGTTGAGGGTCAGGGGACAGGTCTTGGAGAGGGCAGGCACTAGTCTGGAACATAGAAGGGGCGGGGCTATATGAGGGGCGAGGGCAAACTGAAGGGCAGGGCCAGAACCCAGCAGCATAGAGAAGGCCAGGCAGTAGAAGGCAGGAACCCGCCCCGACCGGAAGGGCGGGCAGGTAGCGAAAGAGGCAGTGGTGGGGCCGGAATCGGTCTGGAGACCGGAGACAGGGCCGGGGGCCAGGCCAAGGCAGTAGTTGGGCTGAAGGGACGTAGGAAAGCGTGCGAGGGCGGGGACTGCTCCAGAGGGAGAGCTGGAGTGAGACCCTGGCTGGGGTGGGACCTGGATTTCTCACCCAGACACTCCGTACCCCGCGGGCCGGCTCGGAAGCCCGGCCCGCACACGCAACGGAAGCTTCCTGGCGTGTTTTCGCAGCGCCCGGGAGCACAAGGCGTGGGAACGCGGCGACATTCGTCCACGTCTGAGGGTACAGAAGGGCCTGGTCAGGAGGTGACACAGTACAGCCTCCCGCCCCGCCTCCATCCTCCCCCCTCAGCCTGGCTCACCGATGCAGTGTGTGCCCTGCGGACTGAGCCGGAAACCAGAGTCGCACGCACAGGTGTAGCCACTGGGCCGGGGGATGCACCGTCCGCGGCCGCAGACCTGGGGATTGCGCTGACACTCGCCTGCAGAGGGACCTGCGAGGGTCCAGCGAGACAGGGTTGCCCCATGTATGAATCCCGTCCCTTTCACCCAGTACAATTCCCTCAGATCCTCTACCTAAAACACCCTCCCGGGTGTCCCTCCTCAAACCCAGTCTTCTCCCTCTGATGCCCTTCTCTATCGTGCGATGTTCTCATCAGATCTTCTGCCTGAATCCTCCCATACTGCCACCCCAATTTTACTGCCATCCATTTTTTAATATTTTACTTTACTCTCCCGTCCTCTGCTTGAAATATGTTCTTAGTGTCCTCCACGAAAATCACTTGTCTCACATTAACTGAGCACTTGCTATCTCCTAGATACTTCACAGACAGGTTGTTTAATCCTCACAGTAATGACAGAGAACTTGCACCCAGGCCTGTCTGACTCCAGCCCCTGGTGTAAACACCACCCCACCCAGCAAACCTTGATCTTTTCCCACCCATTTCTTAACTCCTCTGGCTGTCACATCCCTATTTGTTCTATTCTAGAATCTTCGCGGTGGAGCCTCCCTCCCTGGAACTTTTGCCTGTAATACCCCCCATCGATGCCCTCACTTTCCTCTACCACACCTGATTCAGGGATCTCAGGACCAATCCAGGCAGGGATGCTGGGCAGGGGAAGCTCAGCGCCTGGCCGGAGCTCAGGCCGGGGCTCAGGCCGAGGTTCTGGGCGATGAGTGGGCAGAAAGCCTGGTAAAGAGGGGTGTTAGCATTGGAGACCTTGATTTGGGTGTCCCTGAACTTTTCCCGTTTTGTGGTGAGCCTGGGGCAGCCCCTTGGAGACAACACCCCCTCCTCCAGAAACCAGCTCACCTGAGGGTGGTCGAGAGGTGGAGGGTGGGGCACGAGGCTGGCTGAGGGACACTCGGGGTGGTTCCTGGCCCAGGGGTCTGGTGTTGTAGCGGAGGTCGGAGGCAGAGTAATGGTAGCCAGGGCCGGCTGGGCAGATCTCCCGAAAACCCTCTGGTAACAGAAAGGGAGAAAGATGGGCAGAGAAAGGGCAAGAGAGTAGGGGGAATGAGAGGGAAGGGCAGTGAAGGAGAAAGAGAAGAGGGAGTTGAGGGTCTGGACTTGATTGTGGGGAAGGCTTGGCCTGGGGGTGTGTTAGGGGTTTGGTTTGGATGCTGAGATGGGGTGGTACCCTGGCAAAGAATGGGATATCTCAGAGGCTAAGGGTGGGACCAAGGATGCTTTTCCCTCTTTGGGATGATGGCAGGGACAGGAGTTGAAAGAGGGGTCTGGTTTGCTGTCTACAGGGACAGGCCAGGAAGCAATCAGGTCCATTGTGGGGTCTGGTTTTATGCAGAAAAAGATTGCCAGGGAGGTGTCTCGGAGAGGGGTGTGTCTTGGGCAGGGCCCAAAGCTGAAGTTAGATAGGAGGCAGTGTCTCAGAAGCTGGGGACTTGGCCAAGCCTCGAGACAAGGTTGGGCAAGCAGTCTATCTCAAGGGCTATGAGAGGTTGAGGCTGGGGGTGACACTCGTGGGATACAGCCTAACTTCAAGATCGCGGGCCTCAGGTGTGGGTGTGGCCCAAGGTGGTGTGGGGGCCCAGGTGGAGTCCAGTCTGATGATAGATTGTCTCAAAATCCGGGGGTATGGCCAAGACTAGGGTCTAACTTGATTGGAGAGTCTGGGGGCGGAGCCTAGAAGGCCTATTTCCTTCAACTCTGAAGAAAGGCGGGAAAGATTGAACGCGGGAGGAGAAGGGGAAGACAGAGGGTGAGATGGTTGGATGGCATCACCGACTCAATGGACATGAGTTTGAGTAAACTCTGGGAGTTGGTGATGGACAGGGAGGCCTGGTGTGCTGCAGTCCATGGGGTCGCAAAGAGTCGGACAAGACTGAGCGACTGAACTGAAATGAACTGAACTGAAAGAAAGGTGGGCTTCCAAGGTAGCCCAAGTGGTAAGAACCCACTTTACCAAGGAAGGAGATACAAGAGACGCGGGTTCGACCCCTGGGTCGGGAAAAGCCCCTGGAGTAGGAAATGGCAATCCACTCCAGTATTCTTGCCTGGGAAATTCCATGGACAGAGAAGCCTGGCGGGCTACAATCCAAGGGGTTGCAGAGTCCAACAGAGAGAACGAAAGCAAAAAAGAAAAAAGAAAAAAAAGCTAGAGAAAGGCAGGCAGGAGGCACTCACCTGAGCCGAAAGGTGGGCAAAGCTGGCAACCCCGGCCCCAGGCTTTGCCTACACGGCTGCAGCAGCAGATCTGTTTGGTGATGTTGCGTAGAATGGGCAGCGAGCAGCCGCCATCTCGAAGCACGCGGAAGCACGGCCCCTTGGCCTCTGAGATCACGTGTTGGGCTGGGGAGGTCGGGGAGGAAATTCTTCAGGGAAGGGTTGGCAGTGTAGTGGTCTAGGGGATCTGGAAGGTAGGGGAATGGTCCCAAGGAGAGCTCGGTGGGTATGAAGGGCATCTGGGAAATCTCTGAGAGAGTCTGAAGAAGAGCTGGGGCGGGGGGCCTAGAGGACTGAGAAGGGTTCTGGGCTTGGAGAGAGTCTGAGAGGGTGAAAGGGGGTTTGGAAAGGATCTCAGGATCTGAAGAAGTATCGCGAGAGATGAGGAAATGTCGGGGCTTGAGAGGAGCTGATCAAAGCCTGGAGACCTGAATTCAAAAGGTTTGAGGGGTTCTTAGAGGAGCCAAAGAAGCTCCAGAGAGTCTGAGATGTGTGGAAGGGGAGGTACGAATGACTGGTCGGGGCCAGGGGGCGGGTGTGCGGTAGGGACGGACCAGGGAATCTGGGAGGATCTGGGAGGGTGTGGTCTCAGGGAATTAGACCCAGGGATGCTCGGCCATGAGGATAGGGTGGACATGGGGCCAGACTCAGACCCCGGCGGCTCACAGATGCAGCTGCTGCGGGACGAGTCGAGCAGAAAGCCGTCGGGGCAAACGCAAGTGTACCCGCCATGCGTGTTTGCACACTCTCCGTGCTGGCAGCGCCCACCGGTCGCGCACTCATCCACATCTACGAGGAATGAGGTGACCCCAGAGGCCTCAGGGCAGGCTCCCCGCCAGCCCCTTCTCTAGACCCGCGCTCTTCCCACCCCTGCCCCAGCTCACCTTCGCAGGACCCATTAACCCTTTCAAAGCCAGGTGGACACGGCCCATCTGGGGCGCCCCCCTGGTGGGTGTTACCTGTGGAGAGAGGAGAGGGGTGGGCCAGGGGCGAAAGGAGCGAGAATGGAGTGGGCGGGGGCGAAAATGGGGTGGCAGGAACTAAAAGGTGCTAAGTGTGGTTTGAGCGCAAGGTCAGCCTTAGGTTGGCGAATAGCGTGAAGGTCGGGTAAGAACAGGGTAGCTAGCCAAAGTCAGAAAGTGGGATGGATGGTCCCAGCTGGTATGGGTGGGTCTAGACTGGAAAGAATTCCCACAACGGGATAGGCGTGACTAGAATTCGTGTAAGGGTACATTTACGGGCAGAGTACAGGGAGCGGCAGGGTTCGCAGTCCTCCCCAGCTCCGAGCACCTTGGGGACATCCTGGGGCTTACCCAGGAGCTCCGAGCACGACTGACAGTCGTGAACGCCCCAGGCCAAGCCGGCCCCTCGGCAGCACACCTCCTGCGTCCGGAGCCCGGGCAGCGGGGACGCACACTGTGGGGAAGTGTAAGGTGAGCGCGCCCCCACGCGGTGGCACGCTCCGGGCCCCTCCCCACAGGCCTCCTCTCACTTCGCCTCCGCGCAGCTCCCGAAAGCAGTAACCGAAGCCAGAGGCGTCCGAGTAGCCGTCCTCGCGCGGCGCGCTCTGTGCCAGCACTGTGTAGGGCGCTGCCGCCTCCGACCGTGCCGCCGCCTCCGCCCGCGCCACTGCCTCGGCATCCGCCTCCTCCCAAGGGCCGGACACGCGCTCCACCTGGTGCACCACCACCGATGCCTCCTGCGGGTGCTCCACGTGGACGCTCACCATAGACGCCACGCCTGGAGAGAGGCACCGCAGGGCAAAGTGCGAGTAGGAATGAGGGAAAAGGGAGTGATGGAGAAGGGTAATCAGGAGAAAGAAGGAAACATGGGAGTCAGAGGAACGACGAGGTGGTGGAGGGTACGGAGGGAACTCTGGCCGCACTNAAGGCATTATTGGAAAAGACATTTTAGTCTTTTTTGAAAAAGAGAGAGACTCAGAGAGGATTTCTAAGCGCACTTCCAAGCCGGCTCTGGGAATCTAGAACCCCGCCCTCCCGGCACGTCCCTGTCCTGGACTCAGCCGTCATCCCGCAGTTTGCCGGCAGATGGCGCCACGTCCACAGGCCTCAACGGCTGGGGAGGGAAGTCCTCTTTTGACTGTGGGTCCAGCGGGGTGCAGAGGTGGACAGGGATACAACAGCCACAGCCCAGCACTGAGAATCCCAAGGTCTGAGTTCTAGCCCGTTCCTGCCCTTCCACGCTGTGTGTCCTGGAGCCAGAGTCTCCTGGTCTTTGGGCCTCAGTTTCCCGCCTGACCACGAGGAAGGAGTCGTTCTTCGGAAGGAATATCCGCGCCGGGAGGGTCTCCGATTCTGGCTGGCGGAGCCCTCAGCTTGGGCGCAAGTGCGTTGCAACCCAGGGGCCCCCCAGACAAATCCATTATCCCTAAGCTAAGGGGGACGAGGGCCGTGAGCGCGCGCGCAGGTCAGGAGAGAGGAGCAGCGCGGGATGCTGCGAAGGGGACGTCGGCAGTATGGACTCTTTTTAGACGGGTGGGGCCCGGTAGGGAAGGGGGTGGCCCGGGTGGGAGCCTCCCTGACCCCTAATCCTGCCGTCATTCCCTCCCGCCTTTTCTCCGGGTTAACCCCTTCCCAGCCCCGCCCCCGGAGCGGCTCGGGTTACTAAACGTATTCGCAGAGACCGAGGCGGGAGCGGAGCCCGGGGCCTTTGTAACGGAGCGCTGGGCCGCAGGGCGGGGGGTGGGGGTACTGGGCAGACTGTTTCCTCCGATCTCGTCACCCGTAGACAGGAAGAGTGGCTATAACTCCCAAATCTATACGAAATTCTGGATTTCTTGCCGCGAAATCACTGGTACCTCATTCAAGCCCGGAATCCTCTAATTCTAGGAAACTAAAGCATCCTTAACCCTCATGAAATCTAAGCAACCCCCCGCCGACCCCACCTCCGCACAATTTCCCACAAGCCCCTCCGCCATCAATACCAAGCTCCAAGTCTTATAGGAAAAGGTCTCTATTAATTAATTCAAGCATTCCCAAACCCCAGAAAACCAGGACGTCTCAACTCCTCCTTAAAGCGCCTTGATAACTTCCCATACTCTTCCTCCTTTAAGCATCCCAGAAACCTGGGGGACCCCATCCCAGCTCGGCCCCACCCATCTATCATCCTAGGAGAACCCAAAGCCCCATCCCTATATAAACTGGGACCCTGCTCCAAATAAACTCCAGAATTCCCTGGAGCCACATCTGTCTCTACCGCACCGGCGGGCAGTCCCTCCGTTCAGAACCTCAATACACCTAGGATTCTAACCCCTACAAAACAGAGGGCCCTAATAAATCCAAGAACTCTGGTTCTTTATCCCTCTCACGAAGCAGTGGGCTCATGTTCCCCTAAATCCGAAAGTCCTGGTCTTCCTGGACCGCCAGACTTATTGGGTGGAGGGGGCACAAGGACGAAGGGGCCGCAGCGGGGCTTACCCGGCCGGACGGCCCGGGATCGCTGCGACCTCGACGGCCTGGCTGGGGCTGGGGCCGGCGGCGGAGGCGGCTGTGGCGGCGGCTGCTAGGAGCGGCAGCAGCAGCACCAGCAGGAGGGGGCGGCGGCCGCTGGGGCCAGGCAGCCGCATCGTGTCCGGCGTGGAGTCGCGCTCCAGGCGGCCCGTCTGTCCAGCGGGTCCGGCTCGGCGCTGCCCCGCCTCCCGCCCCCGCCGGAGGCCGACTCATTTTCTCCACAATCCCAGTCGCGGGCTGCGAACTTCCCGCCAATCAGAACCCGGTGCCGCCAGGGGGCGCTGCCTACACGGCCAATCAGGAGACGACAGGGGAGGGGCTACATGGACAGGTGCCGGGCAGGGGGCGCTGGGGCCCGGAATTTTCAGGGCCTCGGAGGGTACTGGCTCAGTGAATCCTGTTTTAAAGGAGAGGGCCCAAGTGTGGAGCTGCTAGGGCTCCTCTTAGTCGATGCGTAGGTGGTAGGCGTGAAAGCTTGCTGAGTCGCTTCAGTCGTGTCCGACTCTGTGAGGCTTATGGACTGTAGCCCGCCAGGCTCCACTGTCCATGGGGTTCTCCAGGCAAGAATACTGGAGTGGGTTGCCATGCCCTCCTCCAGGGGATCTTCCCCACCCAGGGACAGAACCTGCGTCTCCTGCATCTCCTGGTTTGCAGGCAGATTCTTTACCACTGAGCCACCTGGGAAGCCCGGTTCCCCTAAACTAGACTCCCACTGGAAGACCTCATCTCTCAGCTCACAGTCCTGGGAGAAATCCATCAGAATTTGCTCCCCGACGGGGGTAGATTCCGGAGGACCCCACGGGTGCCCACTTCTCACGTGAGAGACTCAGGATTCCGGGGGCTAATTCTAATGCTGCATCGAGCTCCAGGTCCCGCCCCCCCGGACGGTACCACGACTCTACACCCTCCCACAGGACCGGCCCCTTCTCAAGGCCCTGTGTTTCAGGAGTTCCAGGCTTGACAAACAATAGTTTGTTCCTAGGAAGGTTGTAGCCTCTGCCTCTCACAGGACCATGGCTTGGCCTCTAATTCACAGACTCCGCTTCCCTTCCAGAGGGCTCCCCGTGGCTCTGCTCCCCTATTTGCACCCCTCTCCACTTCCCCCCAGAGGGTACCACACCCACTTCCCTGACTGAATTGTTAAAAGCTAAATTTTTCTCAGCTTTAAAAATTCTCAGCCCACTCCCAGAATTGCAGACTTTTTCTCCTTAAAGAATTCTAGTCTCGGGACTTCCCTGGTGGCTCAGTGGTAAAGAATTCGCCTGCCAAAGCAGGAGACGCGGATTTGATCCCTGATCCAGGAAAATCCCACATGCCTCGGAGCAGCGAAGCCTGTGCACCACAACTATTGAGCCTGTGCTCTAGAGTCCAGGAACTGCAGCACTGAGTCCATAGGCTGCAACTACTGAAGATCGCAGGCTATAGATCCCAGGCCTCACCAGAGAAAAGCCCAGGCAGCAATGAAGACCCAGCACAGTCAAAACCAAATAGAATTAAAAGAAAAAAAAAAAAAGAATTCCAGTCCCCTCCCTTCCTAGGGACCTCTACCACTGGGAGCACCAAGCCACAAGGGGCCTTAGTCCCCACCTGCTCCCACTTTAGTGGGTTTAGGGGGCTCCAAGCCCTGTTCACAATCCTCCAACTCAGAGGGTCTCAAGCCCAGCCAAGTCCTTTCATTATAAATGCAAGGCTCCACTTTTCTTGGAATTAAAAACCCTCTCTTCTCCCAAAGGCATCAGCGCTTTAGAGCCTGAACCCCAGTTCCCCATCCCTTATCCTCTGAGTTTCAGACCAAATCCTTTCCCATAAGAATTAGGCTGAGGCCCCACACAGGGTGCCAAACCCTACCCACTTCTTGTTGCCCCTCCAGGGGTTCCAAACCCTAAGCTTTCCAGTTCTGTAGCCTTAGCTCCACCCTGAGTAGATCCCAGGCTCCACCCACACAGGGTACCAGGCCTCACCAAAGGGCTGACCCCAGACTAAGAATAGCAATCAATTCAGCTTCGACCTCATCCCCAACTCCTGCTCCTTCTTCCAGGAGGTATTCAAGGGAGACAAGGGGTCTCTTCACCCTCCCTCCTTACCTTGAGGCATACGGGCTGACTCACACAGCCACACGCACACCGTCACTGCCACCCACAGTCTCCACCCAACACTGCCACCCAGAAGTCTGGGCTCACACACTGTCCAGGACACACAGCCTCTTGGAGCAGTAATGACGGCACTCAGGCCCCATTCAGGGACGTCCGTGGGCTGTCCCTGCTCAATGGTGGAGTGCCTGGCTCTGCCCACTGAATGTGCTGTGTCCCTGTCTTCGTGTGGCTCCCATAATCCCTGCTAACATGGCCCTGCAGGACGATGTGGCCCTGCTCCCGTTGCCCCCTCCCCATCTCCTACCCTGTAGCTGGAGCATTTGCTGGGGGCGCTGCCGAAATTTCTCCCTTCTGCTTGGGATTCAGGGCATCTTCAATGCTCGTTGCTAGGCAACAGCCTCTGGCTCACCACTGCAACTTCCGGGGATGGCTTTGGCTTCCCCTCCCCCAAGAATTTGGAGTTCCCAGCTCCCAGTCCCTCCCTATCAGCGCTACAAACCCCCAAGATTGTTTCTATGTCACCCCTGGATCCTGATCTTATCTCAATCCTTCAGAATCTCTCAGAGTTCTAGAGTCCTGGCATTCCAGAAGCTTCCTCCATTGTATGTGCTCACACACAGGGTTTTACCTTGGTATTAAAAACAAAAACAAACAAATCTCTTTAGTATTCTAGATTTTCCGACATTCTCACCCTCGGTTCTAGGATCACTAGTATCCCAAAACAGTGTTCTGGATTCCCTGGCATGGAAAAAACTACCTCAATATTCCAGTTCTATGAGCATCACAAAATACTCGCATATTCTAGAGCACAGACATTCCAGAACACTCACGTTTTAGACTCTCATCTTTTAGGGCTCCTCTTCATGTTCTAGATTCTCTGGCAATCCAGAGCCCATTGACATTATGGATTTCTTAGGATGTAAAGCAATCCTCTAGTGATCTAGAAGGGCTGACATTCCAGAATACCACTATGCTCTAGATTTTCTAGTAATCCAGATTCTTTTCTGTGTCCTACAATTCTCAGCATTCTAGAATCTCTGGCTTGTAAAACATTCCTACTGGGATAGGCATTTTAGAACACTCTTCTGTTCTAGAATCATCAAATTTCCAGGTGGTTTCTCAGAAACTTCTGCAGCCTGGATTCTTTGATAGGCAACGGAGAAGCCTAAAATTGTTCATCCACTAACACTATAGAATATTCCTGTGTTCTAGATCTCCTAACATTCTGCCAAGTTACAGTTCTGTCATCCCAGAAACTCTGGAACTCTAGAACCAGCACACTCTAAAATCCCTTGTTCTTAGTTGACCCACTTTCTTTTTTTTTTTTTCATTGACCCAAGGAAAAGATGCAGAAAACTTTCCTGAGGAGCTACCAGAGGAATAGGTATTATCTGGAGAAAAACCTCAAGGCTAAGGCAAGCTGATGCCATCTTACACACCTTCTCTGTTGTGAGCAAGAGAGGGGCAAAAACTGGGCAGCCGGGGATATGGACGGGCAAGGTGTTTGCAGCGGTGAGGTTTGGGGCACAAATGTCACCTAGCCGGCAGCTGTGTTTCTGCCAGCTTGTACCTATTCATCCTCATGTGTGGTAATAGTATCCTGATTCGCCTTTAAGGAACTCTTCCTTCACCCTGTCAGCATGGGGCTGACCTCACTGCCTGGCTTGTGAGGGTACATGATCCCTGGAAGGACACAATGATTGCTTCAGGAATGGCCAGCCGATTCAGTTTAAGCCAGTGAGGATCAATCCTGTGATTCTGCTGCTACAAAGAGCCATGACAGTTGTCACGTATGGATGTGAGAGCTGGATCATAACGAAGGCTGAGCACTGCAGAATTGGTTTTTTGGAACTGTGGTGCTAGAGAAGACTCTTGAGAGTCCCTCGGAAAGCAAGGAGATCAAACCAGTCAATCTTAAAGGAAATCAGCCCTGAATACTCACTGGAAGGACTGATGCTGAAGCTGAAACTCCAATACTTTGGCTACTTGATGTGAACAGCCAANGGAACTGTGGTGCTAGAGAAGACTCTTGAGAGTCCCTCGGAAAGCAAGGAGATCAAACCAGTCAATCTTAAAGGAAATCAGCCCTGAATACTCACTGGAAGGACTGATGCTGAAGCTGAAACTCCAATACTTTGGCTACTTGATGTGAACAGCCAACTCATTGGAAAAGACCCTGATGCTGGGAAAGATTGAAGGCAGAAGAAGAGGGTGACAGAGGATGAGATGGTTGGATAGCACCACGGATTCAATGGACATGAGCTTGGGCAAACTCTGGGAGGTGGTGCGGGACAGGGAAGCCTGGCATGCTGCAGTCCATAGGGTCATGAAGAGCTGGACACAACTTGGAGACGGAACAACAGAGACAAGAAGTTGCTAAGGAGCTATGTGGAGTCATCTTGGCACAGAGCGGGGAAAACCTGACTGAGAATGATCTCAGAGGAAAACAAAGCCAGAGGATGGAAAGACATTCCGGATGTGTATCTGAGCCCTGGATCCAGCCATGCCTGAAGCCAGAGTGCAAACCAATTCCCCTTCTCCACTTAAACTGAGAGAGACAGATGTCCCTGAATCTACAGCCCGGGACTTGATGGGGTACTGCATTGCTCTCACCCTTTCCCTAGGGGTCCCCAAGCCCTCTAAGAATGCAACCAAAGCACTGGCAGTGAGAACTTTATTAAGGAAGGGTGACTCTGGCTCCAGACAAGGGAGATGGTGGGGGGTCTGGTAACAGTAGGAGGCCCTGGCCCTCAACCCAAGGCTCTGACAGGAAGCGAGGGAGGCACCCGAGTTCCCCAGGACCTGGCTATCCCAAGGCACCATGGCAGCTGTGTTCAGAAGGAAGTTTCACTGAGCTTCATCTTGGGGGGTGCGAGACCCGAGGAGGGCCGGGGGGCTGGTGTTGGTGGCCGCCGGGGCTCCGGTCCACTCCGCACCAGTTCCTGGCAGCGCTCCACAAAGCTGCCTCCCCCACGGCGCCGGGCCTCAGCCTGAGGGGGGCTTGGGCTCCCCCGACGGCTGGACAGGGAGGTGTTGCTGAAGGCTGAGTGGAGACTGAGGGGGTGATGAGGGTCAATGAAGGGCATCAGGGTGGAGCTGGGTCCCTCTCCCCTAAGGCCACCATATTCTGCCCTCTCCCCCACTGGTCATGCCTACCTGGTGAGAGAGGTCCGGGGTGAAGGGCTGGGGAGAGAGCCCCTGGAGGAAGCCAGCGGGGCTAGGTCACACTGCTCCAGCTGTTCCATCAGCTCTTCCTCTGTCAGGCCCCCTGCTGGGGGGCAAGGAAGCAGGGTCAGGGGCAAGATAGGGGTCATAGGACAAGGGGCAAAGGTCATGTGCAAAGACTGAGGTCAGGATAAGAAAAAAGGTGCAAAGATCAAGGAACAAGGGTCAGAAGCTAAGAGAGACAGCTTAGAAAGCAAGGGAAAGGGGGCTTCCCTGGTGGCTCAGCGATAAAGAATCCGCCTGCCAACACAGGAGACACAGGTTCAATCTCTGTTTGGGGAAGATCCCACATGCCACGGAGCAACTGAGCCCCTGCACCACAACAGTTCAGCCTGTGCTCTAGAGCCCAAGAGGCTCAACAGCTGGAACCAGTAAACCCTAGAGCCGGTGCTCTGCAACAAGAGAAGCCACCACAACGAGAAGCCTGAGCACCGCAGCTAGAGAGCAGCCCCTGCTCATCGAAACTAGAGAAAGCCTGCTCGGAGCAACAAAGACTCAGCACAGCCGAAACTAACTAACTAAGATTACATTCAAAAAGCAAGGGTAAGGAGGGGTTGAGGGTAAGCGGTCAGAGGGTCAGGGCTTGGGGAGGGCAGGCATGGCGAAGGAGGTTGTGGAGAGAGGTTCAGGGTGAGTCTGTGCGGTGGGAGTACCAGGGGCCTGGCCGAGGCCATCCATGGCGGTGGTCAGGTCCCACATGGCCAGGCTGCCGTTGGCCTGGCCGGTGAGCAGGTAGCGCCGGGGCCGGGAGCCGAGCCTCCGGGAGCCCTCACACTCCAGCACCGTGAAGGCGGTGGTGGGTGAGCCGTCCACGGAGCGCACGGAGCACACCCTGAGAGGGGAGGGCGCAAGGGTACCTGGGTCACACCAGAGCCTGGCCTGCTCCCTCTCCTTGTCCTTTACCCTTCCCAGGCCTTGGTCCCCACCATTACGACCTCCCTTCCTGCCTCTCCAATGAGCACCCAAGCTTCTCCATCACTCCCAGACTGTGGGTTCCAGCCCTGTGGGTCCAGTGGCCTCCCGGAAGTCCCCAGCCCCCCACACCCATCATGGGGCCTAAATGGGACTCTCTCCAGACCTGCTGCCCCCCCTGCTCCTAATCCAGGAGAACGGTGCTCCCTCACTTCCTGGTGCCCCTCACTTGCCAGCATTACCCACGGTGGGTCCACTCAGCCTCCTGCCTCTCTCCCTGGGCCCCTTCCCCCCTCCCCATCTGACCCTGGTCAAGCCCTGTCCTCTCCGGCCATCTGTCCCAGCCTCCTCTCTTCCAATCTCCAATCCATCCCCCTGAGCACAGCCTTGGCTCCCAGAACATGCAAGACAGTCTTGTTTGTTCCATACAACTGGCAAGGCTCTGCCCCACTACAGCATCAACGCCCACCTCCAGTTTTGTGCTGCAGCCCCCAGAGACCACAAGCACGTCTCTGGTTACCCTCTTTGGCCATTCCAGCCTTGGCACATGCTGCCCATTCAGCCAGGCACACCTGTCCCCTTCCTCCTTTCTTTGCTCCTATTTATCCTCAAAGTCTTTTGTTCAGAGGCCCCTCTTCAAGAGACCCCTGTTCCCAGACTGACGCAAGTACCACCTCTGGGTTCCCATGGTTTCCCATCCTTCCCCCATCCCAGCCCTCACCGCCCCCGGCCCCCATCCAGGCCACAACTACACAGGGTACCTGAGGTTGTTCCAGCTTCACTCCCATTCACACCTGTCACACCTTTGATACCCCCAGGCCCTACACCTAGGACCAGGCTTGCGCTCCTTCCCAGCCTCAGCTCCTGTGGTGCCCCCTTGGCTGAGATGCCCTTCTGACCTCTGTGACCTGGCTGACATCCTGCCTTCTGCACTGACCACCCTCCCTATTTGATGGGATGGTCCTCACCGCTGACCAGTGGATGAAAGACGCACGAACAGCTGGCTGGCACTTGGCACCACCTTCTGAATGAACACTTGCTGGTCATCTCGCTCACCATAGGGTCCTGGGCCAGGTAGAGGGGGGCTGTCAGGGCCAGCTGGGGTCTCTGGGACCTCCAGACCCTAAGACTCTGCCCCTTTCCCCATAGTTGAATCTCCCAGCCCAGGACTAGGTCTCCATCCCCAGGATGCTGGAGCTGGGCAAGGTCAGAGAGGGTCAAGGGTCAGCAATAGTCAGTGGAATTCAGGCACATCGGGGGGAGTGTCCTGGATCGGCACGGATCAGTGGGGGTAACAGAATCCAAGTGGGGCAGCTGGGAGTAAGTGGCGGTCAGAAGGGGTCAGGTGGTGGTCGGTGGAGGTCAACTCCATCAGTTGGGTGGGTCAAGAGAGGCTTCAGGGGTGAGGAAAGGGATCAGTGGAGGCGGGTGGAGGTCATGCAGGGTCTGTGAGGGTGGGGGCCAGGGGCTAGGAGGCACCAATGTCATTGCCAGCACTGCAGCCACCATGCCCGTCGGCCGACTCCAACGCCAGGATCTTGAACGAAGCGAGCGGGGTGGAGCCGGGCTGGGTGGAAATCATGCCGCGGAAGCGAGTCACGGACCATGTCCGCACGTGGTTGCTGTCGGCACAAACTGGGGAGCCAGAGGGCAGCAGCAGGTCAGGCCTGGTGGGGGAATGGCCACTGCCTGACCTTCCTGAGCCCCGAGGTGACCTCCTTTCCAAGGTGTCGGGATCCCGGCCCCTCTGAATTCTTCCCTTTCTTCATCCTCTCTTCCCCAGAATTCTAAAGAGTTACCAATCCTGTTGGCTCTGCCTCCAAGTCATTCCAGAGGCTGATCTTGCCTTTCCCTGCCCACTGACCCCAACCCGCCCCCACGCCGGTCCTGCCAGCCTCATCTTCTGCCTGGACCACCGCAACAGCCTCCTCCCTGGCCTTCCTGCCCCCGAGTCTGTCCCCACGTGCAGTCAGAGGGACCCTGTGAGCACCTGCAGCAGGCCACAGCCCTCCTCTGCTGGGAGTCCTCCTGCGGTGCCATCTCACCCAGGCTTAAGGACCAAGTCTTCTCCAGGGGTTACCAGGTCCCCCTGACCTACCACATCACCTCCCACCCTCTGCCTCGCCCACTCTACTCTGGGCTTCCTTAGGCATGTCAATCGTCCTCACGTCTGAGAGCCTTCGCAGTGCCTGTTCCCCTTGCAGGGAACGCTTGTCCCACTGATCTGCGCTGCTCATTTCTGTTCAAATCACCTTCATCAGGAAGGAATTCCCAAACCTCGCACTCTCATGACCCTGGTGCTCTCTAGTCTCTCACACAGCCTTGTTTTTATTCACGGCCCCCATCCTTGTCAGACAGTGATTTATATTTGTATTGATTTACCATCTGCTGCCCCAGCTAGGGGACTTCCCTGGTGGCTTAGAGGGTAAAGCTTCTGCCTGCAATGTGGGAGACCCCAGTTCAATCCCTGGGTCAGGAAGAGCTTCTGGAAAAGGAAATGGCAACCCACTCTAGTACTCTTGCCTGTCAGCTCCACAGGGTAGGGACTTGGCCTGTCTTGCTTATCATAGTATCCCGTGCCTGTTAATGGTGAAATTGATGAATTCTCCCCTCTCCCAGCAATTCACTCTCCCCCAGACTGATCCCCTTCACGGAATTCTCTGGAGGCCACTCCCCACACCACATCCCTCCCCAGTGGAGACCCTCATCCGTCTGGCCTCATGCTCCCAGCGGAGCCATCCCTCTTACAGGGAGAAAGAGGCCCGGGGCAGCGGGGTGAGACTCACCCGAGATGAGGTGCTTCTCCGAGAGCATGATCTTGGTGACAGGGCTGCGGTGCACGGTGAAGGTCTGGAAGAGCTGAGGCCCCGAGCCCACCGTCTCGGGGTGCTGCACAATGACCCGCACGCCCCCTGAGCTGGTCCCATAGGCGATCTCAATCCAGTTTCCACTGTCGCCTGGCGAGGAGCCGGGGAGGAAGAGAGGGACGGGGTCACAGACAGACACAAACTGGGGCAGGGAGAAAGAGTCAGCAAGGAACAGACACGGAGTCAGAAAGTAAAAGGAAGGGGAGAGAACAAGGCGGCAAGACACAGAAACGGAAGAGGGAGGGATGGCCCAGACAAAGAGAACCAGACGGAACTGAAGACACAGAGACAGAGCTAAGAGGAGCTGGGGGAGAGAGAAAAACAGAGAAAGAGGTAGAAAAGCAGAAACAGGGAGCGTTATAGAGACAGACCCTGACAGAGAGAAAGACAGAATGTGAGAAAAACAGAGAAGCATGGAAAGGGGCATACGGACAGACAGCAGTGAGAATTTCCTGGCAGCTCAGTGGTTAGGACTCAACACTTTCACTGCCGTGGCCAGGGTTCCATCCTCGGTCAGGGAACTAAGATCCTACAAGCTGCACGGTGGGGAAAAAAGAAAAACAAGGCAGCGAGACAAGAAAATGCAACCCTGTGTGCCTGAGGGACTCTTCCCCCATTGTCAACTTTCCACAGAGGAAAAGGTATGTTGTAAGGTCACACATTCAATGGACCATCTTAAGGAATGTGGGTAAAAGGTGGTTTTAACATTTTGTGCATGAGTTAAAAGCAATGAATTCAGGTGACGCGTAGCAACATGGATAGACATTTAATTTAAGGCAGGATAAATGAAGTGAAAATCGCTCAGTCGTGTCCAACTCTTTGCGACCACATGGACTATATAGTCTATGGAATTCTCCAGGCCAGAATACTGGAGTGGGTAGCCTTTCCCTTCTCTAGGGGATCTTCCCAATCCAGGGATCGAACCCAGGTCTCCTGCGTTGCAGGCGGATTCTTTACCAGCTGAGCCACAAGCGAAGCTTAGGCAGGATGGATCAAAGTAAAGTATATAAACTGAGATATATACTCAATATTGTTTATGCAAATTCAAAAACATGTCCATAATATGCATTTTTTAAGGGCACATACAAATGAAAAGATAAATGATTAAAAGATAAACATGCATGACAGAATAGTAGCATGTGGTGAGGAGAAAAGGAGTAAGTCAGTGAAATAAGAAAAGGGCCTTGGGAATTCCCTGGCAGTCCAGTGGTTGGCGCTCCGCATGCTCCCTGCCAAGGACCTGGGTTTGATCCCTGGTGGGGAATTAAGATCCCACAAGTTATGAGGCATGGCCAAAAATAAATAAATAAGTTTAAAAAGAAAGAAAGAAAGGGGATTTATGTGATGACAGGCTGTGAAGTTAAATGTTATTAGTTTACTCCTGCTAGAAAAAATGTACTGTGACCTCTACCTCACACCACACACCAAAGTTAATCTGAAACGGAACAGAGACCTATGTGTAAAAGCGAAATATGCAAAGCTTCTAGAAGAAAATATAGGAAAAAAGTCTTTGCAACTTCCGTGTGGGGAAAGACATCTCAAGCTCCAGAAAGCACTAACCATAAAATAAAATTAATCATTATGCAAAGTGAAAAAAGCCAGACACAAAAAGCCACATACTGTATGATTTCCTTTACAGAAAACATCTAGAACAGGCAAATCCACAGAGACTGAAGGCGGGTTAGAGGTGCCCGGGGCAGTCAGGAGCGGGGACAGGCGTGACTGCCAACGAGCGTGGGGTTTCTCTTTCAGGGCTGAGAACATTCTGGAGTTAGATAGTGGTGATGGTGGCACAGCTTTGGGAATCTGCTAAAAATCACTGAATTGTGGACTTTATGGGATGGAGATTATATCTCAATAAAAACAAATAAAAAATTAATCTATTTCTCTGCATTTGCGTTCAAGAAAACAAAACACAAAGACTGTTCCAAGGGAGAGAACTCAGCTTCACCCCGTGTAAGACACACATCCTCTTTTTGTTTTTATTTATTTATTTTTTTTGAGGTAGGCAGTACAGTTTGGCCACACCCTGAGGCTTACGGGATTTTAGTTCCCTGACCAGGACTTGAACCCAGACCCTCCGCAGTGAGAGCATGGAGTCCTAACAACTGGAGGGCAGGGGAATTCTCAAGTCACACATCCTCTTTGTTTTAGTAATGTGCAAGCATCATGCCCTAATCACAGAGATGGGAAAGAAACACAAAGAAGAGCTACAAGAGGTCAGCTTTGCCATTGGTGGGGAAGCCTGCCGTGACTAGCGCCTAGCACAGTGCTTACGTAAAAGTGGTGCTCAGTAACTGTGCAATGACTGAATGAGTCGAACGTGTCTCCCTCTCAATGTATCTCACTGGGGCTGGGGCTGGCTGCTTGTGGCAGAGGGGCAAGGCTGAGCCATCGCTTACTGGTCTTGGGGGTGAGGTAGACACTCAGGGCTGTGACCCCATCCTCTGCCGGGTCCCGGTAGAGCTCGCTGACCAGGAGGTCGTTGTCCTTCATGCGCAGGGGGAATTTCTGCACATCTGGGGGCGGCGGGGGTGGGCGGGGCATGGAGGATAAGCGGGTCAGTTCAGGGTAGCCCAGCCTTTCCCCTCCTCTCCCACCTTAGAAGGGAGGCTTTCAGATAGCTGGGGTGCTGGCCGCTGCTCACCCACATAGTAGATGGAGCCGTTGTTGCAGCCCAGGAGCAGGAAGGAGCCTGCAGCGTCGTAACTGGTGATGGGTTGCACCTCCTGGACCTGGGGGCGGGGGAGTGGGGTGCTGTGGCCAGGGTGGCCCTCGCTGCAGCGCCCCTCACGGCAGGCCTTCGCCTCTCTGCTCCAGCACCACTCACCAGGCAGGGTTTCTAGGCTTACTCCTTCCCAACCTTGCCTGGCCCAGGTCTGCATCCCTGACGTCTGCTCTGAACGACTCTTGCTGGGCGCTATTCCTTAGTCTCTCCTTGACTTTGTACTTCTGACGTCCCAACATTTCTCCTTTTTTTTTTTTTGGTCAGGCCGTGCAGCTTGCAGGATCGTAGTTCCCCAACCAGGGACTGAACGTGGACCACAGCACTGAAAGCGCACAGTCCTAACCACTGGGCCGCCAGGGAATTCCCTGACATTTCTTTTTTTGGTTTGGTTGTTTTCTTTTTCATTTATTATCCCTGACATTTCTTTATTCATCTCCATCTATCTCTCTGTGGTCCCTTCATCTAACACAATAATTTAGTCCTGGTCTCTCTCCATCCACCCTCTTTCTTGCTCGCTCTCTTGCCTCTGACTTCCTGTTTCTATTTATTTCTCTCCATTTCTGTTTCTTTCTCTCTCCTTTCTTTGCTTGTCCATCTCTCTCACCCAAACTCACACTTTAGAAATCAATGCTGTAGGTGTGTATATATATATATATATATATATGTTGAACACACACATATTTTACATGCTGGACAGAGCTTGGGGTGAGTGCAGAGAATGACAGACGTTTGCACACATGTCTTGGTTTCAGCCTCCTATACTGTCTCCCCTTACCTGCTTGGCCACCCCAGTGCCTGAAGATCCCTCTCTTCCTTTCCAAAGCCACCAATCCTTCATGTTAGCTCAGCAGCCCCTCTTCTAGGAAAGCCTCCCAGATCCTCAGTAGGCCTTTATCATAGCCCACCTCACCCTGACACTGCATCTGGCCCACTACCAGATTCTTTGGTGCTTTCCTGGTCAGGTGGGCCAGAAAGGAACCCCTCCTTGGGTCTGGCTGGCCTGGATGCCTAGGAAAGAGGCAGCCAGGCTGGCCAGCTTCCTGACCTGCCAGTGCTTGGTGACAGCGTTCCACACGCCAATACGCCCTGTGTGGCTTGTGGCGATGAGCTGGTTCCCAACGAAGAACAAGGCTTCCACAGGCACCCCCAGGTAGAAGACTCCTGCAGAGGGTGAGAAGGGCTCAGCCAGGACCCCCTCTCACAGCGGGAGAAGTGGGGTGGCAGGGAGAACTCTGAGGGCCAGAGGATTCAATTCAGTCATAGAGTCTTTACAGACTAGAGGATTCCAGCAGGAATTACAGAGGATTACGATAGGCTGGATTCCTGCTGGGGTGTGGGACTCTAACGGGGTGTGGAATTCAGCCGAGATTTTCAAGAAAGGCAAAAAACCCTGTGGGTGGCAGAGGATTCTCACGAGGATTAAGATTGGTCAGGGAACAGATTAGTCTAAGGAGTCAGATTTCTTCTAATGGGAACAGAGTCTAACAGGTTTGGAGATTCTAGTGGCATGGAGAATTGGACCAAAGCAAAGAGATCTAACAGGGCTGTGAATTCTGATAGAGGAGAGAACTGTATGTGGGTGGATTTTTCTACCAGACCAAGGAATGCTAGTGGGATACAGAATTTCAAAGGGTTGGCACATTGTAACAACACAAAGTCTTACAGGTATGAGAATTGTCTAGCGTGGCTGTTTTAACAAGCCACAGGTTGGAGCAGAGTTATAAATGGTGAAAGGGTTCTAGAAAAAGCCTGGGGCCATACCTATCTCAGAGAGAAAGTGAAAGTGTTAGTTGCTCAGTTGTGCCCGACTCTGTGGGACCCCACGGACTGCAGCCCACCAGACTCCTCTGTTCATGAAACTCTCCAGGCAAGAATACTGGAGTGGGTTGCCCGTCCCTTCTCTGGGGGATCTTCCCGACCCAAGGACCGAATCCGGGTCTCCTGCACTGGAGGCAGATTTTTTACCGCTGAAACACCAGGGAAGCCCAGGCTCGCTCTCTTACCTATCTCAGAGCCACCGCCTTCTGGCTGCAGAGCCCACAGCAGGATCTCGCTGCCTGTGGCTACTGCCACCATCTTGTCATGCTCTCCCAAGGCCCCACCAAGCACCCGGGCTGTGAGTGCCAGGCGCTCAATGGGCCAGTCCAGGCGGGGACTGGAGAATACCAGCTGCCAGCCAGAGGCTTCCTTCAGCCTGGAGGATTGGGGGACATCAACAACCTTCACCCTGAGCATCCCCTACCCGCATCAACAGGGCTCAAGGCCTCCTCCCACCACCCTCCCTGAGCACCTATAGCAGACAAGAAACTGGGTATAGGCCACGGCAATCCAGTTGTGGTGTCCACACACCAGGCGCACCATCCCTGGCTCCTCGGGTAGCCCTTTGGGGGAAAGGCAGGGATCAGGGCAGGGTCAGAGGGCCCACTGGCTACCCTGATCTCCCATGAGACAGAAATGTACCTGACGGGGAGGGAGGGGATTTCTCATCTAGCATTCGGCCCAGCAGCCCTGCATTGCCCAGGTTGGGGGGCATCGTGTTGCTCCGTCGGACAGGGGCTGGGCGGCCCCCTGCTTGCTGGGGCCCCACCAGGCTGTGCCGGTTGCGCCGCTTCACCGGGAACACTGTGGCAGAAAGAAGGGGCAGAGCAACAATCATTGTAATAACTGTAAAAACTGTCACAGAGCAAACACTTAAAATGTGCCAGCTACTGATTTTCCCACACAGGTAGCATCGTCTCCTAGAGAAAAGATTTTTGGTGGTGCAGGGACATGGCATTAAGTGATACTGAATCACAGTCAGCTGCTCCCTTATCAGTTCCTTTGAGCCCATCACAAAGAATCAGTTTGGGGCTGCGATGATAATGATACCCCTTCAATATTTGTTAATCTTCCCTTTTAAGAAATGGAAGCCTGTTCCCTTGGCAAGCAACAGCATCTACCCAGAGTTTAATTACATTGTTATGTTTAAGGGTTATTTCACGTTCACTTATTTATGGCATAAAAGGCAGTGACATAAAGCTTCTATTTTAAATAATAATTAAAAAATACAGGATCAAACTAAGAGAACAGTAGGTCTTCATATTTGGCAAACTTCATGAAGGTGACAGGTACTGACTGAAATTAGGGAAATAAAGTCATAAATTGAACTCCCCAACTCTGTACCTTCTACCAATCAGCAAACCATAGTAGACTACAGTTCCCAATAACCACTGGGGCATATTTTCCATGACCAGTGGGCTGGCTGCTCCCTGAGGATTACAGTCAATAACTCTCCTTTAATATTTCTCTCCTCCATGCAAGGGACACCAGTTCTCCCTAAGACACTCTACAAGGAAATCAAAACTGGACTACAACTTCCATCAGGCTCCAAGGCAAGCTTGAGCCTCAAGGGGGACTAGATTGGCCCATTGCCTCATTGGAAATGCAGTTTACTACGTCCTCTCCAAGCATTAGTCAAAGCATTTGATGTAGAACTACAACTCCCATAGTGTCTCAGGGAACACAGCTGAGGCAGGCAAGGGCTGCAGCCTTATGGGAAATGTAGTCTTTAACCGCCCCCCTCCATTCTCACCCTGTATTCTTTAGTAGTTCCCACCTGGTGGAGGCAGGTAACCAGTAAAGAGGACGTTTCCACAAGAAGATCGATCCAACTCTTCAAGAAGCTGTAGACGACGAACTGAGGCAGAAGGACTCACAGGCTGGGACTTGGAGAAGGCTGAGGCAGAACCTTTCCCCCTCCCCTATCTCCTTCTCCACAGAATACCACCACTCCCCTGAGACTCAGGATCACCAAATCCAGTGCCCTCAGCTCTAACTCCACCTTCTTTCAGAAATGAGGAGAAAGAGGGGGTATCACTAGAGAGCTGGTTTTCTATGAGGATGCTAAGGGGGTGGGCCCACTTACCCAGAGGAGTCAGCCCATAGAACTGGGCTTCATGGAGGAGACTGGAACCGTGGACACCCCTGAGTAGTAGAATTGACTAGGTGTCAGGGTCTGGGGAGTGGGAGTGGGCAGAGAATTCTGAGGACCAAGTTTTTGAAACTGCACAGAGAGTCTCAAGAGGTAGTATATGTTGATGGTATCAAGATTCTAAAGAAGAAATGATCTGGGTGGTGAAAATGTGTGTGTGTGTGTGTNTCCAGGTGGCCATGGGGGCTACTCAAAACTCAGTTCCCCCGCTCCCCAGGAAGGTGCTCCAGCCAGAAGCATGCAGGGGGGAGGGCTTCCCCTCGCCCCTCCCCTCACGATGTCATATTTACAACTGGAGGGGGGAGGAGAGAGGAAGACAGTTTTGAGCTTTGACGCCCCTCCCATTAAAAGCCTTCGCGGATGCGGGGCGGGGGAGGAGGAGGTCGACGTTTTGCAAAAATAAACTAAGGAATTACCGCATGGCTCTGAGACAGCGGAGTGCGGAGGCCAGGGCCCCTTTCACGCCTCCTTCCCAGACAGAGATCAAGGCAGCATTGGAAGTGAGGTAAAGGCAGGGAGGGGGCGTCCCCTCCCCACCCCCTAGCACCCTGGATGGTCCAGGGGACCTCACCAGCGCCCCCATGCCCGTCCCTAGGGCGGAGGGGGGGCGGGAATTATTGCCCCTACCACCCCAGCTTCGTGGGGCAGGGGGCTTGGCTCAGCTGGCCCCTTACCCGCCCCCCGCCCCCCCAAGCTCAGTTATTGCATAAAAATAATAGAGCCCCAGCACCTGGGGTGGGGGTGACGAGCGGGAAGGGGCCGAGATATGGCTATAGGGGCAGCAATCCCCCCACCACTTCTTGGGGTGCAGGAGAAGTCCCCTCCTTTCCAGTGCCAGTCATGGCGCATCCTCAGTGTTGGTGGGACTAGGGGCTCCCGCCCCTGTGGAAGAGAAAGTGTCTTTGTGCCCACGGTGCAGGGAGGAGGGTCGAGAATGTGGGAAGTCACTTCCGGCGCCCGCTGGCCCTGCGCTCCCCTGCCTCCCGCTTGGGGTTGCCCTCGTCTGTGGACGACGTGGTGGGTTGTGTCTGGCCCCAGCGGGCGATCTCGGCGTGTTCCCCAACCGAGGCGGCCACAGCCTCCAGCCAGCCATTCATCTCCTCCTGGAGAGAGAAATAGGGCACATAGTCAATATTTGGAAGCGAGAAGACTAACAGAATCTGGAATCTGACTGCCCACTCTAAACCTCAGCTTCCTCATCTATTAAACGGAGTAATAATAAAAATAACAACAACGATGATGATGATGTAAGTAGTTACTTAGTACTTATTTTGTGCCTAGCTCTTCCTTAGTGGCTCAGACAGTAAAGAATCCCTCTGCAATGCAGGAGACCTGGGTTTGATCCCTTGGGTTGGGAAGATCCCCTGGAGAAGGGAATGACAACCCACTCCAATATTCTTGCCTGGAGAATTTCACGGACAGAACAGCCTGGCAGGGGACAGTCAGTCCGTGGGGTCACAAGAGTCCGATATGACTGAGTGACTAACACACACACACTGTTCTAAGCACTTCTGTGGATCAACTCACTTAATCCAATGCAATTGGATTATATCTAACTCCCACTATAGAGATAAACAACAAGAAACAATAATATCAGCAGACACTGTACTTTCCCAGCTCAGTAAGTATTCTACTTGTATCAGCTTAATTCTCACAATAATCCTATGATGGAAAACTCTTTTTACTTTCATTTTAAAGATAAGTAAAAGAGAATAAAGGCCTACTTCATAGCCTCTTGGGAAGATGAATGGGTAGCAAGTGTTACTATTTTCAACATCTCTTCAAACCCTCTGTGCCTGCTCCTCCTCCCCTTACCTTTCCCCTTAGCCCCAGTCCCAAGGTCCACTCACATTCCTCTCTCTCACCTACCTCCTCGACCCCTCCCCACAGGCCTGTCCTGGTCCAGCCTTGTGCTCTCCCACCTAGGTCCCTGCCTTGGCCACCTCCTGTACTTCCCTCCTCCATTCTTGCCCTCTCCAGTCTACCCTGCACACTGGTAGCTAAAGCGATCTTTCTTATGCAGCACTGTAACCTTCCTTTGCTCAAAACTCTGTCACGACTTCCTCATGCCCTTAGAATTGTTTTTTTGTTTGTTTGTTTGTTGTCCTGTTTTTGCAACTTGTGGGATCTTAGCCCCCTGACCAGGGATTGAACCCCAGCCCTCAGCAAGGAAAGCAGAGTTCTAACCACTTGACTGCCAGGGAAGTCCCTCCCTAGTGTACTTAGAATAAATGTCAGCTTCCTCTGAATGACCCACAGTATGCTTAGAGATCCAGCCTCGAGGAACCTAAGAAATTTCTTCCTTGAGCTGCCCTTCAGCACAGTTGCTGCTGCTAAGTCGCTTCAGTCATGTCAGACTCAGTGCGATCCCATAGATGGCAGCCCACCAGGCTCCAACGTGCCTGGGATTCTCCACAGTTAACCCTTTGCAATTCTGTACCTCTGTTTCCTTGCACTTGCAGTTCATTGTTTTTTTATTTTTTAAAGCTAATGCCTTCCTAACTTTTCAGTCTCATCTCAGAAGCCAAGGCAAGGAAGTTGGACTTTATCCTGGGGCCTCCAGGCAGCCCTTCTGATCCTCCATCTCCCACAGTTTGGCTAGGAACTTCTGAACTCTTGTTGCCATGGGCTTGCCCATTCAGCCCAGGTAACTCTGGCTTGCACTTTCCCTCTTCACAGCCTTTTATCACTCAGGGCCAGGAGCCAGCCAGCCAGCCAGGTGGTTCCTGAGGTCGGAATAGGGAGAGAAAGGAACGGATCTCACCTCATCTTTAGCCTGGAGCAAAAACTCACTGCCGTCCTGGGTCCTGTGGGAAAGGACACAAGACTTGGGGGCTCCAGGACCAGGGGCCCAGCCCACCCATCCACCCATCCACCGACTGTCCTCCAGGGGAGCACAGTATTGTTGGGAGGGGGAAGCTGGGTCTGGGAACCTCCCGCCCACCCACTGAGGGGGCTCACTGGAGCTTGAAGACATGCTTCTTTTTCTTGTAGTCACTAGCCACCTCGCTGGTGGCCTTGTGCAGGCTGAGCAGTGGCTCCCCGCCGTGTGTGCCCCCGGATGCCGGGCCCTTGGCGTCCTTGTAGAAACCCAGCTCCCCCTTGCTGAGCACGCAGTACAGGCTCACCCATGACCTGGGGCAATGAGATGGGGCTTAAGGCAGAGTCGAAGCACTCTGCCTGGGTATTCTTCATTGATACCCTTCGGGGGCCGAATATGCCTGAGCCTTCCTCCCTCTAGGCCTTTGCCCTAGTTGAGCCACACACTGAGAGTACTCCTCCTTATGGCAGTTGTGGAGCCGAGAGGATTATCTCAGCCTCTGGGAACCAAGCCTTTGCCCAGACTGGCCCCTGCTGGAACTCCTCTTCCTCATCCCCTCCCACACTGAAATTCCTGAAGGCAACACTTAAGCTGTCTCCCCCACAAGCCTTTGCTTGGGCATGTCCCTTGTTACTCCTCCACCCCTGCTCATCCTCATCCCCAGAAGGGCTGATCTACTGGCCTACGCCTGGAAAGAGGAATTCTTATCTCCCCATTCAACCAAAGCCCCAACCGAAGAGGAAGTCTCCCACAAACAAAATACTCCCAAGGTGCCCCTTGGTCTCAGTACAAGGAGGAAAGGGTAACTCCAGACCCCACAGACAAAACCTCGTCCCGCCCAACTCATTCTGCTTGTTCAACTCTTCCCTTTTGGGTTCCACCTCTCCCTAGATTCTGACTCCCAGTTGGACAATCCCGAGCTGGACTCCCAGGAGTAGACACATCACTGTCAGGCCCCCCCATCCGGAAGGAAACCTATATGAGGTGCCCCCCACTCCTCAGTTTCAGATCAGTCTCTTATCAGACCCTTCTGCAATCTGAAACTGAAAAAAATGCACCCACCCTACTCACTGGCTGAAGGACCACTCCAGTCTCCACCTCACAGATCTTGAGAACCCTCTAGACTAGATCTCACATCTACTTTGCTCTTGCTGTAGTTTACTCCTGGGTTGGTTGATCTGAGACTTGAGTAGCAATAACGCCTTCAGGTCTCGTCCCATCTAAGCTCCGCCAGCTCACCCATTGGACACGCTAAACTTAAGCCCCTCTTCTCCGGTTCTTTGCTTGACTCTGAAGTTAAGGCCCCCTTCTCAGGCCCCGCCTACCCCACCACGGGTTGGGTGCCCAGAGTTTGGCCCCACCCCCTCTCCAGGTCCACCTATTCATTCATTGGACACTGAGCTTGGAGCCCACCTTCCAAAACCCCGCCCACACGCTCACCGGTTGGACGACTTGCGGTTAGCGTCGAGCTCGCGCTTGCGCAGCAGGAAGCCCTCGTGCTGCACTGTATGAGTGGGCGGTGGTGGAGGCGCGGGGGCGGAGCCGCCCTGGGCCGGGGCGGAGCGCGAGCGCCGGCTTCCCCCGCCCTCACCACCCTCTCGGGGCCGCGGCCGCCGTCTTGGCTTGGGCCTGTCCCGAGCCCGCGGCCGGTCCGGCCGAGGTGTCCGCTCGGGCGGCTCAAGCCCGTTGGGCAGGCGGCCGGGGGGAAGTTCGCGAGGCTGAGGCAGCGAAGGCTGTGTGAAGGGAGGGGGAAGAGGGGTGCTGTCCATAGTGGGACGTGGGGGGGCCATCTGTCTGGGGGAACTCACGGGCCTGGGGGGGTCCCATCTGTCTGCAGGGCTATCTGTCTTGGAGGCGAGTCTGGGAGGACCTCAGGGTTGGAGTCCCAACGCTTAAGGGGTCCCCGGATCTTGGAAGTGGGCCTGTCAGGACTCATGTTTGGAATCCCTCTAGACCTTGAGGGTATCGGGTCTGGTCCTATGGAGGTGGGGATACGGGCAGGTGGGTGTCCCATCTATCTGTAGGAGGAGGAATCTGGGGCTTTCTCTGTTTGTGTATAGTTGTCAGTAAGGACTATTGAGACCCTTGCTGTGCTTAGAGGAAAGGGTCTAGGACAAATGTGGAAAGTCTGGAATCTGTGTGTGTGTGTGGGGGGGGGCAGTAGGAATCTCTTAGGTCGGTGGCCTCATCTTTCTAAGGGAGAAAATTTCAGATTTTGGTAGGTGTCTCAGGGCCGCTGTCCATCCCAAGAGTCTCTGCACAGTTCAGACAGGGGGCAGGGCTAGGCTCCTGTGTTTCTGGAATCCTAATTCCTGCTCTGAGAGGGACTCCCATATCCCCACCCATGCCGAGGCTCAACTTACCCCAACAGGGAGCCCTGGGCCTGCCTCTTTCTCCTGCAGTTGCTCCACAATGTCAGCGAGGGTGGCCTTCCTGGGGGCAGGGGCGCAGAAAGATTCACTGGGACTGGGATGCCTTCTCCCAGAGACCAGCCTGGGTGGCTGGAGAAGCCTCCACATCTTAGCCTGAGAGGCCAGGTCCCCGTCCACTTCCGCAGCTGCCTGTCTCGGCCGTCTGTCTTACACACCACAGGTGCTCAGCACTGTGTCTGTGAAGTGGACGATGGAACTTCTCTGCCCTCTTGAGTTTTAAGCACCACAAAGACCAAAGTGCAAACTGGTGCCCTCAAGCCTTTGAACACATCGTTGCCTTTTCCACCTATCCCCTAAGCTTTCAGGCTCCCTGGATTTGCCCCCTCCCAGCCCCTGATCACTCTGCATCATACTTTCCAGTGACAAGTCTGTTTCTTCCCCTGGACTGTGAGCCACATGAAAGCAGGGCTGGGGCTGGTTGGGTCATTGCTCTCCCCAGCACATATCACACACACACAGTGGGCACTCGACCAGTGTTCGTGAAATGCAAAATTTTAAAGGGGTCTGGAAATCACTGTCACTGCAATGTCTTTGACCAAAGGCCTCTTTCTGGGGACACGGCTGATTGAAGTGATCCACATGACACATTCTCATTAATTCTGGATTCTGAAAGGTCTGGGTTCCAGTCTTGTTTCACCCAAACTGAGTGACTTGCCCTCTCTGAGCCTCAGTTGCTCCATCCATAAAATGTGTGATTACACCCCCCAGTTTATAAGGTGGAGATGGTGATGAAGGATCTTAACTTCATCACCAATGGTTCCACTGTTAGCCTAGTGGAGAAACTGAGATGCAGAGAGGATGAAATCCTTGCTCAGGGTCACCCAGGGGATTTGAAGCAGGGGTCAGGACCCAGTACTTGACAACCTGCACCTGAAGGAAGCCACTGCCATTGTGGGTTATTGAGCGCGACTCCTACCCTCTTTCAGCGTCTTTCAGTTTACATCCCTGTACAATGGGTATCACGAATGTATCTAGGGAGCTAAGCCATTCTGAGCCTGGAAACCCTCGCGTCTAGGCCTGCGCGACTCCAGGAGCTCTCCTTGTTCCCCCTTCCTTCACTCCCTAGGCCTCACCCCTTGGCCAGGTCTCCTCTGATGGGCATCTCTTGTTCGCTGGACTCCTGCCGCTCCAACCGCCGCTCCCGCCGCTCCCGCCGCCTTTCCATCTGCTCATAGCGGCCCAGGGTAAGGCTGTGTGCCACCTCGTGCTCCGTTGACTCCTGCCGCTCTGGCCGCCGCCTCCGCGCAGCCTCCTCGGATTGATCGGCCGATTCCTGCCGCTCCGGCCGCCGCCTCCTGGGCAGCTCCTCCGCGCGATCAGCTGACTCCTGCCGCTCGGGCCGTGGCCGGACCTGCTCCGCTGCGACTACCGCAGGGGCCCCCGGGGTCTCAGCGGCGTCCTCTGGTGCCGCCGGCTGGGCCGTAGGCTCCACCCTCCCCGGGACCTCCGGCAGCCGGTCGATGCGCGGCTGGAGGCGCTCTGGCTTGAGCTCCTGCCGCACATACCCCACCCGGGTCCGCACCTCAGCCGAGAGCGTGTCTGAGGCCCGGCGGGCCAGCGGCTCCAAGCCCCTGTCAGAGCCCCCTGGCCGCAGCAGGGGCGCGGCCTTGGCCGCCAGTTCCGTAGGGTCTCCAAAGAACTTGCGCCCCAGGAGGGGGGTGGGCGGCTGCTTGCTCTGTTCTGCCTTGAGTTTCTCAATCTGGGAACAGAGGAGCCAGGCTCCAGTAGAGGGGCAGGGTGGAGATGGGGGCTGGGAAGGTGGCTCTGGGTCGTCTGCCTCACCGCCCGGTTTATTGGTTATCAGTGAAAAAGCAGGGTTGGCCAGAAGCTTAATTCCTATTTTCTCCAGCAAACACCTAGCGCTCATTTAATAACGGGTTAAATCATCACTTTCTGTAGGTGCCTTTCCACTCCCACCCATTGCCTCTTTCCTTCAGGATCTTGAGACTTTTTATTACAATGATCTCGTCATTCTTCAAGTATCAGATCAGACTCCTCCCAGGCCAGGACAAGTGCTTCTGGGCTCTCACGTTCCCCTGTGCTTCCCCCATCCTCGCCCTGGACTATCACTGGTGACAGGTGAAAGTCTGTCCCCTCTCCCTTCAAAGCTCCCCTCGCCCCCAGGACTGGAAACACAGTGATGGTCTGTCTCGGCCCTCATTCAACACAGCGTGGAGGCCGTGTGTTTGTCTCATATAGTGAGATGGATGTGGGGCTGTGGGGGGTGGGGTCTGGGGCAGGAAATGGGGTGCTGACCGTGGTCAGGCGCCGCAGAGAGCTGAACCTTTCTTCCCAGGCTGCGGCCGCTTTGCGGAAGGCCTCGTGCCGCCGGATAAGCTGTTCCACTTCGTCCACACTGCTGCCCAGCTCCCGGCTCTGCAAAAGCGGCTCCTGGGCCGTCAGCCAGGCATCGGCCACCACTGCCTCTTGGGCAAACTGGTGCACTTCCAGCACTGAGGAGAGACATTCAGGGGAAGGGTGCTGGGGGGTACCCGGGGGCCCTACCTAGGGGCTGTTTTCTCTGGCCTTCCACACCCCCTCTGGCTTCCTCCATCCCAGCCCTGGCCACTTTGGGCTTTGCAGGAAGGTGAAGGGCTGGGCTACTTCTGAGGACACCAGCTTCTCCCCTAGGTATTGGGAGTCAGTGTCAGGGCAGCCCCCTTGTCCACTCGCCCAGGCCTTCGTGTTTGCTGCTGGGGATCCGTGGGGTATGCAAGCATGACTCAGTCACCTCGGGCATTTCCTGACATGCTGGGGCGTGATATCCTTGTGCCCTCGAGCCCCGTGTGTCTGGGCCCACACTCACTCTGCTGCAGCCACTCCCAGTGGCGGTCCCACTTATCCGACACTTCCTCCTTCCTGGTCCCCAGCTTGTCCAGCTGCGCCTGGATCTGGGAGTGGCAGGTGGTTGGGAGAGGCATCAGGGCTGGCCCCCTACCCTGATGGGCACAGAGGACAAAGGGGAACCCCCGGCCCCCCTCCCACCTCGTCAGCCATGGCACTCTTGTTGAGCAGCAGAGCGCGCCCCAGCTCCTGGCAGGCTGTCAGCTCTGGCGTCCGTGCCTCCAGCTCAGTCTTCAGGCCCTGGTGGTAGTTCATGAGCACCTCCACCGATGACACATCCCTACAGCGGGTGGCGGGGAGGGATCTGAGCCACGGGCCACCGCCCTCAACCCACCCCCCACACACTTCTTGTGATGAGCCCAGGTCCCTCAGGCTGGCGCTCCCCCCGTCCACCTCCCACAACCAGGTTCTGAGGGGCCAAACTTCTTCACTGATGCAATGATTCCAACTTCTCCCAGAGTGCTAAAATGTCCCACTTTGGTGATTCTGAGAATTTCAAGATCCAGTTTTTCTCATCCTCGGAAGCTGTATTTCTGAAGCTTCCACTAAGCTGTGATTCTAAGTCTGTGCTGTCCCAGAGGGTAACCACTAGACCTGTGGCAGTCAAGCACTTGAAATGTGGCTACTCTGATTTGAGATGTGTTCAAGGGTCAAGCAGACACCATACTTTGGAGGTTTAGTATAAAAAAAAGAATAAAAATAACTCAATAATTTTAATATTCACTTCATGCTGAAGTAATCATATTTGGAGTATCCTTGGTTAAGTAAAGGACTTCCCAGGTGGTGCTAGTGGTAAAGAATCTGCCTGTTGATGCAGGAAACTTAAGAAACACGGGCGATCCCTGGGTTAGGAAGATCCCCTGGAGGAGGGCATGGCAACCCACTCCAGTATTCTTGCCTGGAGAATCCCATGGATAGAGGAGGCTGGCAGGCTACAGTCCATAGGATTGATCGCAAAGAGTCGGACATGACTGAAGCAACTTAGCACGCACGCACACACAAATGGTTTAAATAAAATGAATTACTAAAATGAATTTTCACTTGCTTCTTTTTACTTTTTCTAATGTGGTTACAAGAAAGTCTTAAATTATATATGTGGCTCACATTTGTGGCCTGTGTTGTATAATTATTGGACAGTGCCATTCTAAACTGTTATGTGGCCAAAACAAATTCCAAATTTCTGAAGGTTCCATCAGTCAACAAGTATAGCTCAATAAGACTTAATATGTCCAGGGACTTTCCTGGCAGCCCAGTGGTTAAGATTCCACACTCTAACTGCTGAGGAACTGTGTTCAACCCCTGGGTCAGGGAACTAGGATCCCAGAAGCCAAGCAGTGTGACCGAAAAAAAAAAAAAAAAAAATTTAATGTTGAATATGTTCAAATTTATTTCTGATCACCCACATTGTAACAATTCCTACCTAAGATTTAGTATGCCTAGAACAGTCTCCCTGATTCTCCCCTGTCTCCCAAACATACCCTCCCCGAAATTCTCCACCTCAGTAAATTCACCCATCATTCATCTATAACTCCTCTTTTTTTCCCTCAGCTCCAGAACCTAATCCATCAGTCAAGACTGGACATTTATAACTTTAAAACATACTCTGTGAAATGGGCTTCCCTGATCGTCCAGTGGTGAAGACTCCGCCTGCCAATGCAGGGGACACAGGTTCGATCCTCAGTCCAGGAAGATCTCACATGCCTTGGGGCAAATAAGCCTGTGTGCCGCAACTACTGAGCCAGAGTTCTAGAGCTCATGAGCTGCAGCTCCAAAACCATGCGCCTAGAGCCCGTGCTCTGCAACGAGAGGAGCCCCTGCAACGAGAAGCCTGCACCCTGCAGCTAGAGGGTAGCCCCTGCTCGCCACAGCTAGAGAAAGCCTGCAGTAACGAAGACCCAGTGCAGCCATAAATAAATTTTAAAAAAATCTTTAAAAAATGTTTAAAAATATACTCTGTGAAATGATAGGAAATCTGGTATTTGTTTTAAATAACTCAGCTTAGGGTGGAGGGGGCGGAGGGGAGTGCATAGATGAAGACTGGCCGGGTATTCACTGTACACACGTGGGTTCTCTCTGTTACTGCTACTTCAGTCGAGAGTTGAAATTTCTTATAATAAAAAGATTTTTCAATCATTTTTTCCTAAAATTGATCACTTCTCCCCATCTCTTCAGCCACCACCCTGGGTCAAGCCAACGTCACCTTGTGCCCTGGATGATGGCAGGAGCCTCCTGAGCAGCCTGCCTGCTTCCACCCTGGCTCTCCACACTCTCTCATTTTCCATAAGCACCTGGATTTATCTTTCTCAAATATACATCATATCACATCACCCCCTCCTCCTGCTCTAAACTCTCCGGTGGCTCCCATTTCACTCCAAAAAAGGCAAACTCCTCACCATGCCCAACACTCAGTCATGTCTGACTCTTTGAGGCCCCATGGTCTGCAGCCTGCCAGGCTCCTCTGCCCACAAAATTTTCCAGTCCAGAATACTGGAATAGGGTGCCATCTCCTACTCTGGAGATCTTCCTGACCCAGGGATCCAGCCCATGTCTCCTGGATCTCTTGCACTGGCAGGTGGATTCTTTAACACTACCACCATATGGGAAGCCCTCACCATGCTATTTTCCCTGTAACCTCATTTCCTACCACTTTCCACTCTCCCACTCACTCCCTCTGTCCAGCCACAATGATCATCTAGCTCTTCTGCAAACATATCTAACCACAACCTACCTCAGGGCCTTTGCACTTGCTGATCCTTTCACCTGGAAGACCCTTCCCCAAAAACTTTACCCAACTCACCATCACTGCACTCGAGTCCCCTTACTTTGCTTTATTTTTTAAATTACTATCTGGAATAATATTACATGTTTGTTTATTGACTTATCTGTTGCCTGATTCCTCCTTCAGAATGTCGGCTGCACTGGTCAGGGGCTTGACCTTACACGCATACAGTGCGTGCGTGCGTGTGTGCTAAGCTGCTTCTGTTGTGTCTGACTCTGCGACCCTATGACTGTAGCCCACCTGGCTCCTCTGTCCATGGATTCTCCAGGCAAGAATACTGGAGTGGGTTGCCATGCCCTCCTCCAGGGGATCTTCTTAGCCCAGGATCAAACCTATATCTCTAACATCTCCAGAGTTGGCAGGCGGGTTCTTTTACCACTAGCACCACCTGGGAAGCCTTCTGGCATATGGTAGGCATCCATAAATATTTGCTGAGTAAATGAATGCAGACTCAAGTGCTCACAGTCACAGAGACAATGCTATGTATCCACTACTCTCCACATCCTTGTTTTCCTGGACACACTGCTGGACTACATTTCCCAGAGTCCCTAGCAGACAGGTTTGGACCACTGAGCCAAAGGGATGCGAGTGCGGGTTTAGTCTTTACAACCTCTGGTTGTATCCTCAGCTTTCTTTTCCTCATCTGTTGCTGAATGTAGAAGGCCCAGCCACTCATGTCAGGGTTGATGACAGAAGAACACTGGTTCCAAGCCACTGTGGGAGAGGCTTCTGCTGCATACTCCCATCAAGCCCTGATGTGAGCAATCAGTGCCTACTAGGTCAAGCCCCATATACACCTCCCCATCCCTATCCTGGCTTTAATCCATCCCATGCTGTGACACTCCTACAGAGGCAGAGGATGCCCTGTGCTCTGAGCTCGATGCCAGGCATGACAAGGGGTCTTCACACACGAGGAGCCTGTAGAACAAGGCATAGCAGGCAGTGGAGCCACGCAGGTATTGGCTACGGTGACTTTTTTTTTTTTTTTATGGGAAGGGGACTGTGGAGGGGCTGAGAGTGGCTGCTCGGAGGCAGGGAGGAAACCCGAGGTGGGAAGAGGGGCACCTGGGCTTGTCAGCTGCCCCAATCTGGCCGGCGATGCCATCCATCCAGGAGAGCAGGTCTCGGGCCTGGTTGTGGAATCGCAGGGCGTCGGCTGTGGAGCTCACGTGCAGGCGGGCGTCCTCGCAGGCTGCCAGCAGCTCCTTCCAGCCTTGCAGCACCTCCTGCTCCCGGCTGGCGATGGCCTCCGCGTGCTCGCCCGCGTACACCGTCCGCAGCTGGGCTGCCCCCTCCTGCAGCTGCCGTACCTGAGGGGGACACGGGGTCAAGCACCAGCCCTCCATGGGGATCCAGGCTCCACTCTCTCCCCCACCTCCCATCTGCAGACTGGGTGCAGAGCCTGAAGAAGTAAGGAGCCTACACCCTTGAGATTCCAGTGGGATCCATTCCTAGCCGCTGCCTGCTTTCTTTTTGACCTTGGCACTCTCTGATTTCTTTTCGACCCACTATCGTATTTCTCTCACGTCCGCTGCCGAATGTTTCTGTGACTGACCTGCACTGTGATTTCTTTTACACCTACCATCAGGTTTCTTTCAGCCCACTGTCTGCCTTCTAGTCTGAGAGCTCTATTTCTATCGGGGCTGCCACCTCGCTTTTTCAGGCCCACCTCTGTCTTGTTTCAGACCCATGCGATTTCTTTCAGGAAACCCTTCCTCACCCTGACATCTATTAGACGTGCCGTCCAATTTTTTCAAGCCACTCCCTCTCACCCAGTTTCCTTCAGAATCGCTATTCAATCGCTAGCAGGTCTCCCATTCAATTTCCACTAGCTCTGCTGTGTGAGTTAGAGTCCCTGCTCTCTCTCCATGGTTTCAGCCACTTGTCTTCTTTCAGAGGACCATCATATTTGTGTCAGATCCCCCACATAATCACTATAAATCTCTCTGCTTGACTTCTCATGGCCTTGCATATCATATATATATATAAAATAATTGTCCAATTTCTACCTTCCACCAGACCTACAACCCTGTTTCCTTCAGTTCTGTGGCTTGCTTCCTGTGAGGCACATAGCTTCATTTTCATCTAGTTTCTCAGATCTACCTCTTAATTCCTATCAAACCCACTCCTTGATTCCTATTAGCCCTGATTTCCATCCCTGAGATCCAACCCCATCAAATTTCTTCAGGGAAAATCATGTGATTTCTATCAGAGACCTGCGCTCTAATTTCTATTTGCTTTGCAGCCAAATTTCTCTCAACTTCCTTGCAATTCTTTTTAGACTCTCCATTGGGCTTTGGGTAAGATTCACCTTGCAGTTTTCAAGGGAACTCCAGCCCAACCTCCACTGGAAACACTGTCTGATTTCTATCCGGCACTCTATACCCCCTTTTACCCTGTCATTGTTTGATTCTGCACACCATGCAATCAGTCCATTTTTCACCTGCCCCATCATATAACTTCTCCCTGTTCTGTGGTCCATTTTCTGTCTATTCCACTAATTTCAACGTGGTCCACAGACTGATTTTTGCCAGCGCTGCTGCCCCCGTCCTCTGGCCACACTGCCAGGCCCTCCCACCAGCCCCTCCTGGCACCAGCCCCCCACCTGGGACACGAGGAGCTGCAGGTCATGTTCAAAGGCGCGCAGGGTCCGCTGCATGGAGCTGGCGCTGGGTCTCGGCTCCGGCGGGGTGGTCAGGCGAGGCAGTCGCCTCCGCTTCTCCTCAATCTGTCCTTGGAGTTCTCGGGCATCACTGAAGAACTTATGCAGCTCCCGAGAGGCAGCCAGCAGTTGGGCCCGCGTGCCCATAAGCTCCAGCAACTCGGCCCAGGCTTCATTCAGCCCGTCCTTCCACTCGGCCATGGTGGCCGCCGCTGTGTGGCCACATTCAATCAGCTCATCCACCATCTGGTTCACGGCCGCCAGCCGCTCCCGCCCTGCCGTGCCAGTCTCGCTGGCGAATTCTGAGAACTTCTCCTGTAGCACCTGCCACCAGGGAGTGGGGGGGGGTGTGCCATCATGGCCAAAGTGCCGTAGACACGAGCCCCCTCCAACCCACCATCTCGTGGCAGAATAACACTAATGGTGACCATCAGAACAAAAGATAACATCCCATACTTACGGAGAACTCACGCTGTAGCAATAATAGTAACAATAAAAATAAGGTAGCTCAGATGGTAAAGAATCTGCCTGCAATGCAGGAGATCCAGGTTCAATCCCTGGGTCAGAGACCCCTTAGAGAAGGAGATGGCAACTCCAGAATTCTTGCCTGGGAAATCCCATGGACGGAGGAACCTGGCACGCTATAGTCTCTGGGGTCATAAAAAGTTGGACCTGACTGGGCAGCTAACAAGACCTTAAGGATAGTAACTAACACTGGGTTAGGCTCTGCGGGTGTTCAGTACTGCCCTAAGTTCTTTTATGGGGTTCCCAACCTCTGGAATCTAACGCCTGATGATCTGAGGTGGATCTGATGCAATAAAAATAAAGTATACGATAAATGTAATGTGCTTGAAACATCCTGAAACCATCCCCATCCATGGAAAAATCGTCTCTCATGAAACTGAACCCTGGTGCCTGAAAGGGTGGAGCCGTGGCTTTACGTTATATTTATCCATCAGTGACTCAACAGAGCCATGAGGTGGTGCTTATTATAATCGCCCGATTATGGATGGGGAAACTGAGGCCTGCAGAACCTTGGTAGCAGACACAGTGGCCCCTGGATCACTGTTTATTCCTAACGCTGCTCACCGTGACGTGCTCAAAGTCCTGGCCGAGCTCAGGGGAGCCGGCCACCACCTCCTTCTCTGCGATCCAGTGCTCGAGCTCGTCCACCTGGCGACTGAGCTGGTACAGCCAGTACTGCTGCTCCAGGCCCACCCGGCGCTCCTCGCCCAGCTCCTTGAGCGCCACGTACAGGCGGTCCACCTGAGACTGCCGCCGGCTGATCTGCTCGCTGAAGGGGCACAGGGAGGAGACAAGGGAGTGCAGGGATGGCGCTTCCCCGCCCAGACTTCCAGGACAGAACTCTGAGCCCCTGCCACCCCCCTCAGGGCAGGGCTGTGTTTCCTCTGGACCTTCAGGCAGAACTGAGTCCCCCCCCACCAAACTCCTTCATGCAGGGCTATGTTTCCTCTGGACCTTCAGGCAGAACTGAGTCCCCCCCACCAAACTCCTTCATGCAGGGCTGTGTTTCCTCTGGACCTTCAGGCAGAACTGAGTCCCCCCCACCAAACTCCTTCATGCAGGGCTCTGTTTTCTACAAGTCTTTGATGCAGCCAACCNGCTTCCCCGCCCAGACTTCCAGGACAGAACTCTGAGCCCCTGCCACCCCCCTCAGGGCAGGGCTGTGTTTCCTCTGGACCTTCAGGCAGAACTGAGTCCCCCCCACCAAACTCCTTCATGCAGGGCTGTGTTTCCTCTGGACCTTCAGGCAGAACTGAGTCCCCCCCACCAAACTCCTTCATGCAGGGCTCTGTTTTCTACAAGTCTTTGATGCAGCCAACCCAGCACCTGCATCTCAGGGCTCAAGGAAAATTCTGCTTCCCTAAGCTTGATAAGCTCATCACTCCCTCTCATCCCCTTGCGTGTGCCCAGCCTTCCAGGCTGCGGTCCCACACCTGGCCCTTCTAGTGACTTCAGTGGGACTCCAGACCCCTTACTTGGTTCCCCAGCCAACCCACCTCCCCTCCAGCTGGGATGTCCAGGCTCAGGAGGACAGAGGTCGAGCCTTGCGCCTCTGTCCCGGATCTCACCCCTGGGCCAAGCCTCCTAGATGTGGCCCCTACACTTAACCTCAGAGAGGCCACATGACCCGCAGTCCAGGAGGTCTCAGGCCACATTCATTCACTGTGCTCCAGGCTTTTCTGTCCTCCCAGAGGGGCCCAGACACTGGGTAGGAAGAGAACCCTTCTTGCCTTGAGCTCGCTCCTCTCCCCTCAGTCCCAGACAACTCCTCCCATACACTCAAATCCTAGTGCTCGTTCAAACATCCTTGCACAATGCTCCTCCATGCAGGGACCCCAACCACTTGCCAAAATCCTAAAGCACCAGCACGGGGCCAAGAGGGACCCACCCCTCCCACCCCAACGTTCAGTCCTGGCCCTGTCCCAATTTCCAACCGCGAAGCTCCAGATCCTGCCGGACCATNTTTATCCATCAGTGACTCAACAGAGCCATGAGGTGGTGCTTATTATAATCGCCTGATTATGGATGGGGAAACTGAGGCCTGCAGAACCTTGGTAGCAGACACAGTGGCCCCTGGATCACTGTTTATTCCTAACGCTGCTCACCGTGACGTGCTCAAAGTCCTGGCCGAGCTCAGGGGAGCCGGCCACCACCTCCTTCTCTGCGATCCAGTGCTCGAGCTCGTCCACCTGGCGACTGAGCTGGTACAGCCAGTACTGCTGCTCCAGGCCCACCCGGCGCTCCTCGCCCAGCTCCTTGAGCGCCACGTACAGGCGGTCCACCTGAGACTGTCGCCGGCTGATCTGCTCGCTGAAGGGGCACAGGGAGGAGACAAGGGAGTGCAGGGATGGCGCCTCCCTGCCCAGACTTCCAGGACAGAACTCTGAGCCCCTGCCACCCCCCTCAGGGCAGGGCTGTGTTTCCTCTGGTCCTTCAGGCAGAACTGAGTCCCCCCCACCAAACTCCTTCATGCAGGGCTCTGTTTTCTACAAGTCTTGGATGCAGCCAACTNGCTGATCTGCTCGCTGAAGGGGCACAGGGAGGAGACAAGGGAGTGCAGGGATGGCGCCTCCCTGCCCAGACTTCCAGGACAGAACTCTGAGCCCCTGCCACCCCCCTCAGGGCAGGGCTGTGTTTCCTCTGGTCCTTCAGGCAGAACTGAGTCCCCCCCACCAAACTCCTTCATGCAGGGCTCTGTTTTCTACAAGTCTTGGATGCAGCCAACTCAGCACCTGCATCTCAGGGCTCAAGGAAAATTCTGCTTCCCTAAGCTTGATAAGCTCATCACTCCCTCTCATCCCCTTGCGTGTGCCCAGCCTTCCAGGCTGCGGTCCCATACCTGGCCCTTCTAGTGACTTCGGTGGGACTCCAGACCCCTTACTTGGTTCCCCAGCCAACCCACCTCCCCTCCAGTTGGGATGTCCAGGCTCAGGAGGACAGAGGTCGAGCCTTGCGCCTCTGTCTCGGATCTCACCCCTGGGCCAAGCCTCCTAGATGTGGCCCCTACACTTAACCTCAGAGAGGCCACATGACCCGCAGTCCAGGAGGTCTCAGGCCACATCCATTCACTGTGCTCCAGGCTTTTCTGTCCTCCCAGAGGGGCCCAGACACTGGGTAGGAAGAGAACCCTTCCTGCTCTGAGCTCGCTCCTCTCCCCTCAGTCCTAGACAACTCCTCCCATACACTCAAATCCTAGTGCTCATTCAAACATCCTTGCACAACGCTCCTCCATGCGGGGACCCCAACCACTTGCCAAAATCCTAAAGCACCAGCACGGGGCCAAGAGGGACCCACCCCTTCCACCCCAACGTTCAGTCCTGGCCCTGTCCCAATTTCCAACCGCGAAGCTCCAGATCCTGCCGGACCATNTGCGGGGACCCCAACCACTTGCCAAAATCCTAAAGCACCAGCACGGGGCCAAGAGGGACCCACCCCTTCCACCCCAACGTTCAGTCCTGGCCCTGTCCCAATTTCCAACCGCGAAGCTCCAGATCCTGCCGGACCATTCCCTAAGAACTGGCCCCGCCCACCTGTCCGGGTGCCCCATCTCCAGCAGCGCCCGGCACTGGCGCGACAGCTGGGCGATGCTTTCCTCGTAGTTCTCCACGCCCTGCTCCAGCTGCAGGTGCTTCTTGAGCAGCTGCAGGGTGCTCTGTTCGTCCTGGGGACACACAGCGCCCGCGATGAGGCGGCAGAGGCCGAACCCGGGCTCCAGCGCACCGTCCCCCCGCCACCCGCCCCGGCCTCCCGCACCACCAGCCCGGGCGCACCTTGCCCTTGTCCTCACTCATCATGAGCAGCTCCTGCTCGCCCAGCCACGCCTCCACCTCGGCCACGTCGAAGTAGTACTGTTCCACCTGGAAGGCGGCGTCGAGCACCTGCTGCCGCCGCTCGGCCGCCTCCCGCAGCCCGGCCCAGGCGCCCTGTAGCTGCTCCTGGCCGCGGCGCACGGCCTCAGCCTCGGGGCTGCGCAGCGACGCCAGGGCGCCCGCGCGCTCCAGCACCTCCTCCAGGCGCGGCCCGTGCGCCTGGATCTCTCGCCGCAGGCCCTGCGAGTGGGAGAGGAGAGGGGCGTTCAGAGGCTCGGCGCCTGCACGACTGGCACCGCCCAGGAGAGAGTGACAAACAGCCGCAGATCGCTGGCGACGAGCCGGATACCACATGTCGCGAATCTCCCTCACTCATCCTCCCCTTGTTGCAGGTGGGAAAATAGGCCGCAGAGGCGAAGTGTGTTAGGAGAACAAGCAGCTAGTAAGGGATGACACTGTTTGAACACAAGCTGGATCCAGAGACTCCGCTTTCAAACAAGATCCCTGGTGATCCATGATGCCCGTCTAAGGATCCCGACACAGGCCTAAACACAGGTTGGGGTATAATTTACCTACAGCGCAGTGCACACATCTTAGGAATACAGCTGGACACATTTTACACATTATTACGCCTGTATACCCAGATAGGGATACAGAATACTTCCATCACCCCCAGAAGTTTCTCTCAACCAGCTCTGTACTTGCTGAGTTCTTTAGCTAACCTCTCCTTTNATTTACCTACAGCGCAGTGCACACATCTTAGGAATACAGCTGGACACATTTTACACATTATTACGCCTGTATACCCAGATAGGGATACAGAATACTTCCATCACCCCCAGAAGTTTCTCTCAACCAGCTCTGTACTTGCTGAGTTCTTTAGCTAACCTCTCCTTTGCCTCTGTTTTCCCAGCTGGTGCTTGCTAAGTCACTTTAGTCGTGTCTGACTCTGTGTGACCCCACAGATGGTAGCCCACCAGGCTCCCCCACCCCTGGGATTCTCCAAGCAAGAACACTGGAGTGGGCTGCCACTTCCTTCTCCAATGTATGAAAGTGAAAAGTGAAAGTGAAATCGCTCAGTCGTGTCCGACTCTTGGCGACCCCATGGACTGCAGCCTACCAGGCTCCTCTGTCCATGGGATTTTCCAGGCAAGAGTACTGGAGTGGGGTGCCATTGCCTTCTCCAACTGGTAAATGGAGATATTAAATACTAAAACAATAACAAGAGTCAACACCCAGTGCCTGCCAGGCACTTTGCTAAGTAAGGGCTTTGCATAATGTAGTCACTTTCTTTTTCTTTTTGCCACACTGCGTGGCATGTGGAACCTTAGTTCCCCAACCAGGGGTGGAACCTGTGCCCCGTGCAGTGCAAGGGCAGTGTCCTGACCACTGGACCGCCAGGGAAGTCCCTGTAGCCACTCATTTAGTCCTCACTCCAACTCAAGGAGCCAAGCATCATTCTCATTTTACAGATGGGGAAACTGAGGCACAGGGAGGTTGAAGAATTTGCCAAAGGCACATGGCTCGTGGTGACCCCCTAATATTTACCTTGTAGGGCTGCTGTACCATGGCTCACTGACAACTCCGCCTGGCATGCAGCAGGTGCTCAATCAACATTAGCTGCTATTATTTGTTTCACAGCCCCTGTGTATCTAGCAATCTCTCTCACACACAGCTTGAGCATCTCCAATTTTAAATATTAAATGCGCTTGACTGATTTCCTCAACTGTGAAAATGATGGGCGAGTTTTGTTTGTTCCTGACGTGGTCCACCACCAGGAGTTTTTTCATCAAGATAGAAAAACAAAAGCCTCTTAAAGAACTTAAAACCTCTTAAAGAACTTCACCTAGTGGAGCATGATCACGAATCTTTTCAAAATAACTTTTGTGCCCACCTCCCTAGCATTCTTCAGTGCCCTATTCTCCCAAACTATATATATATTTTTATAAAAGGAGGTGAGGACAATACCTACATCATAGGGTTATTGCAGAGATTAAATATCGGACATAACACCCTAGGACAGTACTTGGTACATAGTAAGTCTTTAATCAATGTATTATTATTATTGTGACTATTATATTATTATTTTCCAGCGGCACTGCATGCAGTATCTTAGTTCCCTGACCAGGGATCAAACCCATGATCCCTTCAGTGGAAGCATGGAGTCTTAACCATCAGACCACCAGAAAAGTCCCTGGAGTTCTCGTTTGTCTGATGTTTTCTTTTTTCATGGCCCGACAGCCATTTTCCTTACTTCCAGTCACCAGGACCCTGATTTTCTTTTGGGGAACTGCCTTGCCTCCATCTCAGCCCAGATAATTAAGGCTGATTTCATCTGCAGGTTCCAAGGCTGAGCCCTCAGCCCAGACCAGGCCATTCAGAGCTGTCTAAATCCCTGGCCATCACAATTAGTTCAGAGTGGACATGTGACTCAAGTTGAGCCAAAAAGAGTTATGCCTGGGACTACTACTGAAATTACTGAGAGTTTCTTTAGTTTTCCTTGTGGGATATAAACTTGAATCTGTTGCGAGTTCTTTTACCAGCAGGAGAGGTGAGCTGGCCTGAGAAAAAAGCTAATAGGAAGAAAAAAATGGAAATGAGAGAGTCATGACCTCTTGGAAGCACCTGGACACATCTGTATCTGCTGTTCACAGATCTCCTCAATTACAAGAGCCTATAAATTCCCCTCTTCGGCTTTAACCACCTTGAGCGTTTTCTGTCATTTGTATCCAAATGTATCCAAACCCACACCCTTGCCCTGGCTCTGCTCACCTGGTTCTTTTTGATGTACTGCTGGACGGCCTGCAAACCACTGCCTCGCTCTGTCTGCATGGCTATCGGCAGTCGCTCTTGGACCCACGCCTGGAAAGGAATCAGGGAACAGGTCAAGGGAAGGACACAGGGAACAGGGCAAGGACCCTCCATCTCAACTAAACTGCAAGCATCCAAGCCACCATAGCAACCAAGGACCTTCTTCAACTAAATGCCTGCTCTCATCTTCCACTTCCTCTCTGGACACACTCTAACTGGCTCTCTGCACTTGAGTCAGGTTCCTGCTTACCTCTGGCCTTTGCACAGGCAGGTCGTGGTCCTGGAAAATTCCCTTCCCAACCCGTCAGCAGGCTCAGCTCTTGTTTGATGTCTCAGTTAGACATTCCCTCCTCCAGGGAAGTCTCTCTGACTTTGAAACTTGGCCAGTTGCTTCCTCTGGGCTCCCACAGTCCCCTAGCTCCCCCCATCACATTCCTAACCATCCTGAGCTGTCCCTGACTTAGGATAAGTCTGTTTTCCCCTTTGGAGGAACGGGATTTGCTGTGGTCACTCCTGCGACCCTAGCGTCATGTAAGAAGGGGCTGGGCCCAGAACAATCAAGTGAATGAGCAAATTAGTGAATGACTGAATGAGGAGCCGAATGGATGAGTGATAAATGAAAAATAAAAGCGTGAAGGAAGGAATAAAGAATGAGGGGATGAATAAATCAACGACTTCATGAATAAATCAACGAGTCAAAATGTTAATGAAATGAGAGTGAATGAATGAATGAATAAGCGCGAGTAAATGAAAAACTTAAGGATCGAATGACTGAGTCTATCAGCGAATTAGTGGATAGGTCATTCTGCCATCTCCACCTTTGAACCCTCCTAAGAGCCATGTCCTCCCCCACCCCAGTCTCCACCCCCTTTGCCCGCTGACCCCGCCCCACCTTCGCATGCCCCTCCTCTCATCCGGCCCCGCCCCAGACCCCCGCGCCGATCCTCACCAGCTCGTCCTCGAGGTCGTGCGCCACCTGGTGCAGCTCCTTGGAGGCGAGCAGCAGGCGGCGGCGCTCCTGCAGCGGCTCGAGCAGGCGCACCAGGCGCTCGCCCACCGCGTTCTGCCGCTCGCCCACCAGCTCCTTGCTAGCGGGCTCCAGAGGCAGCGCTGCCGTCTGCGCCTGCAACTCCCCCACCTCGCGGTACCACTCCTCCACCTGCGACTCCATCGACTGAAGGGAGAAGGGCAGGGTCAGCAGGCCCCGGCCTCCCTCCCGATCCCGCTGTGGCTCCCCAGTACCTTTATGATGGCAGCCAACCCTCTGGTCGAGGCTCACTATTCCACTCTCCCCTTGCTCAATTCCTTCCAGAAGCTCTGTTCTCCTCTCTGATCCCTGCAACCCACTAAGCTAGTTCCCGCCTCAGGGCCTCTTCTGTTCCTATTTCCTCTGCCAGACACGTTCTTCCCTGTCAATCAGATTTCAGTTCAACTACTTATTACCTTTTCAGTGAGGCTTGCCTGAGTTCTTGGACTAAAGCAGCCCATCACTTCTCACAAAAACCCTTCAAGGTTGGTGGTATCCCTGTTTTACAGAGGAGAAAACTGAGGCCCAGAAAAGTCAGGTAATTTGTCAAAAGAGTCAATCTTTTCAAATATCAGAAATAAATACAGGGACTTTCCTGGTGGTCCAGGGGCTAAGCCTCCAATCTCCCAATGCAGGGGGCCGGGGTTCAATCCCTGGTCAGGGAACTAGATCCCACATGCCGCAACTCAAGAGTTGACATGCCACAAATAAAGATCTCACATGTATATCTAAGACCTGGAGAAGCCAAATAAATAAATAATTTAAAATAAATACAAGCTATAGTGATTTAAATGGTTGATGGGCCACAGGGAAAGACAGAAAGTACAAAAGCAGACCCAAATACACAGGAGAATTCATATAGTTTATAGATGCCATTTCCAATCTCCAAGGAGATGGATTATTCAATGAATGGTCATGGGCCAAGTTGCTGACCAATTTCACTGGATCCCTTCCTCACTGTTTATGCTGAAAACAATTCCAGATGGATTAAAAACAAGTGGAATAAGTAAATCCATAAGGCATACCAAGAAAATCTGGGCAAATGTTTTTACAGTCTTGGGATGGAGAAAATGTTTCCAAGCATATAAACTGTAAAGGGAAAGATTTATAAACTTGGCCACAAAGAATAGTTTTGTGTCAACCAAAGTTTCTAGATTTGAAGGCAAATGACAAACTGGAAAAACATTTAATATGTGTTAGAGCAAAGAACTAGTTTCTTTAACAGTAAAAGAATTCTTTATTCCCTTTTATCCTGCTCCCTGTCTCCTCGGCACTTAAACACCATCAGATAACTGTCTTTACTCACGAGGCTTCTGTTTATTGGTCTGCTTCTAGACTATAAGCTTCATGAGGGCAGAGGCTGTGTCCAGAACCATGTCTGGCATGTAAAAGACCTTCTACTGTGGTTTGTCCAGTGCACAAATGAATGACATCAGCAAAGAGAGATTGCCCGAAAGAGAAATGGGCAACAGATGTGAACAGGCAACACAAAGAAGGAAAAGCGAGCACAGGAAATGATGCCCAATCTAACGAATCATTGGGATAATATACACTAAAAGAAGGCATTCTTTTCTACTTATCAGACTGGCAAAATTGTGAAAGATGGCTAATATCTAGTGTTGGCAAAAATATAGGGAGACGGGCACACTCAGCCTCTGTCAGCGGTGGTATAAATTAGTAAGAGCCTTTTTGGAAGGCAGTTTGGCAGGTACTATCAAAATGCAGTATGTGTCAAAATGCTTTGACCAGCACTTGCACTTCCAGGAATGTATTTAAAGAAACAGTGGCATGTATGCACAAAGATGTTCATCCAAGGGTTTTCATCATAGCAGAGATGTTTGTCCAGAGATCTTATCATGGGGACTTCCCCGGTTGTCCAGTGGTTAAGAAGCTACCTTGCAAGGCGGCAGACATGGTCCAATCCCTGATTGGGGAACTAAGATCCCAAGTGCAACTAAGTCCTCACACTACTAACAGAGAGCCCTTGAGCTGCAAGAAAACATCCCGCATGGTGTAACAAAGATCCCACGTGACACAATTAAAACCCAACACAGCCAAATCAATAAGTAAAACAAAGATCTCATCACAGCAGAGTTTATAATGGGAAAAAAAAAAAAAGGAAAAACTAACCTCCATGTCCATCAAGAGTGAAACGATTAAACAAATCCACATCAATATGGAATAATACCCAAGACTTACTGTTAAGAGGGAAAAAATTAGAACACACTTATGAATAGATATTTGTACTTATGAATACTATATTAATACTATGAATAGATATTTGCAGTGAATTGCACATGCATAAAACTTCCCTGGAATAAAGAAGAAATCAATCACAGATCATACCTACTCAGGGCATGAGAATTTAGTGAATGGGGACAGGGATGAAGGAGAGACTTTTCACATAGGATTTTTTATACAGTTTTTGATGTCAGAATCATTATATTTATTTATTCAAGAATTTCAAGTAGAACTTCCCTGGTGGTCCAGTGGTTAAGAATCTGCCTGGCAATGCAGGGGACATGGGTTTGATTCCATATGCTGAGGGGCAATGAAGTGTGTGCGTCACAACTACTAAGCCATGTGCTGCAACAACTGAAGCCGGAGCCCCTTAGAACCCATGCTCTGCAACAGGAATAGCACCCCCCACACCCACCCCCTCACAGTAATGAAAATCCAGTGCAGCCAGTAAATAAATTAAAAAGGAATTGAAGCATGAAGAAAACAAAGCCATTAATAATCGACACAGGTACCTCTATTAACACATAAAGAGAGGTCTAGAAGGATGCATACCAAATAATAATTGGGGCTCTCTTTGGAGTGTGGGATCCGGAGGCTTGTTGAAGGGAGACTTTATGTTTTACTAAAGATCTCTAAGATAACAGTAGCTTTTAACAAAGTAATGTATTTATGTATTACTTGTGTGATTCTAAACAGATGGGGGAAATATAGAAAACAAAATAACAGGAATGAAATTAAGTGGTAACAGATTAAAGCAAAAGACTGCAACCCAAAGCTGGAATCTTAAGAACAAAGTCAAGACTTTTGTTGCAAGATTCTCTAGTGCAGAGCTGTTGCTTTTGCCTGCCCCAAATTGGTCCTTTCTTTCCTAGCATCTCAAATCCCACTCTCAGATCCTGAACTTCTTGTTGTGTAGTAGCTAAGTCCAGCCCAACTCTTTTGTGACCCCAAGGACTGTAGCCCTCCAGGCTCCTCTGTCCATGGGATTTCCCAGGCAAGATTACTGGAATGGGTTGCCGTTTCCTTCTCCAGGGGATCTTCCCAACCCAGGGATCAAACCTGCGTCTCTTATGTCTCTGGCACTGGCAGGCAGATTCTTTACTGCTGAGCCACCAGAGAAACTGAGCTTATTGAGCGGTCTTCTACTAAAACCTAGAGGGCCCAAGGGGGCCACGTGACCCAAACCTGGCCAATCAAAACACAGAAGGCCACTGTGGCCACAAGGATTGATCAAGGATGGTCTTATTACCTAAGCTGGGCCAGTGAAAACTCTTTCAGCTTCCCCAGGGGCTGATGAAACCCATCAGTCCAAGAACGGCCATGTGACTCAGGCCTGGCCCATAAGAACACTGAATCACCCTGGCCACAAGGATTGGGTAAGAGATGGCATGTGATCTAAGAACAGCTAATGAAAACTCTTCACACTTTTTCTGGAAAAGCATGTGAGCTGAAAAAGGGTGGTCTCTTTCTCAACCTGTTTCTAAAGCTGGAAGAACACAGGCCTGGGATAATAGGGACAATTTTGCCACCAAGAGAGAACAGGTTCCCCAATGATGAAGCCAACACAGAGGAAAGCAGGGTGCAGAAACAAAGAGAAATTCCAAAGGACAGAATTTGTGGGACCAGTGCAGCCATGCCCCAAGCTCCTACCCCTGATTGTTCCAGCTATATGAGCCAACAACTTCCAGCTCCTTTTAGCCTAAGTTCTAGGAACGGCATCTCAAAGAGTCCCAGTTGACACAGTTCACAATCTGTAGGAATCGGAAAAATGGGTAAAAAAATCAAACATTATGACAAATCAAAGTCATGTCCAATGGAAATTTTTTAGACACACGAATGGCAGAAATCAAAGAAAAATTAAATAGTCATTTGGTCATTTAGTCAATAGTCATTCCCCAAAACTTTTTTATTAAGAAAATCATTGCAGTGAAATGTAGAAAATAAAAACACATTAGAACTGAGGAAACATGAATATAGTTTGAAACATTAAGGTTATAAGTTCCAGTTCCCCATGAAATGAAAACCCCTTCCTCCCTCTGGAGCAAGTGGTCATGTGGCCTGAGATGGAATTATTCCAGGGACTGCCATGTTTCTACTTCTAGAAAAATGCCAAGTATTTCAAACACAGATGTAATATGTAACCTTTCTTGCAAACATGGGCAAAGGATACAGAAGTACCTGGTCATTAAACATGTGAAAAGATGTTCAGTCTCCTTCAGTGTCTTATTGTTTAGTCACTCAATCGTGTCTGACTCTTTGCTACCCCAAGGACTATAGCCCACTAGGCTCCTCTGTCCATGGAATTTTCCAGGCAAGAATAGCAGAGTAGGTTGCCATTTCCTTCGCCAGGGGATCTTCCCGACCCAGGAATTGAACCTGTGTCTCCTGCATTGGCAGGATACTTTACCACTGAGCCACCTAGGAAGTCCCCCCTTTAATGTTTAGGAAAAAGCAAATTAACATAGCACAAATCAATTATCTTTCAGCTTTCAGGTTAGCAGAGATAAAAGGCTTGCTAACAGCTGAGGAAGGTGGCCATGTGGGGAGATGGATGGCTGTCATTCTGCAAATGTGCCCACTGCCTTTTCAGGAGGATGTTTGGTAATATTTCTCAAAAGGTTTAGAGAATTCCCTGGAGGTCCAATGGTTAGGACTCTTCGTTTTCACTGTAGTGGGCATAGGTTGGGGAACTAAGATTTCGTAAGCTGCACGGCCAAAAAAAGGGAAAAGAGGCAAAGAAATGAGGGGAAGAATTTAATGCATAAATCTTCTGGTACGAAAATTTTACTTTGAGAATTATTTTCCAATATATATTTCTTATAATACACATATAAATATACATATATAAGAAAAGAATATATATTTATATACATATATAAATGTATATATACCAAACCATCCATCTCCCCACATGGCCACCATCATTAGGTATTTGCAAGCTTTTTATCTCCACTAATCTGAGAAGTAAGAGATACTGTATTGTAGTTATTTTAATTTGCATTTTCCTAAACACTGAAGGGGGGCTGCCCAGATGGTTCAGGGGTAAATATATACATCTTTATCTGGCTGTGTTGTGTCTCACTTGCAGCACGCGAGATCTTTACTTTTTGGCATGTAGATCTTTAGTTGTGGCATGCAGGACCTAGCTCCCTGAGCAGGGACTGAACCCAGGCGCCCTGCATTGAGAGCGTGGAGTCTTAGCCACTGGACCACCAGGGAAGCCCTGAGGATTAATTCTAAAATATTTGTACACAGGCTTAAATACTCACAGACAGGGATGTCTGTTGTGACATTATTTATACTAGCAGAAGTTCAGAAATTGCCTTAAAGGTTTCTCAACAGAAGGCTGATCAATGACATTGTCAAACTATCCATTGGAATATCGTGCAACAGTTTAAAAGGACTGGGTATGTCCTACAAGGAGGGATGCCTAGGGTGTTCGGCCAAGGGAAAAGGCAAGCTTCACTGTGGTTTGTATATCATGTGTACATGTAGGGGTATGCATAGAATATTTCTAGAAGAATAGAGAAGAAATAGTTGAGAGCAATTACACCCCTGGGGAGGGGGACTTGCATGTGGAGGAGAAAGAGTTTTTACTTTTCACATCATACCCTTCCGTTTGAACTTCTTACCATAACAGCAATAATGGGTAACACATCCATGTTTGCTCTCAGTACTTGACAAGAATGAATTAAATTAATCCTCACAACAGCCCATGAGGTCAGGGAAGATGGGGATGTTCGTATTGCTCACAACTGGAGCCCAGCTCCTGGCTCCGTGCCCGGCACAGAGTAAGTCTCCATAAACGTGTGTTGCTTTTGTTGTTGTTGTTGTTTTGTGTGTGTTTCTTTGTGTGTGTGTGTGTGTGTGTGTGTGTGTGTTGCTTTTGTTTGCTGGATTGGCCACCATGTTCTTCTCCTTCTCTTGGCATTAAAGGTTCACATTAAAAAAAAAAAAATTAAACCAGCTTGAAATGTTACAACCAAAGGAACGACATGGAGGACCCTTGAAAACTTTAAGTGAAAGAAGCCAGAAAACAACGAGAGCCATATATTGTATGATTCCATTTATGTGAACTGTTCAAAATGGGCAAATGTGTAGAGACAGAAAGCAGACTGGTAGAGAGAGTGAGTAAAGATGGGGTTTCTCGCTGCCAGCTCAATCGCTTGGTCATGTCCGACTCTTTTGTCTCTATGGACTATAGCCCACCAGGCTCCCCTGTCCCTGGGATTTCCCAAGCAAGAATACTGGAGTGGGTTGCCATTTCCTCCTCCAGGGGACCTCCCCCACCCAAGGATCCACCCCGCATCTCGAGTCTCCTGCATTGGCAGGCAGATTTATACCACTGAACCACCTGGGAAGCCCCACAGGGTTTCTCTTCAGGGTGATGAAATTGTTGGAATTAGTGGCGAGAGTTGCTCGACTTTGCAAATACACTAAAAACCACCGAACTATACACTTTAAAAAAGTGCATTTTGTGGTATGCAATCACATCTCATTTTTAAAAAGACATTCAAATTCAAGACAAAAACCAAACCAAATGAACAAAACACAGAGGCACCTATTTCCAAAAGAACCTCAGGTGCTTTGCCACCTGGTGACACACAAACCCAGATCCCCGCTAAAAACCTGACTGCTACTCAGCCCCACCTGCTGCCTTGAAAGTGAAAGCGACAGTCGCTCAGTCGTGTCTGACTCTTTGGGACCACATGGACTATACAGCCCATGGGGTTCTCCAGGCCAGAGTACTGGAGTGGGTAGTCTTTCCCTTCTCCAGGGGACCTTCCCAACCCAGGGATCAAACCCAGGTCTCCCGGATGGCAGGCGGATTCTTCACCAGCTGAGCCACAAGGGAAGCCCAAGACTACTGGATCGGGTAGCCTATCCCTTCTCCAGTGGGTCTTTCCGACCCAGGAATTGAACCTGAATCTCCTGCATTGCAGGCAGATTCTTTACCAACAGAGCTATCAGGGAAGCCCTACCCGCCGCCTTCCCATACTCCAAATGGGGAAACTGAGACTCAGAGAAGATCAGTGCCTAGTCTAGAGTGAAAACTGCCAGGACCAGAATTTGAAGCCAGGACCAGGTGACCAAAAACCCTCACGGCTCTCGGCCACGCTCCTTCTCTGCAATCCGGGATGAGGAGGTCCAGAAATGTGGGGAGGTCCAGAAATGCAGTCACACAGTATTAGAACGTGAGTTCAAACCCTGGACGGTGTGGTTCCTGACTCTGGGCCATGCTGAGCCAGATGGAGAAATGTGGGACAAAGACTGAAAAGGAGCAAAGAGGGTGTTTTCTTTCTTCTTTTCAATTAATTTATTTTAATTGGAGGATAATTACAGTATTGTGATTCTTTTGCCAGACATCAACATGAATCAGCCACAGGTATACATATATCTGTACCCCCCCATCCTAAACCCCCCTCCCACCTCCCTCCCCACCCTATCCCTCTCGGTTAAAGAGGGTGTTTCCTTGGCCAGAGTGTTTTCTGGCTCAGGATGGGGTGGGTAAGAAGTCTCTGGGGACTCAGCCCAGCAGCTGCAAAGCCTCCAGTGCCTTTTCCCCTGGCTGGTCCCCCTCAGATGGCAGGAGACCAGCTCCCCCCTTCCCTCCTGGAGCGAGAGCCCAAGGCTGAGCCAGACCAGCTGCCCTGGCCCCTGGGGACTGGGAAAGCAGGGGCTTGGGACTCCACCATATGGCCCCTCAGTTGGGAAGGACAGTTGGAGGAGGCCCCAAAGGAGGACTGGGGGGAGGGTGTCGTGTGGCCTTGACCTGGGAACTGGGGTTCCAGAAAGGCTGGTGCAGAGGCTGGGATGGAGGGACACGGGAAGGACGCGAGGAGGACGCAGGGACAAGGAGAGGNAGTTCCCCGACCAGGGATTGAACCCAGGCCCTCAGCAATGAGAGCCTGGAATCCTAGCTCTTGGACCACCAGGAAGTAACCAACCCCCCTGCCGGACCCTTGCCAAATAAATTTTTAAAAAGCTACATGGATGGCGGAGGGGGGAAATGCCTAAATGGACTATAATCAGAAACAAATGAAACAACTATTTCACATAGTCAACATCATCTATGGAAGACAGAGAAATAACCCAGCTTTCTAACACAGCAGAGTGATGATGTACCCTTTGGCTGAAGACAATTAAAAATTTAAAACCTGTAAACAAGTATTGTCTCATATTTGCTGGGTCAGGAATTCTGAAACTACATCTTTTTAAATCTACACATTGTTCACATGAAGTTGCTAATATTATTATGTGCATTTTACTGAAGAAGAAAGTGACGCACAAAAAGCGAAATAATGCCAGATCACGCACTTAATAAGTCACAGAACTGGGCTCGACCCCAGGCGGCCAGGCTCCAGCGTACACGGCCTTGACCCTGGCACGTACTGCCTCGCATAGCCCTGTTGTCACCGAGTGGCTTAGTATTAGGGTCCTCTCCACTGGACAGAAGAGGCACCAGAGGCTCAGGCCAGAGGTCAAGCCACACACCTAACATCACCCACCTAGTAAGCGGCAGAGCTCTGATTCAAACCCATACCACCTAGTGCTGAGTCTGTACTTTTATCCACTGCAATAAGCTGCCAGGAAAGAGCCAACATTGTAAGACAACGAATAATCCTAGCCATAGTTGTTACTGTGCTGGAGGTCTTGGTTTGCCCCTCCTGACCACCGTCTAAACTTCTGCATCCTGCTCTGTGCCTTGGGTGGGTGGGGTGCCCTGTAAGGATCACAGCAATTGGCTCCCCTGCTTTCTGGCTTCCAGCTGGGCTGGGCTTATGATCAGATACGTAATTTGCAGGGCCCACTGCAAAATTAACATGCAGGTNTACTGTGCTGGAGGTCTTGGTTTGCCCCTCCTGACCACCGTCTAAACTTCTGCATCCTGCTCTGTGCCTTGGGTGGGTGGGGTGCCCTGTAAGGATCACAGCAATTGGCTCCCCTGCTTTCTGGCTTCCAGCTGGGCTGGGCTTATGATCAGATACGTAATTTGCAGGGCCCACTGCAAAATTAACATGCAGGTCCTTTGATTCAAATGTTAAGAATTTCAAAATCAGTAGAAGTTAAGATTCTGTGCTTCCACTGCAAGGGGTGAGGGTTCGATACCTGGTCAGGGAATTAAGATCTGACATGCCCTGCAGCATGGCCAAAAAAAAAAAAAAAAAAGAATTTCAAAAGTAGGGGGAGACAGATGTATTATTTCCCAGCTCCTCCTTGCAGGAGCAGCCATTTTATGTGTTTTTTCTTTTTGTAGTCATTCATATATATACATACATACATATATATAATTTTATTGATTGATTTTTATTTTGGGCTGTGCCAAGTTTTCATCGCTATATGGGCTTTTCTATAGTTGTGGTGAGCAGGGGCTATTCTCTAGGTGGGTTCCTGGGCTTCAGTAGTTGCAGCTCCTGGGCTCCAGAGCACAGGCTCAACAGTTGTGGCACACAGGCTGAGCTGCTCCTCGGCACGTGGAATCTTTCCAGAGCAGGGATCGAACCCGTGTCACCTGGGAAGCCTCTGTAGCCATTCTTGACTAAGAGTCCCTGCTCTTGTCTGGAGACTCCATGCCCCCTTCCCCCTCACCCCCAGAAGTGAAGGCTCCCTGCTGCTGGCCTCAGTGGAGGGTGCCTTCTGTTTCCGGTTGGGACCCCAACAGTCACAGATCCCCATCTGTTGGGAACTCACCACACCCTGGTGCACAACTTTCACTTGGGGCCCTGGGAGGCCTTGTTAAGGCACAGATGGGATGACAGAGGCTCAGAGCAGGACGCTGGGATTTGAACCCAGGCCTATCTGTCTCCCCTGCCCAGGCTTTCATCACTTGGCCGCTGGCTGCGTGTGTTTCTTGCTCTCTCTTCTGTCTGACCATCCAGGCCATCACATGTCTCTGCCAGTACTCTGGGCGATCTCAGAGCAGACCTGGGGCCAGGCCATCGCCACCTGCCCACTGCCTGCCCAGCCAACGCAGTGTGGACCTCAGATGGTGATGGATTTTTCAGAGACCAGTGAGGGGGTCACCTTCCCTCACTGTGGTCTGGGAGTATCGAGGGAGGAAGGTGACTGGGATATAAATGTGGCCCTGAATGGCCACTGTGTGGCTGTGTGACTTTGAGAGAGCCACAGACCCTTCCTGTGCTGGGGTCTCCTCGCATGTCCAGTGAGGATGGCCACGGCCCCTCCTTGCAGGGCTGCTGGAGAGGAGGGATGGATTATCTGTGGTGGACACAGAGCACAGATCATTCTCAAAGTGTGATCTGGGGACTCTTGGGGATCCCCAAGATCTTTTCAAGGCGTCTGCAAGGTTTCAACTGTTTTTAAAAAATATTTGTTTATTTGGCTGCGCCAGGTCTTAGTCGTGGCACGTGGGATCTTCAGTCTTCATTATGGCACGCAGAATCTCTAATTGTGGCATGCAAATTCTTAGTTGCAGCATGGGGATCTAGTTCCCTGACTAGGGATGGAACCCAGGCCCCCTACATTGGGAGCATGAAGTCTTAGCCACTGGACCACCAGGGAAGTCCCTAAGTTACAACTATTGTTTTTTTAAAAATACTTAAGGTGTTATTTGCTTCTCTCATTCTCTCGCAGGTGCACAGCAGGGTTCTACAGGGACTGTGGGACCCGTGCTATTGGAACCAGTGAGAATCCAGTGCCTTTTCATGGCACGCAAGATCTTAGTTTTCCACCCAGGGATCAAACCCATGCCCCCTGCAGTGGAGGCAGAGAGCCACTGGACCTGCCAGAGAAGTCCCTCCAGTGCTCTTTTAAGCCAGGCACAAAAGGAGGCTGGAACACTGAGGATGAAGCCACCCTTCTGCCTCCATTGTTTTGGAAATTATAGCTATTCTTCAAAAAAGAATGCTTTGGGGATAATATGTGATTGACTGATTCCTTACTATTGTTTTAAAACAAATCGATCATTTAAATATGTCTCAGTTTTAGAGACTTAGCTCAGCTGGTAAAGAACCTGCCTGCAATGCAGGAGACCCCAATTTGATTCCTGGGTCAGGAAGATCTCCTGGAGAAGGGAACAGTTACCCACTCCAGTATTCTGGCCTGAAGAATTCCATGCACAGAGGAGCCTGGTGGGCTACATTCCATGGGGTCGCAAAGAGGTGGACATGACTGAGTGACTTTCACTTTCACTGGTGTCCAGTAGCTAAGATTCTGTGCTCCCGATGCAGGGGGCCCAGGTTCGATCCCTGTTCAGGGAACTAGATCCCATATGTTACAACTAAGAGCCTGCATGCCACAACTAAAGATGCTGCAACTAACACCTGTACAGCCAAATAAATAAAAAATATTTTAAAAATATGTCTCAGTTTTAATTTTTAATATACTAAACATTGGCAAATATAATCCACACAAACCAGTTCTTTGGGATTCTCAGGGATTTGTAAGAGGTAAAGGGATCCTGGAGACGAGGCAGCTGAGAACCACTGGGGTAGAGAAAGCAGTAATGACCCTGGCATCTCATGCAGGTCTGTGCTTTTCTGTGCTCCTTTGCCCATCTCTCCACCAGAATGGGAGCCTCACGGGGGCTATGATTTTCCATCTGTTTTGCTTACTGCTGTATTCTAGAAAAGTGCCTGGCGTGCTGACATAACTGCTCAATAAAGAGTTGCTGCATAAATAACGGAATAAATACTAACCGGTGTCATGGGCTTTTATTATCAATTGACTTTTTTTTTTTTTTTTTTGCCAGACACCGTGTCAAGCACTCTAGATGCACAATTATGCAGGAGCAGTGAAGAGGTGAGGGACCTGGATTTGAAGCCAGGCTCGGCCACTTGCTACCCTGGGCCATATGTTCACCCCCCAGAGCCTCAGGCATCATTCCTGTAGGGGCAGGAGTTGTCACACCTTGGGAGGTGAGACGGACTCAACACCCACATTCAAACCTTCCGTCAGCGCATCAGTCAGATACTGAGCCGCCACTGGCTGCTGGGCTAGAAGCAGAGATAAAGCAGATGTGGTCTGTCTTCTAAGAGCCCCTGCTCTGTGACGGAGACGCTGACTGGCTGTGTGTCCCTGCGCCAGGCGTTCTACCTTCTGTGTCTCAGTTTCCTTGTTGGTCAAATGGCAGACAATAATAGCACTGCTCTTTCAGGATTGCCGGCGGGAGTCACTAAGAGCTCAGCGAGGAGGCTTCCTCAGCAAGAGCAGCACTCCATGAACGCCGTCTCTTCTTCTTGTTTGTTTGCCACGTGGCATGGCATGAATGATCTTAGTTTCATGACCAGGGATCTAACCCATGCCCTCTGCCTTGGCAGCATGGAGCTGTAACCACTGGACCGCCTGGCAAGTCCCAAGTATATTGTTATTATTCTGTATAAAGCCATACCCCTACCCCTGGGCCTTGGTTTCTCGATCCAGGGAAACAGATGTCAGGGTTCTGAGAAACCCTCAATGTGCTTGTTATTTACCTTCTTGGCTCTAAATCTTTCTTCTCCCTTTCCTCTCCTGCCCTAGGGGTGGCGGCTGCTTCCAGTAACTAGCTGGATTGCCTCATATTCCCTTTCCAATTCCAGCCCTTCTAACACATGTGAACTAAACCCCTATCTTAAATATCCTCTGAAATACCGCCAGTGGGGTCTGACTCTGGCTGGGGCCCTACTGTGTTTAGAAAGCCCCCATCTGCATCAGCCAGGCCATACCTGCAGCTTCTTCAGCTGGCTGTTGACAGTGGCCAAGTCCCCACCAGGATCCACATCTTGCAGCTGGCTTTCCATGTGAAGGAGCTTCTTGTCCAGCTCCGCGAAGCTCTGCACCAGCTGGTCGGCCTTGCTGGCCTCAAAGAGCTGCCTCGCCTTGGCCTGGGTGGTGCTCTCCAGCTCTGCCCAGCACTGCCGGATCTCACCCAGCTTCTTCCGCACTGAGGCAGCCAGCTCTGGTTTCTCCTGCATCAGTTGCTGGCCCTCCTGCCCCAGACGATGGGGGGTAGGAAATCAGAGCGAGGGAGCGGATGGTGGGGAGCAGATCATGGGGAGAGATATGGAGAGAGACGGAAGCAAGGAGTTGAGGGCACACAGGGAGACAAAGACATGGGGGGGGGGGTCGATGCAGAGAAAGCACCAAGCATGGGAGGAGAGACGGACAGACAGACAGTGGTGTGGGGAGGGAGGCAGAGAAACAGAAAACAAAGAGATGGACACAGATACGTAGCAAGTTACAAACAGGGCGAGAGGACCATAAGACGGAGAGAGGCAGAGAGAACAAACCTCTGTTACATTCAAAGTCAGGCAGCATGGCTTTGCCTCGTGCCACCATTTATGGGGCACCAGTGACCATTTAAGGGTTTAAGACCCACCTCGGTGCCTCCATTTGAGTTAGAATGATGGGGGGATACAGGGCTGCAGGTCTAGCGGCAGTTTTGCGGGTCAATATTTACAGCAAAAATCTACCTGGGTCCTCCCAAGACTGAAGTCAAGCTCCCATATATGTTGGCCTAGAGCCACATATATCATATTACATATTAAAAATAACAACAGCATAGCAATGACAGCTCCTAGGTGCCTGGCCTTGTGTTAAATACTTTAAATACACAAGAGCCCAGGGAAGTTATTATTTCCTTAATTTTAAGGTAGAACATAAAATATATGGTTGAGACCCTTCACTGTTCACCTGAAACCATCACAATATTGTTAATTGGCTATACCCCAATACAGAATGTTTCCGGTGTTAAAAAATAAAATTAAAAAAATAAAGTAGAGCAAGGTCTATTGGATAGAACAGGGTACTATATTCAATATCCCGTAATAAATCATAAGAAAAATATATATACATATAAATTGTATATACATGTACATAACTGAATCACCTTGCTGTACACCAAAAACTAACACAATGTTGTAAATCAACTGTACTTCAGCAAAAAATAATAAAAAATGAAAATACTGCAGAGCAAACTGAGGCTCAAAGAAGTTAACACAGTTCCCTCAAGGCCCCAGAGCTGGTGACAGGTATAGAGAGAATGAGAACCCTGGGTTGTCCCTGGAAGTCCAATGCTCACTTTAACCCCAGCTTCCTGGGGCTGCCTCACCCTGACTACCTGACTTCCTACTGCAAATGCTCCAAATGGTGTGGAAGGAAGCCTGGCAAAGAGATTAGAGGCAGGGGTGAAATATTTAACAGCCATTCAGAAGAGATGCTGGCCATTTTACAGATGGGGCAAACTGAGGCTCAAAGACGTTACATGAATTACTCAAGGCCACAGAGCTAGGAATAGGCATGGAAATGAGCTGAAGCAGTTCAAAGGTAGGAGAAATGCAGGCTGGCAGCAGAGTGTGAAGGAGGTGAGATGTGAGTTCCCTGGAGGCCCCTGACCCTGGGCAGAGGCAGAGGGGCTTTCTGAATCCTCACCCTCTCAATCTTCTCCAGCCACTCCTTATTCTGAGCCAGCTCGGCCATGAACGCCTGGTGCCGGAGCCATCTCTTATGCAGCTTGTGGCCGTCTTCCCGTGTGCCGTCTCGCGCCATCAGCATCTTCTCATGAATCCAGCCATCCAGCTGTGCAGGACAGGGGGAGGGGCTCAGCCAATTCTCTGCAACCTAGCATAGTCCCCCATTCCCACCATGATGTCCCCAGTTTGCGGAGGGCTAGGCTTCTAGAACTGGGGAGGGAGAAAAGGGTGGGATGGAAGAACCTTTGCAAGTAAGGCCTTCATGGCGGGGGTGGGGGGGCGGCGGTGAGGGCAGCTTAGGCCCTCTTCTAGAGAGTAGAGGATGGATGAAAGGCTCTCCGGAATGCCTCAGCCCTTAGCCCCTGTCCTCAGGACAGCCCTTCTCAACTCCCCATAAGCCTTAAGCTCCCAGGCAGGGCTCCTGGACCAGCCTTCTTACCCATAGCCAAATCAAACCTCCAAAACAAGCCCTCGAACCTAATTCGGCCTTGGCACCCCACCCCCAGAAATACTTAGAGCCTTCGATTCCTCACACCACCTCTAATAAGAACCAATTCAAGATGTCCGAATCATTCCCAAAGGTATCAAGTGAAGGCCCCATATCTAAACCCAGGCCCTCGATACGGCTAGACGAACCCCTAAAAAGACTCCCAACTAGCGCCAAGTCTGTGTGCATGCTCAGTTGTGTCTGACTCTTTATGGCCCCCATAGACTGTAGCCTGCCAGGCTCCTCTGCCCATGGGATTTCCCAGGCGAGAATACTAGAGTTGCCACTTCCTGCTCCAGGGGATCTTCCCAACCCAAAGATGGAACCTGTGTCTCTTGCATCTCCTGCATTGGCAGGCGGATTCTTTACCAGTAGTACCACCTGGGAAGTCCCAGTGCCAAGTCTAGTTCCCTCCAAACCATCCCTCCTATCTGGGGTAGACCTGTGCCCTGCAACCCAGATCCAGCCTCACTAATTAGCCCACAGGACTCCTCAGATCTAGCCTTAAGGATTTAGGCTAAGACTACAGTTTCCTAAGACCATGATGAATTCTAACCCCCAACCAAAGCCAATCCCCCAAATGCAAGCATCAGAGCTACCTTCTGGCTCCCCAAATGAGTCTGCCCCAAAGGAGACACTTCAAATCTAGGATCAGACTCTCCAATATGGACCAGAGAGAACTTCTGTAGCCAACCCCCCTCCCAAACCAAAGCCAGTTCTAGTGCCCCCACTTCCCAACAAAATCAGTCATCCAAACGCAAGCAACAGGAGGGGGCCCTTCTCACTACCCTCAGCAGGACCAATCACAAGGCTGCTTTCTGAGCCACCCTTCCCTTCCAATAAGACTTGTCCCTCAAGCAGGAACCTCCCCACTCATGACCAAACCTGGCACCTGGACAGTTTGCTCCTCCTCTTTCTCCTCCCCCCTCAGTCACAAGATCCTCCTCCTCCCTCTTGGAAAAAAAAAAAAAAACACCCATGGACTCTAGCTTGCAGTCATAGCCAAGGACAAATTCCCAGTCGGCCAAACACCACTCTGTCCCCTGGGCATGTGCTCCGCAGGGGTCCAGGACAGTTTCAGACTCCTTCATACTTATATAGACACACACACACACACACACACAAGCCAAGTCAAATGCTGAATCTTCCAACGCTATTCACAGATTCCCCACATAAGCAGGGAAGAGTTTGCCAATGGCAGTCACAGCTCACAGGGAAAGCAAAGACCCTGAAGGAGAGGTACTCCGTCATCAAAGTAAAGCCTCCCCAAAGTGACTGGCCCCCCATCACTGAAGGCAAAGCCAGAATCCCAAATAACTTCGGGGAAAAGCCCCCAAAGTCGGAGCACTCCAAACCCAGAGCAAGTCCAAGACCTTCATCGCCCAAGGCAGATCCCTGCAAAAGTGACTCGCCCCCATCATCTAAGGCTAATTCAGATTCCACAAGAACTAGGGAAGAATCCCTTCAAAGGCTGAGAGTCCCCCAATCTCAGAGCAAATCTCAGATGCCCCACTACCCAGAGAAGAGGCCCCTAGAGAGGTTGGGACCCCCTTAATCCCCAGGGCAAACCCACACTACCCCAGGAGTAGCCTTAGAAGTCCCCTGTCTCGATACTATCCCTTGGGACCCGGCCCCTCAGTCCCACCCGCAGCAGCACCGCGGACAGCTCCCGGCATCTGGGCCCCTCCCTGGGGCAGGGGTCCCAGCGCCCAGCCGACCCACCCCCGCGCCGCCGACGCCCCTCCCTCCCTCCCGCGGCGGGCGGACGAGCACGCGCCCAAGCCCCCTACCCCCGCGCCCGCCTCAGTGAGG
>SJYA01002371.1:394288-469248 GCA_006410615.1 Neotragus moschatus | reverse complement strand
CCCCCGAGACCTGAAGTGGCGGAGGCGTTGATGGGGAGTCCCTGCGGCGGGCGGGCGGGTTCTCGCCCCTCCACTGCGACGGGCGGCAGCGGTGGTGACGGCTGAGTCTCCGGCGGACGCGCGCCCCCTCCCCCGCCCCCGCGCCGCGGCAGCGCGCCCGCCCGCGCGCGCCCCCTGCCTGCCTCGGTGCCCGCCTCCCTGCCGGGCCCCAGATGCGGATGGAGAAGAAATCACCCTCCCTAAAGCGTGGGGTGGGGGGCGGGGGTTCTGCGCCATCTCAGATGATTGGGCTTGGTCCAGAACAATCTAACGAGAGGGGGAAGGGGCTCCAGGGCCAAACAGCGGCGGAGAGGGGCTGGGGAGTAGGCTGGGGCCTGGCCTACCCCAGTGATGTGAGGGGGATGAGGTGGGGTGGGCTTCTGAATCATCTCTGATGGGAAGGGGCTCAGATTCCTAGCTACCTCAGCTATACGGGAGTGGAAAATGTCGAAGGGGGCCTGGACTCTTTAAGACTTCAGCCCAGAATAATCTCCCAGTGGGAAAAAGGCAGGGGACAGGGGTACCTGAACCTATCTCTAGTGGATTCGAGTCCCAGACCCATCTCTAATGAACTTGAGTTGGGAGGAGAGGATGGAAGCCCTTAACCATTTCATGGGGGGGGGGGGTCGGGGGGAGTGGAACACGGGGGTTCACCATGGCTGGGATCAAATCATTTTTGACTGGGGAGACTGGGACCTGGTTCCTGAGCCATCTTTGGTTGCAGAAAACTTGTACTGTCTCTTCGTGGAGGGGTTGCTAATTATCCCGGGTCAGGTAGATAGGTGAGACCAGGATCATCTCTATTTGGGATTAGGAAAATGTTTACTGGGCCATCTCTCACGGGCCATCTCTTATGGGGTCAGAATCCAGCATAGTTTCCATAGAATGCAAGGGAAAGAGAGAAAGGCAATATTATCTCCTGAGTCGTCTCTAATGAAGGGGCTCTAGACCAATCCTGTTTTGGGGAGATCCTAACGGGTGTGCAGATCATCTTTAAAGGGGCAGAGCTTGATTCCTGGACACTTTTAAAGGGGTGAAGTCTTGGTCCTGGACCACCTCTGATCGAAGCTGGGCTCTGGATTTCTGGTCCACCCGCGCCTCCCCGCATACCCCTCTCCTTGTCTCTGGTCCCTCTCCCCAGCAAAGCACTTCTCACGAATCTCCTGCGGGTAAGGTGAGATCAGCGCGCGTCCCCGCGGGACCCTTAGGCGCGGACGCGCGTCGTTGCCAGGGGCGCCCAAGGCCCCTCCCTCCATCCCCCCCTCCCTGCGCCCGCGTGGGCGGAGGGACTTGAGAAGCATGCGCACTGAGGCCAGGATGCGCACGCCTCCTGGCGGTGCCAGGTGAACATCGCTCCGCGACCCACTTAGACGGGGCGTCCCTGCCCCCACCAGGCCTCTGCCCTGGAGCACTTCCCTCCTTAGCTGAGAAGTCCCTTGCCCAGAACAGCTGGAGATCAGCTAGAGTTCCTACCTCGTGGCAGTCTCGGAGGAAGTGCTGCAACCCAAGCTGGTCGTGTAGCTTCTGCATCCATTGCTGGGCCCGTAGTTGATTTTCTTGGCTCCTGGGGATGAGGAGATAGGAGTTGGGGGAAGCCTGAGTTTGGGGGCGCTAGCAGCAAGCCTGTGAGGACATCGAACTTGGCAGGGCTAGGAACATGGGGCATATGTAGGAGTGAGGAAGAGGAGAGAGCAATGTGGGGATGCGAAGAAAGGCAAAGAAACATCAGTGGGGGCAGAGCCAGAGCTGGAGAGGGCAGAGGGGAGGGAGAGAGGGACAGAGACAGGTAGATATCTGGAAAGAAAGGAATCCAGACACTTAGAGAGATACAGACACAACCCCGTAGAGAGAGAGAGCCAAGAGCTACAGACCGAGTAAGAGATACCCAGGGAGACAAAAACATAGAGGACAAGAGACACCTAGAGAGAAAGAACAACCAGGAGGGAGAGGCAGATTGACTCAGAGAGAGAGAGGAGGATGCAAGGACCTAGAGAGACAAACAGAAACACACACAAGACCAGAGACAGAGAGAAACAGAGACCTCGAGAAAGAGTGATTGTCAGAGCCTCAGGAGAGACCGAGAAAGAGGCCCAGAGACAGAGGAAAGACAGAGAAAAAGAAATGAAGCGGGGTAGTGCCAGAGAGACAGAGATCAAGAGACCACCATAGACAAGGAAGCAGAGGGAAAGAAAGTGGCTGAGGGAGTCTTGAGAGGGACAGCCCAGAAGGGACAGGTAGAGAAGTGGCAAGATGCCACCCGTAAGACACAGCCAGCCAGACAGAAGGCTGCAACGGAGCTGGAAAGAGGGATGGTAGAGCAGGGCTGGAGCCGCAGGGAGGCAAAGAGAGGCAGGCCCCGCCAACCCGGAGCCAGCAGGCATCACAGCCCCAGGCAGCCTGGCCTCCTGCCTGCAGTGCAGGCAAAGCGCCCGAGAGGCCTGGCAGAGAGGGCTGAAAGGGTCCCACTTTACTGTGCCTGAATAAACAACTCCCAGCTCAGAGCGTTGGCTGGCATTGCTTGTTTCCTCTGCCTGGAATGCTCTTCCCCTCAAAGTATACTTAAATGTCACCTTCTTAGCAAGACCCCTCCTGCCTGCTGACCAACACTTTCTGGCTTTCTTCTCTTCTTTAACGTTCTCCTTTGCACTTAACACTATCCAACACACTGTATATATCCCGTATTTATCCTGTCTGTCTCCCCCATAGGATGTCATTCCACGAGGGCAGGAATTGTTATCTGTTTTGCTCACCCCTGTATTCCCTAATACCTAAAAAAGGGGCCTGGCACACAGTAGGTGCTCAATACATATTTGACGAGTGAAAGAAAGCAAGAGAGACATAGAGGGGACTTCTCTCGTGGCCCACTGGTTAAGAATCTGCCTGCTAATGCAGGGGGCATAGCTTTGCTCCCTGGGCTGGGAAGATTCCACGTACCACGGAGCAACTAAGCCCATGCGCCGAAACTACTGCGCCCTCTCTCTAGAGCTCGTGCTCTGCAACAAGAGAAGCCCATGAGCCCAAGAGAAGACCCGGCACAGCCCAAAATTAATTAATTGTAAAAGAGAAAGAGAGACAAGCAGGGAGAAAGAGGGAGGGCAGAAACAGAAGTAAAATGTCTGAGAAAAAGAGAGAGGCAGCAGAAAAGACAGCTGTAGATCTAAGTAGAAAGAACAGGGAGCGAAAAGGAGACGGAGATACAGAGATTACAGAGAGATGGAGGCAAAGGGATGGAGCGTGCGAGAGGAAGCCACAAAGAGAACCGAGCACACAGCCGAACAGAGGAGCGTGAAGGGCCAGAGACAAGCAGAACATGGACTCCCTCCTGCTCAGATTCAGCTCAGGAAACAGGAAATGCCTCTGAAATGGAACTGAACTCAGTCCCTCCATCCCTTCACCAGCCAACTTGTCCCAGGAATGAGAGAAACCCTTTGTCTCCTGAAGGGTGAGAAAACAGCCGTGACCTCTGGCCAGGCTGTTCCCCTCTCTGATCCTCATGTGCCAATTGCAGACAAAACGCAAGAACATCTTTTCATGCGAGGCAGGGCCAGGTTCCAGGAGAGGTGGGCCCCATGGGGAGAGAGAAGTAACTTGCCCTGAATCTCACAGGTTGACAGGCAGAGCTGGGACTGGGACCCGGCCCTGTCTGAGCCCAGGGCTCCCTCAGACCCCTGCACCTCTTCCATCCTGGACCTGCCCGTTCTGCCCATGCTTCCCCCAGCCCGGCTCTGACCTTTCTTGGCCATCCTTGCCAGATGGCATGAGAGTTCTGTGAGGGATGGAACCGTGTTCTGACCCGATTACTAGGAGATGCCTGGCACTGCCCCACATGGAGCCAGGAACACAGCATGGACTCAGTCCCTGTTTAACTGGCTGAAGAATAAATGAATAAACAATAGAACGAAAGAAGCAAGTAATGACTTCAAAGGAAGAAAGGCACGACTCAAAAGAACAGCCCTCCAGGCTCCTCCTCCTCTTGATTCTGCAGAGCTTGGCGGAGAGTAGATACTCAAGAAATGTGAAGGACTTCCCTGGTAGTCCAGCAGTTAAGAGTCTGCCCTGCAATGCAGGGGATTTGAGTTCGATTCGTGGTTAGGGAACTAAGATTCCCACATGCCTTGGAGCAACTAAGCCCATGTGCCACAACTAGAGAGTCCGTGGCATGCAGTGAAGATCTCGTGTGTGGCAACTAAGACGCGATACGGCCAAATAAATAAATAAAGCCAATACAATTTTTTTTTTAAAGGAAACATGGAGTAAAAGAAGGTGCCAGGCCTGGAGCTGGGGACACTAGATCATGAATTTGTTTCCTCAGGATGAGAATCCCCATACAAGTTTCCTTTAGGAAACTCCACCATCCATTTCCCAAATGAATTCAGGGGAAAAAGATGCCAGAGCCAGCCAGATGAAGGGCTGGGGTCTCAGGACTCTGGACAGTGGTGGAGGGACGGGGGATGATTTCCGTCACAAGACAAAAGGCACAGCAGTATTAGGCTCTCCTCCTGCCTCACCCATGCCAGAGAGGAGAAAGCTGGTGTCATGAGGACCAGCAGAAACAGTGATGACAGACAGAAAGAAGCAGGCCTGGAGGAAGCCCTGTAAGGACTCTGCTGCTGCTATTCAGCTGCTAAGTGGTGTCTGATTCTTTGGGACCCCATGGTGACTCTTTTCGACCCTACAGACTGTAGCACACCAGGCTTCCCTGTCACTGCTTGAGGGCTGGAATATTTCTTAGCAAGGGAAGGGTTGCTGTTTTGCCCAGGGCCTAGAATAGTTTTTGACACACAGTAGATGTTAACATTGTAACAACCAGTCCTGCTATTCCAGGTTGAGGGCAGGCTTGGAAGAGAAACTTTTCACAGTATATATACTTCTACAGCTTTGGGGTTATCAACCACAAGTTACCTTTTCACCAACATCAATTTAAATCAAATCTAAAGCAATGTGGAATTAAGTAGAAATCAGAGGGAGACAAAGAATTTCCTGGATGTCCAGTGGTTAGGACTCAGCTCTTCCATTGCAGGGAGCACGGGTTCGATCCCTGGTCAGGGAACCAAGATCCCACAAGCCTCATAGCTTGGCCAAAAAAAACAGACAGAGAAGCAGCAATGTGATGGAAGGAAAGGGAATTCTGGCCTCGTCACCCCTCCTCTGCTGAATCCCAGCCCCTAGGCCCCTGGGGTCTGAGGGACCTACTTCTCCAGCAGCCGCGTCACAGCCTCCTGGGCCTGCTCCCCGTAGGCGTTGCCCTGTCTCAGCAGGCCATCGGCAGCCTGCACGGCCAGCTGCATCTTCTGCTGGTTCAGCTCCATCGTGGTGAGGAAATCGCGGTGCCGTTTCAGCGCCTCCTCCACCGACTCCACGGTGCCCGGCAGCTCCTGAGCTGACAGTGCCATCTCCTGGGAACGGAGGACGGGGGAGGCTCTGGTCGGCCCTGCTCCATCCAGGACCTGGGGGGCTCCTGGCCTGCCCAGTCACCACTTTGCTCTCCCCTGCTCACTAGGTTCTAGCACTGAATGTGCCAGGTGTGGCCCCACGTCAGGTCCTTGTCCCATGCTTGTCCCTCTAGATATCCCCACGCTGGCTCTTTCACTTTCCTCAAGTCTCTGACTTTCTGTCCAAAATATCATCTTCTCCACGCTGCCCCCCTACAGCTATCCCTTTACTCTGCTGTATTATTTTTCACAGCATATTTGTTGTTGTTCTTTAATCCCTAAATTGTGTCCAACTCTTTGCGACCCCATGGACTGTAGCCCACCAGGCTCCTCTGTCCATGGGATTTCCCAGGCAAGAATTCTGGAGTGGGTTGCCATTCCCTTCTCCAGGGGATCTTCCAGACCCAGGGAGTGAACCCGAGTCTCCTGCTCAGCAGGTGGATTCTTTTCCACTGAGCCACCTAGGAAATCCCTTCAGAGCGTATATCTGACATGATATTATATATGCAATTACTTTTTTATCATCTCCTCCACACACACACACACACACACACAAATGCCAGCCACACGAGGATGGGATTTTGTGTTCTGTTTCTTCTGTGCTCAGCTCCAGAAAAGTACCTGATATAGCGTAGGCACTCAGTAAGTATTTGATTAATTGATGAAGACTTACCAGGCGCCATGTGACTTCAAGGAAGTCCCTTCCCTCTCTGGGGTTAGTTTTCTAACTGGTAACAAGCGTGGGTCAGAATGAGCATCTCAAGGCCACCTCAACTGCAATGTTTAGTAACCTCATGATTCCAGGGGCCTGATGTCTGCTCCTCCAGCTCATCCTCCGTCTAAGCCAGCTTTCTCTTGACACCAGCACAGGCTGTCATGCTTTCCAACAGATGCTCCTGCTCAGTCCTGTCTGACTCTGTGTGACCCCACTGACTATAGCCTACCAGGTTCCTCAGTCCATGGGATTTCCCAGACAAGAACACTAGAGTGGGTTGCCATTTCCTCCTCCAGGGGATCTCCCCAACCCAGGGACTGAACGCTCGTCTCTTGCATCTCCTGCACTGGCAGGCAGGTTCTTTACCAGTAGCACCGCCTGGGAAGCCCATGTTTTCTAAAATGACTCCTAAAAGCTGGTACCTACTCTTGGACAATCTGAAAACTAGGTGTTTTATCTTGTCCAAATCCTCAAACTTGGTTCCTGTCTCAGAAAGATCCTTGAATTGGATCAGCTATTCCCAGATAACCATGGCACTTGACTCCTCACGCCATAATAAACGCAGTGAGGCTGTGCAGACAATCTGCCATTCCCAAGAAGATAGTCTGCTAACAGGCTCCCACAGCCACATAATCTACAGTCATTTACTGACCACAAGAATCCCTCAACCTGAACCTTCCTGCCATAGCCTTCATCCTCTGTTATCCACCCCAAGAGCTTCTTTAAAGCCTATTAACCATCACTAGTCAAACTCATATTTCCTTCCAGATAACCCACAAACCCAGGAAGTCACTCCAAAGAACGTCCAAGTGCATTACTCACTCAGAACAGTCCACAAACTCTTAGTCACCTCTAACAGAGTAAGACACCCTCCTCCCCATCGTAATACTCAAATTCTGTTATACACACACCCACACTTGTTCACACCGGATTATTCACAAACCCAGCTATTCATACTAGATACCCGCGCCCCGCTCTCCCCCGCAGCATGAGGTACACCAGGAACCCAGTGGTCCCCGCAAACACTCTCCTCCATACAGTTTTCTGTTCCCGAAATCCCCTGCGGCCTCAGACCCCCACACGTGCCAACCCCCGAAGCGGGCACCTGGTTGCGTAGCACCGCTCGCGCCTGGCGTAGGTCGCGCAGAAAGAGCTGGTAGACGTGCGCCTGCACCAGCGCCTCCCTGCGCGCCTCCCACAAGCCGAGCAGCTTGTGCCAACCAAGTTCGAGGTGTGGCAGCCATTCGTCGAGTGCCAGGCCCGGGCCCAGCTCCGCGCCGTCGCCCGCCAGCAGCGCCTCGCTGGCCGCCACGATGCGCGCGTAGTCCTCCTCTCGCTGGTCTACTTCCTCCTTGAGCGCCGCGTGGCGCGCCAGCAGCGCGTCCGCCTCTTCCAGGCTGCGGGGCAGGGGCCCCTCGCTGCCGCCTGCCGTCTCTTGGGCGCGCACCAGCCAGTCCAGGAAGGCGTCTAGGTCGTGCAGAAAGCGCTGCAGGCGTCCGGCAGCCGCCACCGCCTCGCCACAGGCCTGAGCCGCGCCGGCCAGAGCGCCCCACTCGGCGCCCAGTTCCTCCGCACCCTGATGCAGCCGCGCAGCCTGAGCCGGGAAGCGCACAGCCAGCAGGGCCGCCTCCTCCAGGAGGGCCGCCTGGCGCGGCTCTAGCGCTTGCAGAGCCGCCTCCAGGCCGCTAAGGCGCCACTGCAGGGCGCCGCCCGCCCGGGGCGCGCTCTCCACAGCCCTCCGCTTCTCGCGCACCTGGGCGCGCACCTCCGCCACCTCCAGCACGTGGTTCTCCACCAGCAGCACCGCGCTCACCTCTTCTTTTCGCTGTTCCACCAGCTCCACGATGCGGTTCCACCTGCCCAGGAGAAGCAGGGCAGCGTAAGGAAGACGGAGACGCCCCCCCCCCCCTCGCCTTGGGTGCGGAGGGCCCATGACCCTGGGTGGAACCCAGCCACCGTGTGACCTTGGAATGCCAGCCTTATCTCCCCGAGTCCCAGTTCCTGCCTGTGTAAAATGGACTCTGCCGGGCACATTTGCTTAGAACAGCGGTTCTCAAAATGTAACCTGAGCGAGGGCAAAGTTATCTTCATCAAAATGCTAAGACGCTATTTGCCTTTTCACTTTCATTCTGTGCCGAGTGTACTGTGGAGATTTCCAGAAGCTACAGGAAAAAGACTGATTGCAGAAGCAGACCTGAGTACTCAGCTGCCTTCTCTTAAACTAGACATTAAAGAGGTGTGCAAAAATGCAAAACAGGGACTTTCCTGCTGGCCCAATGGATAAGACTCCAATGGATAAGACCCCCTGCACTGGGGGCTGGGTTCTATCCCTGGTGGGGGAACTAAGATCCCACATAGGCAACTAGAGAAGCTCTCACCTCAACAGACTCAGCACAGCCAAAGTAAATAATAACTTTTTAAAAATGTAGACCACCATTTTTCTTGCTACATTTTTTGGTTTGTTTTGAAAAACAGTCACTTTTTCATTTATAAAGTTATGTTACTATAGTAAGTTTATTATTATTATTTTAACGACTTACTATTTTACGTTAGTCAGTATTTCTATATAGTAAATACTGACAGATATAACCCATTAATCAAGCTCGGGGGTCCTTAAATTGCTTTTAAGCGTGCAAAGGAACCAAAGAATGTAAAATCTGTTGGCTTATGAAGTCAGATAATATGTTGGATGCAATAAATAGTAGCTGAGCATGTACTATAAGCCAGGTGCTGAGTCAAACCTATTTTATCCTAAAATACATTTATGGGACTTCCCTCGTGGTCCAGTAGTTAAGACTCCACACTGCCAATGCAGTGAGCACAGGTTTGATTCCTGGTCAGGGAACTAAGATCTGTAGGTGCCATCAAAAGATTTTTTTTTTTTTTTTCAATTTGTTCTGTGCCCTCAAGCAAGTGATGATACTGCCAGACAGTGTCAAGCTCAGAGTCAGGTCTGCTGTGTATCGGTTGGCAACATTCTCTGTGCCTCATTTCCCCACCAGCAAAATGCACACAATCATAGCACAGTACCGACCTCACAGGAGTGCAGTGAGAGTCAAATGAGTTATTGATATGATTCTTGAAGCACTTCAAGTAATACCTGTCAGCTAGGAGTGGGGATACACTCTAGGACCACATCAAGCCCCTTTATGCCTCAGGGCCTTTGCCTTGGCTGTGCTCCTGGCCTGGGATGCTTTGCACCCTCCCTCCCCTCCCCCATATATGCTCTTCCTGTGGCTAGATCCTTTTCATCCCCTTTGAGGGCCCAGTTCAAAATGTCACGACAAGATTGAAAATCACCCCCAAGTCCCAGTTACGCCCTACCAGATCACTCTATTTCCTGCATTGTTTCGTTGTTCAGTCGCTAAGTCATGTCCGACTCTTTGTGACCCCCTGGACCACAACACGCTAGGCTTCCCTGTCCTTCACTATCACCTAGAGTTTGCTCAAACTCATGTCCATCGAGTCGGTGATGCCATCCAACCATCTCATCCTCTGTCATCCCCTTCTCTTCCTGCCCTCAATCTTTCCCAGCATCAGGGTATTTTCCAATGAGTCGGCTCTTTGCTTCATGTGGCCAAAACATTGGAGCTTCAGCTTCAGTATCAGTCCTTCCAATGAATATTCAGGGTTGACTTCCTTTAGGTTTGACTGGTTTGGTTTCCTAGCATGAATCTTTACAATTCTCCAAATATCTTGTTCTTTTATTGTTTATTTCTTAACTCNTTCCAATGAGTCGGCTCTTTGCTTCATGTGGCCAAAACATTGGAGCTTCAGCTTCAGTATCAGTCCTTCCAATGAATATTCAGGGTTGACTTCCTTTAGGTTTGACTGGTTTGGTTTCCTAGCATGAATCTTTACAATTCTCCAAATATCTTGTTCTTTTATTGTTTATTTCTTAACTCTCTCTCTGTCCCCTCTAGAATGGACACAGCACAAGGGCAGGGATTAGGACTCTGAAATCAGAAGGGCTCAAGTTCAAATTCTGCTCTGGCCAGATTCACCATGTGAACTTGGGCAAATCATTTTCGTCTCTGTTTTCTCATTTGAAAAAAGGCAGATAATTATGTCCACTTCACTGGGTGTTTAATGAGTTCCTGTGGCTAAAGCACTGGCACATCATCTCACTAACTGCCATAAATCACTAGCTGTGATTATCTTTTTAGGCCCTGGTGCCCTGGGATTGTTGAGGATACCGAGGCTTGGAAATCACTGGATATTGGGATCTCACAGCATAGCAGTTAAGGGCACAGTCTGGAGTCAGACAAATTCAACTTCAAATTCAGGCTTGATCCCCACCTAATTTCCCATAGGAGCTTAGGCCACCATTACCTCTCTGAGCTCCTGTTTCTTCCTTTCTTATATGGGTATTTACACCCCCACAGAGTTGCTGGGAAGAATGCAATATGTGGTCAAGAGCCTCAGCTCTGGATTCAGGCAGAACCAGGTTTGACTCCTGCTTACTAGATTGAGTAATCCTGGATAAGGAATTCACCTCTATGGATCTGTGTGTTCATCTATGAATCCTACCTTGCAATAACTACTTGTAGTGTTCTAGGGGGAAAGATTTAACTGGTTACTATTCTTAAAGAGTTCTGAATGCTGGAAACTTTACTATGGCAATTGGGATATTGGGAGATTTCTTTTTTTAAGTGCTTGGAAAAATTCCTGGCAGCTAGTAGATTCTCAATAAATCATTTCTGAACAAGTAAATTAAGAGCCCACTGAAATGTATTCTATCCTCAATTTACCACATCATCGCTAACACTGGGCATTATCTTTTTTTTTCAAGATTTTGCTAATTTACTAGGTGGCCCGCAGCCCTTATTCACTAGAAGGACTCAGGCTGAAGCCGAAGTTCCAACCTTTAGCCACTCGATTTGAAGAGCTGACTCATTGAAAGACTCTGATACTGGGAAAGATGGAGGGCAGGAGAGGAAGGGGGCAACAGAGGATGAGCTGGTTGGATGGCATCACCAACTCAATGGACATGAGTTTGAGCAAACTCTGGGAGATNTCAGGCTGAAGCCGAAGTTCCAACCTTTAGCCACTCGATTTGAAGAGCTGACTCATTGAAAGACTCTGATACTGGGAAAGATGGAGGGCAGGAGAGGAAGGGGGCAACAGAGGATGAGCTGGTTGGATGGCATCACCAACTCAATGGACATGAGTTTGAGCAAACTCTGGGAGATAGTGAAGGATGGGGAAGCCTAGGGTGCTGTGATCCACGGGGTCGAATGAGCAACAACAACAACCTTATCATCTCAGAAATTTGAAAAGGCACATTCTTGACCTCTCTAGTTGAATGACTGAGGAAAAGAATGATAGAAAGAACTGGCCTGGGACTCAGAAGGACTTCCAGCCCCAGGCTTCACTTACCTGCTGTTGAGGTGGTCCTGGCAGGAACGCACCTCATCTGAGCTGGGGTGACCTCCTTCCACCAGTTCCTGAACTGTGTGGTTCACATCCAGGACACGGCCCATCAGACTGTTCATCTCCTGGTCCAGACTCTCAAATCTGCGGAAGAAGGATGGACACAATCAGTGAGGCCTGGACCTTGGGGATCTGTTCACTGGCTTCTGTGAAACTGCCCTCTCCTGGTTCTCCTCTGAACTCTCAACCTCATCTCCTCAGGCTCCTCTGCTGGATCCTTTTCTTCTACCTGCCACTTAAGTGTTAGGTCCCTCAGGGCTTTGCCCTGGGCCCTCTCAGCTTTCCCTCACATCCTGCCTGGTCCATCTCACCCACCCCCACAGCTTCCGCCCTTGCCCCCGAGCCCATCAGTCCCACATTTGTCTCCAGCCTCAACACTATCCCTTTTGAGCCTGTCCCCCACCTTAAAGCCTTTTGTGCTCTTTGTCTGGGCTCTTTGCTATGACTCACACTCGCTTCAACATCTCCCCTAGTTTGTTCTTTCTCTGGGTCTCCATCCCAGGGACAGCTCCCCTCCCTTCTCTCCTCACCCCCCAACCCCGGCCATTCCCTAAGCCAGAGCCCTAGGCTCTGTTTTGGACAAATACTCCCCCCAAGTCTGTCTGCCCCCATGGCCTGTCCACTTGGGTTCCTGCCCTGGTCCAGTCCTGTCCTCTCCTGTCTGAGCCCCGACCCTAGCTGCCTCTCTAGGCTCCTAGCCACCGTTCTCACACCCTCCAGCCCACCCTCTTCGTGGCAGCCAAGGAGAACCGTTTTAAGCTGGCTATGGTCTTCCCTTGTTTAAAACAATGTCCAAGGCTGTGGCTTGGGTAACTGTGGACACAGTAACAGAGGGGACCAGGGCTGTGTTCCCAGCAACACCCAGCCCAAGGCCTGGAACAGAGCAAAGGCTCAATAAGTATCCACGGAATGAGTGGATGGATGAATATGCTCAGAGAGAGGGGTGCAGAGGGTCCATCCACTGACTTAACGACCTATCTCTAAGTCTGCCAACAGATAAACCAGTATCTAATATGTCCCAGGGTGGTAACTGCTATGAAGAAATGTAAAGTGAGGTGAGGGAAAGAAAGTGACAAGGGTCAGAGCAGTTTTATTAGCTGGGGAGGTAACATCTATGCAAGGGCTAACATCCTTCCCATCTAGGGATAGGAGTCCGGAGGGAGGGATCATGCTGGGCCATCTCTGGAGGTTAATATAGCCAAGTGACTATAAATCTCACAGGAACAGCAGCAAATGCCCCTGGAATGCTACCTGGACCCAGGCATTTGCTCACTACTTTGCACATTTACTGTTCTCCAGGAGCCCATGAGGTTGGGACCAGTAAATATCATTCCCATTTTGCTGGGAAGATCCCTGGAGAAGGGAAGTGCAACCTCATCCCAGTGTTTTTGCCTGGGAAACCGCATGGACAGAGGAGCCTGGTGGGCTGTACAGTCCAATGGGGTCGCAGAGTCGGACCTGACTGAACGACTAAGCACACACACACTGGTTCCAAGTGTGTGAACATGGGGAAATTGTTGAATCAAGGAAATCGAGACTGCGTGCGGGATGAAGGGGAGCAGGAGTCCCACCGGTGCGCGCTCACCGGTGCTGCACCACCTCGACGTCGTCCAGTGAATCGGGCACGCGCATGGCCAGTAGCCACTGCTCCTTCTCCCCAATCCACAGCTCGCACGCGTGCACCTCGCCGAACATACGGTAGACAGCGAGGGCATCGCGCAGCCACTGACGCCGCAGCGCAGCCACCTCGGTCACCTCGGCGAACAGCTGCTCGGCCTCCACCACGCGCACCTGCAGTGCCACCACCAGGGGCCCGGCGCCGCTGGCGCCCCCCAGTGTCGCCAGCTGGCGCCGCAGGCCGCCCACGGGCCCGCGATGCGCCTCCACCTCCCCTGTGAGTGCGCGGTGCTGGCGGGCCAGGCGGCGGCTGGACGCTTCGTCGTGGCCGAAGTCGCCCGCGGCTGCCAGGCGGTAGGCGTCGCGAAGCCAGTCCAGGAGCCCGTCGAGGTCCGCGCCGAACTGGTGCAGCGCCCGCGCCTCCTGCAGCCGCCGCTCGCGCCTCGCCGCCGCCTCCTCCAACCGCTGCCAGCGCCGCCGCGCGCTCGCCGCGCGCTCCGCCAGGCCCGCCAGGTGCACCGTCTCGGCGCCCGGGCCCACGGCGCCACCGGCCGCGGCCAGCTCCTCGCCCCGCCGCAGGGCCTGCTGCAGCAGCGCCCGCCGCCCGCCCAGCTCGCCCTGCAGGATCTTGTGCTGCGCCAGGAGGCGCGCGGTGCTGGACAGGTCGTGTGCGCCGCCCGCCGCGCCCGCCGCGCCCGCCGCGCCGCCGCCGCCCGCCGCCTCCAGGAGGCGCTCCTTGTCGCGGGCCCAGCTCTCGGCTTCCTCCAGCTCCTGCAGCAGCGCCCACAGGCTCCGCGAGGCCTCCAGCTCCGCGCGCCGCCTGGCCGCCTGTTCCTGCAGCTCCGCCAGACAGCCGTGCACGTGGTTCACGCGGTTGCAGATGACCTGCGGATCGCAGGGCTGGTAACCTGGGCCACGGAAAGGGGGAGATCCCAGGTTGGGCACGGACCAGGAGCCGCTCGAAGGGGCTAGAGTCCTTGGCCCGACTTTACCAGATTATGCGTCCCCTCCTCCTGGCAGCCTTCTCCAACACCTCAAATCTGGAGCAGGCACCTTACCAGGCTCTCGCAGCCTTCTTTGTTTCCCCCATCTCAGCGCGGGCCATTCTGCCTGTGACCCCCTCATCCCACCTCTGACCCCTCTGGGCTGTTGGCAACATTCTGTCTCTCCCATTGGGGTGGGAGCCCCATAAGGACAAGACCTGGGGCTGTCTCCATCAGACCATGTTCCCATCACTGCCCAGCACATGGTGGAGCCCAGAGCAGTCGCTTAGTGAAAACGATGACTTACTGACTGAATGAGGGATGGAATCAGAGAATCAGAGAATCCTAGAATCTTTATATGTTAGTGTAAGTGCAGCGTTTTCCCTTCAGAAATTGACAAAATGAAACCGCTCTATTCTTAACCTATGTTTTGACTCTCCTCTCTCATCCTCTGTCATCTTATCTCTTAACCCAGCGATGACCTAAACTCCTTTTTATCTTCAAATATTTCACCTTCCTCCTGGACCTCTTAAAGAACCTGCCTGCAATGGAGGAGCGGCAGGAGACGTGGTTTCAATCCCTGGGTTGGGAAGATCTGCTGGAGGAGGGCATGGCAACCCACTCCAGCGTTCTTGCCTAGAGAGCCCCAGGGACAGAGGAGCCTGGCAGGCTACACTCCATGGGGTGGTAAAGAGTTGGACACGACTGAAGTGACTCAGCACGCAGGCACACGCCTGGATCTCTGCGTTGAGAGCTGTGAGATTAACTTGATGGGTGGCAGTCAGCATTTCTTTAATGGAATAGAGTAGAATGAATAGAAAATATGAGAAGTAAGGGGAAGCGTTGGTTTCCAAAGGCTTTGTGTCTCTGTGTGTCTGCATGTGTGCCTGTGAACTGTGGGTCATGAGGTAAATGTATTTCTTACTGGGTCAAAACAGTGGGAGAGACACTGCCCTAGATGGCATGTGAGGTTTATGCATTGCTGGACATTCACTGAAATTGACCCAAATTCCTCGGCACCCAACTGAATAATAAACATCAGTGGCGTCCATGTATCCAGCTCTTACTCTGACCCAATGTCACTGAGTTCTCACAACCATCCTATAAGGCCAGTATCCTCCTTAGCTCCATCTTGCCGATGAAGAAACTCACACTCAGGGAGGGATCAGCTAAGAAGTGGTACATCAGGAGGCCAACTCTGGACCACTTCGCAGGCAGAGCTGCCTCCCATCACCATGACAACACACACACACTGCTGTCTCCCGTCACCATGACAACACACACCCTACACTAGCCTCTTTGCTGTTTCCACGGCACTGCTGGTGCATTATCACTGGGAGGTGAGATCTCACAAGGAAAAGGCAGGGAGAGCCTCCTGGACAAGCATCCATAAGAATGAAGGGTGAAGGATGACGAACGAATGATGTCTCTTGGGGTTGGTGATGCCTGCACCGGGGCTTGGAAGGAGACCTCAACATGTGCTCTTAGGCCGTATCCCAGCCCATGAGAGTGAGAAACTCCCCCGACCATCCTGCAAGCTGGAGTGTGTGTGCATGCTGGGCTCCTCTGTCTGTGGAAATTTCAAAGCAAGAATATTGGAGTGGATTGCCATTTCCTCCTCCAGGAGATCTGCCCAACCCAGGGATCGAACCCACATCGCCTGCAGTGGCAGGAGGATTCTTAACCACTACACCACCTGGGTAGCCCCTGAAACCTGGAGAGCCTCTTCATTTTCTGACAATGCACCAGGATTCCCAAGGGCCTTAGCTCCAGATAAAGAAGTGAGATAGATCAGCCTCCAAACCCTCTTATCATTTCTGCACCTCTGAACCTCAGTTTCCTCATCAGTGAGAAAGAGAAAAGCAGTCTTGATGCTGTCAGCACTCATACACAGTTGCACAAGACAAAACATCAGACAAGACCACTCAGCAGGGCTTCCCTGGTGGCTCAGTGGTAAAGGATCCAACCTGTTAATCCAGGGGACATGGGTTCGATCCCTGCTCTGGGAAGATCCCATATGCCACAGGACAGCTAAGCCCATGGGGCACAACTATTGAGCCTGTGCTCCAGAGCCAGGGAACTATGACTAATGAAGCCCATGCGCCCTAGAGCCCAGGCTCAGCAACAAGAGAAGCCACCGCAATGAGACGCCCGTGCGCCACAACGAGAGGGTGGCCCCCATTCGCCACAACTAAAGAAAAGCAACAAAGACCCGATACAACCAGAAAATAAATAGATAAAATTGTTAAAAAAAAAAAAAAAAAAGAAAAAGACCACTCAGTAATCATGATGGAGACGAAGACGAGACCATTCCACAATCATGTCTGCGTGCACACAAAACCAGGTCCCTGTGCAAACCACAAAACAGTCACCTGCCTGCCTACCCACGGCTGGCCAAGGTGAACCACTCCTGCCAATCATGTTCCTCCCACCACCTGGTTAAAAATGATTAAGACACACAATCATCTAATTACTTCCACTTCCTGATAGCATCCAACCTGCAGCAAAATACACTACGTTAAATCATCCCAAATCACCTAACACACGTCCTACAATAAGCCCCTCTTAACATCCTCTTACTAAGATGCCCCACGGTCCCCACACTCCCATGCATGCAAATCAAGCTTGATTTGACTACAGCAGGGTTCCTGGTGGTCTTTAGCTGGAGGGTGTTGACATCACTAAAATGAGAACCTTTCTAGGGTCAGTCTAAGTTTTTGCCCGTTGACATCCAGGCCCCTGCTTCTGCTAATGGCATCCCATCCCTGCCCCCTTCTCAGTTCGTGTCTTTGGAGAGAGCTGACCCCACTCTTGGCCCTGGGTGAGCATGTCACATAGATGTGGCCAATTAGATCATGTAGGTAGCCCCGGGCCATGATGCTGGCTGAGTGGTGGGAATGGAACCCACCATGGGCTAATGGAAACTTTGCTTGGGCCTTTTGCCAGAATATTGGGAGAAAGGGGCCTGTCTCTCGCTGGATCTATGAAGCTGCTGGAATGTAAATGTGGGCCGGATGGTCCCAGATTTACACCACAAGGGGAGAGACTGCCCCATAGTGACACAAACATAAACATTAGAGTTGGAGACAGGTGGAGTCTTAAAAGCATCACTGAACTATGCCTGGATCCAGCCATATCTGAAGCAAAACTCAACCCTTCTTACACATTTAGTTACATCAGCCAATACCTTCCCTTGTTCTCCTTAAGTTAATTGAAATTGAGTTTCTATCACTTGATGCTGAACAGGCCTTGACAATAACTGCCTTACCCAGTCTTTTTATGGTATTCACTGAGACCCCACTGTGAAAGGCTTAACACATAACAAATGCTCAAAAAATGTGAACTATTACTGCAGAATCTCAAAGCAGGAAGAAGACATGTGGGCCAGCGTCACATTCAAGGCATTAATTTCCCATGTGATATCCCTGATGGAGTGTGATCCTAGTTGGTGTTTGGATACCTCCAAAGACGGGNCTTAACACATAACAAATGCTCAAAAAATGTGAACTATTACTGCAGAATCTCAAAGCAGGAAGAAGACATGTGGGCCAGCGTCACATTCAAGGCATTAATTTCCCATGTGATATCCCTGATGGAGTGTGATCCTAGTTGGTGTTTGGATACCTCCAAAGACGGGGCGCTCACTTCTTCATCTGTATCTCAAGAGACATTCTACTTATTCTTCCTCTTTAAAAAAAAAAAAAAAAAATTCTGCTTCTATTAGCACAAGCCCTGAAAGTCTCCACCCCAGTCCTCAACCCCAGACTCACCCTGCAGCTGTGAGAAACGCAGGGCAGCAGCATTGAGGGCCTCCACCCGCTCACTCTGAGCCGCGATGTCCCCCTCCAGCAGTCCATGCTTCTGCAACAGGTCCTCCGCCTCCACCAGGTGCTGCCCACACTCCCGGGACAGCAGCTGAGCCTGCAAGTAAGAGCTGCCCTGAGTGTAGCTTGGGCATCAGCCCTCAGGCCACGCCCCCTTCCACCCACCACCCACACCCGCCTTCGTTCCTCTGCTCCACCACCTGAACTCTGATCTCTGTCCCAGACCCCGTGTGTCTGTCATCACCTCTCTCCATCTCTGTCTCTGGATGCTCCATCTCTCATCGTCTCCATGGTTCTGGACTCTTTCTCTCTCTCTGCCTTCAGCCCTTTCTTGTTTATATTTCTCTGCCTCCACCTCGATTCCTCTCTCTGTGTCTTGTGTCTGTATCTCCCTCTCTCTGCTTCCATCGCCTTATCTCCGTCTCACTCTTTATCCAACTCTCTCTCTCTCCCGTGGGTCTCTCTCTCTCTCTCAAACGGATTCCGTCTTCCTGTGTGTCCTCTGTAGCCAATTTTTAATAGATTTCTGGTGATACCTTTGGGTCTGCTTCTCCAGCTCTCCTTTTCTCTGATTTCTTTCTCTGAAACTGTCTCAGTCTTCTTCTGACTTAATCTCTGTCTCTGTCTGTCGCTGATTGTCTCTGTACTACTGTATCTTTTTATCTATTTCTCCGGGTATTTTTCTGTCTCTCACACATTCTTCCTCTGCCTCGGTGTCTCTCTGTATCTTTCACTCTGTCTCCCTTTCTCGTTACCTCTTTCTGTCTGTCTCCTCTTCCCTCTCCATCTCTGACAACTCTTTCAGGGTACGGACCCCTCCCACCCCTCCAGGTATGCCACCCCCATCACTGGTGCCCGATCTGGCCCCTACCTGCATCTCCTCCATCCAGTCCACCATGTACACCATCTCCTGGAAGACCTTCTGCAGAGCCAGGTTCTGCTCGAGCCGTGTCCGCCGGGCACCTACCAGCCCGGTCAGCAGGGCCCACTGGCGCAGGACACTGTCACGCTGGGCTGCCACCCGGCGGGCATCGTAGTAACCTTCAGTTGCCAAGGCCTGGGCCAGCTCTGCCACGCCCTGCACCCGCTCCTCATAGGCGGCTATGTCTGCCTCGATGGCTTCGTGCTTCTTCATGGCTGCCTCCACCGCCGGCAGCTCATACCCAAAATTGTCCTGGGGCAGGGCAGGCCACAGATGCTCATCCATAATGATTCAACAGTTAACCTGTTACCTTGACCCTGGGAACTCCCCTACCTGCTCTTGTTAGCCTGGAGACCAGTCCCATCCTTCCCCGTTACCCTGGAGATCAACCCCATCACCCCAAGTTACTTTGGAGACCATCTCCAACCTTCCCTGTCACCCTGGAGACCAGCCCCACTATCCCCAGTTACCCTAGAGACCAGTCTCATCATGCCCCAGTTACCGTGGAGACCAGCCCCACCATTCCCTGTTACATCTCTAACCCTAAATTTGTTACCCAGGAAACAAGCCCCATTCTTCCATTTCCTTAGAGACTGAGGACCAGGCCTACCCTGTTGCTTAGGAGACCAATTCTATCCTTCTGAGTTACACTGGACACCTGATAACAACCTCCTTTGTCACTTAAGAGATAATTAGCTACTCTCCCTATCTCGAAAGAGACTAATTCTGTCCTCTCTAGTTACCCTGGAGACCAGCCTCACTCTCCTATTACCCTGGAGAGCAGGCCCACATCCCTCCCCGACCAGTCACTTAGGAAACCAATTCTCCCATCCCACCTTCATTTGTCACCTAGAAGACTAATCCAACACTTCTCTGTTGCTTAGGAAATCGAGAAATCTCCCTTTCTGGTCCCAAGGCCATCAGCCTCACCCTTTTTCCCTTTCCCCCAGCGCCAAGCCCTTGCCCTGTACCTGGGAGACCAGGCGCTGGTTCTCATTCAGCCAGCTCTCCCGCATGGCCACCTTGTGGTCAAACCTCTGGGCCAGCAGTTCCAGCTTCTCCTGCCGGATCAGCTCGGCCCGGAGGGCAGCCTCTCGATCATGTTCTGCCTTCTCCAGTTGTCCCCATGCCTAGAGAGGCAGTCAGATTCCAACAACTCAGAACTTCCCTGGTAGTCCAGTGACTAAGACTCTGCGCTCCCAATGTAAGGACCCTGGGTTCCATCCCTGGTCAGGGAACTAGATCCCACATACCGAAACTGAGTTCACATGCCACAACTAAGATCTCATATGCTGCAATGAAGACCTGGGGCAGCCAAATAAATAAATAAGATTCCAATGATTCCCCTCAGTTTAATGGGCCTGGCTTCTCTGTTTGAGGTCATGCTCAGCACTTGTGGCACCTTTGCACACACTGGAAAAAAATCTTGCTTCCTCATGACCCTTTACTGCTGGAAAAACCATCAGAATGGATGTCAGATGCATGACATCTGCAATGTGAAGAGCTCCCTTGAGCAGTGCACAACCTATACAACCTCACAGGGCAACCCTTTCTCTGCCCTACATCCTCAGCCTCACCTTGTCAATATCCCAGATGCCACAGCCCTCCCGGGGCACGTAGAGACGACGGTTGCAGGCCCGCAGTTTGCTCTGGATGCTGAAGAGCAGCACCTCCAGGTTTCCCTTCTCCTGAAACCTGAAGGGGCCTGAGCTCAGGAACCCTGCCTCCACACCTCCACCTGCCACCCTCCCTGCTGAGCCAGGCCTCACTTGACAGGCTTCTCCAGCGTGCAGTAGGCCGTGAAAGCCTGAAGCTGCTGCTGCACCCCACTTAATGAGTTGGCAAACTTCTGGTTGCTGATGAGGCCCACGGTGCGGTGGATCCAGGCCAGCAGCTCGGTGGCCAGCTCCTCGTAGTGCTCAATGATCTTCCCTACCTCCAGCACCTGGTCCAGGACCTGGAAGGGAGGAAGGGAGGGGGGTCAGTCTCCTCCCAGATGCAGCACCCCCTATGTAACCTCCCCCCTACCCCATTCCTGGGGTCCCTGTACCTTTCCAATCCGTTTCCCCTCCACAGCCAGAGCCTTCATCTTGGAGAAGTAATGGTAGAAAGAGACCACATAGGTGATGATGGACTTCTCATCGGGAGCCTCCATGTTCACATCTGCGGGGTAAAGGAGAGTGAGGGACAAACATACTGAGTGGAGGTTGGGAGAAATCAGTCTTCCCAGCTGTGTGACCTTGGACAAGATAACTAACCTCTCTGTTCCTTAGTTGGTCTTTTTTTTTTTTTTTGGACCACACCAAGCAGCACGTGGGATCTTAGTTCCCTAACCAGGGGTCAAACCCTTAATCCCGCAGCAGAAGTGTGGAGTCCTAACCACCGGACCACCAGGGAAGTCCATGTTGTTCCTCGGGTGTTTTATCTGCCCCGTGAGGATCTACTTCATGGATTAAATAGTGCCTGACACATATGCACCACCACGGAGAAATTATCTACAGTGATTTCTCGGACACACCACTCATCCTACTATCCACCTCGCGACCTTTACACTTGCTGTTCTCACTGTCTGGAACACTGTTCCCTTTTCCATGTGCCAAACTCCCACTCACCCTTCAGGGCTCCACTCAAGTTTCCTCAAATAAGCCTTCCTGTTCATCCTGTCTAGACATGATCTCTTCCTATTATTTTTCCTCATGCCCTCTTATCATTTCCTCCTAGAAGATATCACAGTTTAGAGCTGTGTGTGTGTGTTAGCGGCTCAGTTGTATTTGACTCTTTGCAACTCACTAGGCTCCCCTGTCCATGGGATTCTCCAGGCAAGAATACTGGAGTGAGTTCCCTTCTTTAGAGGATCGAACCCAGGTCTCCCACATTGCAGGCAAATTCCTTACCATCTGAACCACGAGGGAAGTCCAGTTTCTAATTACATATTGCCTGATGTGATTGTGTCTTTATCAAGTTTGAGCTCCATGAGGACAAGGGCTATGCCTGTCTTTTACCACTGTCCTTGCCATGCCCAGCACACAGCAGAAGCTCAAAAAATACATAAACTAAGTATATGAATGGTATATGAAGTTTGAGGTCAAGGACATGGGTTTTGAAGGCAGCCTGAGCTTGAATCCTAACTCAACCACTTACTCAATATCCTAATAAAATAGATCAGACTGCTCTGAGTTCAGTTTCCGCATTGTTACAGTAAGGATAGTCACAGTGCCTGCCACCTAGGAACACAGTGAGTATGAGGGAGAATACTCACAGTGGCATAGAGGAGAAGCTCAATAAATCCTGATTGTCATTTCAATTTATCCCCTGAATGCATAGCATCCTACTTGGCCCTGATTCTTCTTCACCTCATAAAACTGACATCCAATAAACACCCACCCTGTGCCAGGCACTGTAAGAGGCAGGGCAGAGGAGTGATTAAGTCCCTGAATTCTGGAATCAGAAAGGACTGTTTACTGGGTTTTCAGTGTGATGGTAGACAAGTGACTCCACATCTCTGAGCCTTCCTCTCCATCAGTTTAAGACAGGATTGATGACTTCTATCCAACTGAATCAGTGTGAGGGTGAAAGGGAACAGTGTTGATACAATTTCCAGCTGTGTCCCTGGCATACCGTAGGGGCTCAGGAAAAGGAAGCAACCATTATTCCAGATACAGGGGATTGGTGGGCTATGATCATGACCATGACCCTAGAGATGGGGGGCTGGTGTTGGGTGTGATCATGAATCTGGAATGAGGTTGAAGTCAGGGGTGGGGCTGGGGACAGACTGAAAATGGGAAGGGGCTGGGGATGAGGGCAGAGCTGTAGATGCAGGGAGAAATAGGGATGTGCTGGGGATGAGAATGAAGATAGTGTTGGAGATTGGGTTGGGGGTGGTGTTGGCTTTAGGGATGGGGCTGGGGTTGGGGGGTTGGGTTTGGCAGGGAGGTGATTAAGGATGGGGTTGAAAGTGAAAGTTGCTCAGTCATGTCCAACTCTTTGGGGTCCCATGGACTAGAGTCCCACGGACTATACAGTCCATGGAATTCTCCAGGCCAGCAATACTGAAGTGGAGATCCTTTCCTTTTTCCAAGGGATCTTCCCAGCCCAGGGACCAAACTCAGGTCTCCTGCATTGCAGGTGGATTCTTTACCAGCTGAGCCACAAGGGAAGCCAAAGGATGGGGTTGGGACTGCTATATTTAAAATAGATAACCAACAAAGACCTACTGTATAGCATATGGGACTTCACTCAATGTTTGTGGCAGTCTGGATGGGAGCGGAGTTTGGGGGAGAGTGGATACGTGTATTTGTATGGCTGAGTCCCTTCCCTGTTCACCTGAAGCTATTACTATGACAGCATTGTTAATTGCCTATACCCCAATACGAAAGTAAAAAGTTGTTTGTTTTTTTTTTAAAAAGGATAGAGTTGGGGAAGGAGGGTTAAGTTGAACTCAGGAATGGAGATAGGGTTGGGTGTGAGACAGAGATGAACAGGAATTCCCTGGCAGTCCAGTGGTTAGGACTACAGGCTTTCACTGCCAAGGACACAGGTTCAATCCCTGATTGGGGAACTAAGATCCAGCAAGTCCCACAGAGTGGCCAAAAAAAAAAAAAAAAAAGGTAGAGAAGGAAAAAGTAGCAGATATGGAGCCCGGAAGCGGGTAGGATTCTTGATGAGGAAGAGGTGGGGACTGGGAGGAGTTAAATTTGAAATTATCTTGGGCTTTGGGCTGGTGATGCGGTTGAGTTTGGGGGCAGCACTGGATTTGGGGGTCCCCCCGGAGGAAACCCAGGCTGGCGCCGTGCAGGGCTCACCCTCAGGGTCCAGGAGACGTGCCAGCCCCAAGTGCTGCTCAGCCGTGCGGAAGGCTCTCTGCAGGTTGTAGTTGGCATTGGACTTGGTGAGCTTGCTGAAGTCCACGAGATCGGGCCTGGGCAGGGGCACAGAACGGGCAGGCAGCAGGCAGGCTCCAAAGCCGGTGGGCAAACGGGTGAAAAGACATCCTTGTCTGAGTCCCACCCAGGGCGAGGGCAGGAGGTGCACAACCCGGCCAAGGGGAAGGCCGTGTGTACTGGTGCGTGTCTGTGCACCATGTAGCTGTGGGGCGAGCTCTGCGTGAGGGCGTGTGTAAAGAAAAGTGAAGTCGCTCAGTCATGTCCAACTCTTCGCAATCCCATGGACTGTAGCCTACCAGGTTCCTTCGTCCATGGAATTTTCCAGGCAAGAATACTGAAGTAGGTTGCCATTTCCTTCTCCAGGGGCTCTTCCCGACCCAGGGTTCGAATCCAGGTCTCCCACATTACAGGCAGATGCTTTCCCTTCTGAGCCACCAGGGAAGCTCACATGTACGTCTGACTATGACACACATGTGTCTATGTGGGTGGGTTCTGTATTGTATTATGTAGCGCTTGGAAGTGTGAGGTCCAGAGCCCACCCTCTTGACTCAAAACCCAACCCAGCCTTCTCCTGGTTGTCACTCTGCGTGAGTTACTGTCTTGCCCTGTGCCTCCATTTCCTCCTTTATGAAAAGGGGAGAATAATAGGCTCCGCCTACAGGCTCACTGAACAGTAAACGACTTATTGGAAAGCGCTTAGAACATGCTGGGTACACTCAGTGACGTTCCCATTGTTAGCAGCACTCCAGTTAGAGCTCGTGGGTTGATGCGCATGTAGGTGGGGCTGGGTCTCCCCGTATACATGAGTGTGTACATGTGGGTGCTGGCTTCCTTCACACTAGAAGCAAGTCCCTTCCAGTCCCAGGCCTCAGTTTCCCCCAGCTGTCGTATGAACAGACCGTTATTATGGATCACGTGCGTGCGTGCTCAGTCACATTAGTCGTGTCCGACTCTTTGCAACCCCATGGACTGTAGCTGGCCAGGCTTCTCTGTCCACGAGATTCTCCAGGCAAAAATACTGGATGGGTTGCCACGCCCTCCTCCAGGTTATGGGTCATGATGTGGGTGTAATTTATCTGGGAACCCTTCCTCAGCCAGCTCGGCACCAGACCCTAAAGCAGGAATAGGTGGGTGTGCAGGGAGCCAGAAGGGGGACTTGGGGGCTCACTGTGAGGAAGAACTTTCTGAGAGGAGGAGGCGCTGTGCACACACCAGATTCGACCATCCATAGCAAGTGAGCTGCTCATGTATACTCATTCACATATATGTAGAAGTTGTATATGTGAATGAGTATATGCAGGGGTGCACACATCTATGGGAGGGCATACTCCGTCTGTGCACAGGGTGTGTGTGTGTGCATCTCTGTATAAATGTGTACCAGCATGTGTGTGAATGGAAATGCATATGGAAGCAGAGAGGTGAAGGGAGTGGGTCCTGTGTCCGTGAGTGGCATCTGTATACATCCATGTACAGGTGAGTACCCCAGGGACAGGGTGGGGGTAGGGTGCAGGGCAGAGCTGCCCCAGGCCAGCTGGTACCTGTGCCGGTGAATGAGGGCATTGAAGGCCAAGCCGTCACGCCAGCTGGTGGTGAAATTCTGGATGTTTACCTCGGGGTAACTGGCAGTGTGGAAAGGAGAGACAGAGGCCGAGATGGAGAAAGTCCAGAGGAAAGAGAAAGGGAGGAAGAGACAGAGATGGATCGATGGATGGATAGACAGATGATAAAAGACAAATGATAGAGAAGTAGGTAGGTAGACGGATGGGCAGATAGACACAGGTGATACATGGGTATATGAAGAAAGAAAGGAAGGACGGAGGGAACCCAGAGATGGAGAGAGCATGGGGAGAAGGAGGGGGAGAGAGATTGAGAGGGACAGGAGATGAGCAAGAGAGAGAAACAGAGGGAAGAAGGAAAAGGGAGGGACAGAGAGAGAGAGATACGGAGGTGGGGAAAGGAAGAAGGGAGGAGAGAGAAGAAAGGGGGAGGAGAGATCAGAATGGGGAAAAGCAGACACAGAGGCAAAGACAGACCCACGGGAGAACAGAGAGCACTGCAAGACAGACAGGGAGCCCCAGGAGGGAGAGACAGAGAGCGCCCGCCTCCACCTGTGCCTGCCCCTACCTCCTTCCTCCCCAGGCTGCTCTCCAGAGGGCACTTGAGTTTCAGGCCAGGCCCTTCCCAGCAGGACAGAGAGTTGCAGGACCAGGGGGCAATGCCCAGCAGTGTCTGTGTGCCCCTCTTCTCAAACCCACTGAAGATACCAGGACTCTGAACTTCCCACCCCAGCTGCCTGAGCCCTGGGTGTGCCCTCCTAGGCAGAGGGGGCTACTTTCAAGGGTGTGGGATAGGGGATAGCTCGAGAATCGGGCCCAGTGGTCCCACACAGGTGCACTTGAGGCCTCTAGAGGTGCAGGACCAGGTGGGAGGAGAGAAGGGAGCAGGCTGGGGACACACCCCACCTCCTGGCATTATTCCCCTGAGGAGTCCAAGTTCTTCCAGACTGTGATACAGGTTGCACTGTGATACGGGATTGTGATACATCAAGGCTGGAAGAGTTTGGTACCTTCAGATGTAACTTTTGATGCGGAGGGCTTGAGCCGCCCCTTGCACCCCTGTCCTGGATGGAAGCCCCGAGGCGAGGGCCTGGCTGCCCTGAGGACGGGGGCTTACCCAGCCGTCTTCATCTGACACCACAAGAGCAGCGCGTCCTTGGCCGACCGCGTCTCCCTGTTGTCCTCAGTCTCGATCTTGATGACTTGAATCTGTGAGGATAGAAAACATGGCTGCTGGGGTCTGGAGGGCTTGAGGCTGGGAGGCGCCCCACCCACACCCTGGGGGACAGAGGAGAGGGGAGAGGCAGCTTCAGGCTCAGGGTGGGGGCACCAACTCTCTCCCCCTCCCCTTCCCCTATGGCATCCACTCCCCCTACCCTACCTGGCCCCTTCTTCACCTGCCTATGCCCCACCCTGGTCCAGCTCCAGCCTCTTCCTTGGGCTTCCAGCTCCCAATCTTGGTGATGACCCCCAATCCAAAGGGATATTTCTAAGTCTGATGATGCCTTTTCTCTTGATAAAACTCTAATTTCTCCCCATCTCAGACAGAATAAGATCAGATTGTTAACCACAGATCACCTAGGCCCTGCCGAGACTTCTGACTCATCTCTTCCCTGTCTCCCCCTTGCCTCCTGGTCTCCCCCTTGCCTCCTGGTCTCCAGTCATACTGGTCTTTCTGTTCCTGCAACAAGCCAAGTTCATTCCCACCCCAGGGACTTTGCATCTGCTGTGCCCTCTGCCTGGAATGCTTTTCCCTTTCATCTTCGTAATCATTCAGCCACCAGCCTCTCCCCAAGCCCTTCCCTGGTCCATACGATCCCTATTACTGCTTTATCATAACCTATTCTTTTCTGCACGGCTCTTTTTTTTTTCTTCTCTGCTTAGAATTGGTCCTTTTCCCACACATGTCTTGTTTACATATTGATGGGCTTATTTATTATCTGTCTACTGCTGCCCCGCATGTCTTGCTCCATAAAGACAGAAAATTTGTCTGTTTTGTTTCTGAACTGGAGCAAGACTGCCTGGATTCCCACTCCAGCTCCACTACCCAGCTGTGTGACCTTGAGCATATTACTTCACCTCTCTGGGCTTCAGTTTCCTTGTTGGTAAAATGGGATAATGAATAATATCTAATTTATGGGGTTATTGTGCATATTAAATGCCAAGTGGTTAGAACACAGTAAAATCTACATACATGATGATTGTACTGATGGTGTTGTGTCCTGAAGCATACTAGGAATATTTCTGGAATGACTGGATGAGTGGGTGAGGGACAACCTTTTAAGGCCTCCCTGCAGGGGGTGGGCTGGGCTGGGCTGGGGTCACTTGGGATCACCTGGAATCGAAGGATGATGGTCCAGACCAGCCCCAAGGTCAGTCGGTGGTTCCCATCCACGATGTCATGTGAGCCCACGTTTTCCAGGTGCACACGCTGCTCCTTCAGGAACTGCAGGGCCTTGTCTACGTTTTCCAGTGAGTGGATCCTCATGCGACCACGTGTGGGCCTTGGCTAGGGGGTCAGGGGCATTAGGAGAGCCAGGGCCTGGCCAAGAGCACGTGCCCTCGATCCCACCCCTTTCAAAGAAGGTCATTACATAACTAGGCCCCTCTACCTCTGGTCTAGGCCACGCCCCCCTCAGCCTTATCAAAGACCCAGGATCCAGTCCTTCTAAAGCAGCTCTGCACCACTCGTAGTCAGACCTCTTCTAAGTCGTGTCCTTTCAGGGCATATTCTAGTTCCTGGCCCCGCCCCTTTAAGTTAAGCTCCACCTCTAAACTGATAGCCACACCTTTTATCATGAAGCCCCGCCCCTTTCGCATAGTCTTACTCCCGCCCCTTCCATTGGATCTCCGTCCCAGGCCACCACTGTTTTGCCACTAGTCCTATGACCACACCCCTCACTTCCTCCTCTACAGATTTCTGCCTAGAGCCACGCCCACTCCTTTCAAGCCCCGCCCCACTTCAGGAGTCTCCTCTTGTTTATGCTGCTGTTCTGTTGCTCTATTCCTTCCAAGAGCGCTCCTGTTCTATACCTTGTGGCCCTCATGACTTCCAGAACTTCAGGCTCTGGTCCTTTCATCAATTTCTAGCTCCATCGTAACCTCACCCTTTGCAATGAAGTCCCATCCAAGCCCAGAAATACAACTGCAACCCATACAATAAGCCGTATCCATACAAGAGTTCCATTTAATCCCCAGATTCCTGCGACCTCAGCCTCATTTTTCCAATGACAACCACACCCTCAATCATAGACCCCTGCAACAGAGTTCTGCCCCAGTTTTATAGCCATGCCTCCTGCTACTGCATATCCAAGCCAAGCCCTTCTAATAAAGCTGCACCTTTCTCCATCAGCCGCACCACCCCCCCACTTCCAACCCAAGCCCAGAGTTCCTCCCTGAAGGACAGCCCTCTCCTTAGAATCCCACCTCTGTTCCAAGCCAGGCCCCAGGCTCTTCCCAACTAAGCTCAACCCTGTGCCATGGCCCCGCCCACCGAATGAGGGGCCTCCAACCCACTCAGTCTTTCTAGTAAGCTCCATCCATCCATTAGCCTGGCCCTGTAGTAGCCCAGCCCGAGACCCCAGGGCGGCCCCCCTTTCCCCAGCCCTTCTGGCCCCCTCACCAGCTGCTCTCCGGACAGCACTTCCAGCAGCCGCGTGAGCACGAAGCCATCCCTGAGGTCTGTATAGAGGTCCCCGATGTGGCAGCCAACGCGGGCGAGGTGCGAGTTCACCCACTTGGTGAAGGTTTTCTTCTGCACAGCCTCCCGCTCATCTGAAGGACAGGTCCTGATGAGCCCCCAGCTCCTCCAGGAACTCTGCCTTCCAGTTTCACCCCAGCCCTCCAAGGCCCAGGCAGTCCTTGCCCAGGCCCAGCTCTCTGCAGCTCTTAGGTCTTTTGCAGGTGCTTCCTCCTATCTGGGACACCCTTCCCTCAGCCACCTCTGATATCCTTTAAATTTTTCCTGAGATATCAGTTCCACAGGAAAACTGTCTTGTGTCTTGCCCTAGTCAGCTCTGTTCATTTGTTCAGTAAGTATTTGAGCACCCACTATGTGCCTGGCATTGTTCTGGGCTCTGAATTCAGTCAGAGCCCTTTCCTGGCAAAGTTCAGTTTAGTGGGGGCACAGATAACAACCTGGGGCTTCCCTGGTGGGTCCACGGTAAAGAATCCGCCTGCCAATGCAGGAGACGCATGTTCGATCCCTGGGTCAAGAAGATCCCTTGGAGGAGGAAATGGCAACCCACTCCAGTATACTTGCCTGGGAAAATCCCATGAACAAAGGCGCCTGGTGGGCTACAGTCCTTGGGGTTGCAAAGAGTCGGACACGACTGAGTGACTAAGCACACAGATAATAGTCTAGGGAGTCATAGAGGGTTAAGGAGGGAGGAGAGGATGAGGGTTGGGTCTCAGGAATATCCCTGGCTGCTGTGGGGAGGGTACATTCNTGGGAATGCATGCTTGGAAAACAAGTACTCAGGAGAATAGTTTTTAATTTTGTAACTTCATTTCTGTGATCTGCAAAGAAAATTAATAGTAACACATCCTGGGTGGACTTCCCTGGTAATCCAACGGAGGCGACATGGGTTTGCTCCTTGGTCTGAGAAGTTTCCACATGCTGCAGGGCACCTAAGCCCACGAGCCGCCACTAGGGAATCCCCCCTCCTAGAGCCAGCGCTGTGCAGTAAGAGAGGCCACTGCAGTGAGAAGCCTGTGCACCAAAGTAGCCTCCGCTCACCGCAACTAGAGAAAGCCTGAGCTCGGCAACTAAGACGCAGCAGCGTAGCCAATAAATAAATACTCTTTTAAAAAAGAAGAAACACATCCTGGACTGTCTAGATGGTGACTTTATAGAGAACTATGCAGTGAGATTTGGGAGTGTGCATGGAGCTGGGGTCCAGAACTGAAATGCCCACTGGGGCCAGGCAGGCTCACAAGGGAGAATGAGGCCCTGGTAAAAGGGAGCAGCAGCCACACAGCCCCGCACGACTGGAGCCTCACAGGAGTGAAGGCCCAGTGCTGCCGTACCACATGATAGCCCACGAGGTGCCAAAAATCTGGAGACAAGAATCTCCCTATTTTTAAATGCTGGCAACGGATTTACGTTTTTATAAAACACAGTGGGGTTGAAACCAAATGTGTCCTAGAGTGCCAGTTCTGGCCTAAGTTGACATTGAATGTTGACTGTGCCAGTGAGGGCGTGCGGCTACCTCCGCATGGAAGTGGCTGCCTTCCATCTGCCCCTCTGGCGCCACCTCCTCTCTGGTGCACCTGCTGTGAGCCCAGGGAGGCTGGCCAGGGTGGACGGTGAGAATGGGCTCTTGGGCCATTAGAAGTTGGGTTTGGCTAGCAGGAGATGAGGGGAGACAGAAAGGGCTGAGGGATTCATTTCCTCCCCAGGGTTTCCTAGTGGTAAAGAATCCGCTTGCCAATGCAGGAGACATAGAGACACTGGTTCGATCCCTGGATCAGGAAGGTCCCCTGGAGGAGGGCATGGCTTCCCTGGTAGCTCAGAGGGTAAAGAATCTACCTGCAATGCAGGAGACCTGGTTTCAATCCCTAGGTCGAGAAGATGCCCTGGAGGAGGAAATGGCAACTCACTCCAGTATTCTTGCCTGGGAAATCCCATGGATAGAGGAGCCTGGTGGGCTACAGTCCATGGGGTTGTAAAGAGTTGGACATGACTGAACAATGGCAAACACTTTCACTTTCCTTGCTTGACCAGGCTTCTCCCAGGGCCTGGTGGCGCTCCCTACAGCCCCCACTCCTGCCGGGGATGCCTCGCTCTCCTCTCAGCACTCCTTGCCCTGTCCCAGTCCCTGGGGTCTCCCCACATCTGTAAACAGTCCCTTCATTAAATTCTCCTTTTTGAGGAAGCCATCAGCTTCCTCCTGGTCCTCTAGCTGCCACAGACATCTTTGGGTTGTCAAGACTCTAAGTCAAATTACAATTGTTCTTTGTCTGTCATTGTGTTCTTACTATTTTGCCATTTATATATTCCTCCCCACTGTGGTAGTCACCGATTACAAGCGAAATGCAAGCCTGGGACTTTCCTGACAGTCCTGTGGTTAAGACTCTGCACTTCCAATGCAGGGGACGAGGGTTCTATCCCTGGTCAGGGAACTGGATCCCACATGCTGTGCGGTGTGGCCAAAAACAATTTTTTTTAAGTGAAATGCATTTCCTTAGAATAAGACTTTAATTTTTTCACATATTTAATACACCAAGATTTTCATAGAGCAGGGACTAATCTATACTGGTTTCCAAGAAAGGATAGACAATATGTAAATGATACATTGGATATTAGTCTGGGAAAAGTGAGGAAGTTGGAGATACCAGGTATTGATGGAAATGTGGGAATATAATAACCTTCATGCCAGCTGGTGGGGCAACCATTGTGTCAGTCACTCAGTCATGTCCGACTCTTTGGGACCCCATGGGTTGTCAACCACCAGGCTCCTCTGTCCATGGAATTCTCCAGGCAGCAGTAATAGAGTGGGTAGCCACTCTCTTCTCCAGGGGAATTTTCCAGACCCAGGAATCAAACCTAGGTCTCCTGCATTTGCAGGCAGACTCTTTACCATCTCTGCCACCAGGGAAGCCCACTCTGAAGACAATCTGAGTCAAATTAGTGCATTCCCTCTGTGAGCCAACAATTCTTTCCCTATGTATATGTTCTATAAACGTTCCCACATGGGTTTTTTTTTTTTTTAATGTTTATTATTTATTTATTTGGCTTCACCAGGTCTTAGTTGCAGTGTGTGGGATCTAGTTTCCTGACCAGGGACTGAACCCAGGTCCCATGCATTGGGAGGGCAGGGTCTCAGCCACTGGACCACCAGGGAAGTCCCTCCACACTGGTTTATAAGGAGCACACATGACGATGCCTCAGCGCAGTGCTGTTTGCTGCGAGGGGGCAGGGACAGGTTGAGGGCTGGAGAGAGCCTTGTTGTCCATCACTGGGAAAGTGGAGCATGGCGGATCCACACCATCAACTCCAGGCAGCAGTTAGACTAGAGGCACACAGAGCCACAAGGATGAGTCTTGAGGCTCGAAGCCACAGCGCTGAATGAGAACATAATGCCAAAAGTGCAGTCGAGACTATGATAAAACATGCATCAATCAGCCATATCTGTATGTACAAACCCACACATATAGGGCTCCCAGATTTACAACAAAGTGAAATCGGAGTTCAGTAGGGAAAGGAAAGTCTCTTCAATAAGTGGAGCTGAGTCAACCGGACATTCATGGGGCGGGGCGGGGCGAGGGAGAAAAGAACTCTGACCCACACTGTATAAATAATAAATAATAAATACACTAAATACCACTTGGCTTATAAACCTAAATGTGAAATGAATGCAATAATGCTTTCAAAGGAAAACATCAAAAAATGTCCCCATGACCTTGGTGCAGGCAGTTTCTTACACAAGACACCAAGTGTGAGCCATATAGGAAATCATGATTAAATAATTATCAAATTAAACTACCTTTAAGAAACACTGTTCATCAAAAGGCAACATTAAGGGCTTCCCTGGTGGCTCAGTGGTAAAGAATCTACCTGCCAATACAAGAGACACGGGCTTGACCCCTGATGTGGGGAGATCCCACGTGCTGTGGAGCAACTAAGTGCCACAACTACTGAGCCCACACGCGCTAGAGTCCAGGCTCCACAATAAGAGAAGGCATCGCAAGGAGAAGCCCGAGCACCGCAAAGAAGAGTAGCCCCAATTCGCCGCAACTAGAGAGCCCTCGACGCAACGAAGACCCAGCACAGCCACAAATAATAAGTAAAATTATTTTTTAAAGGCAACATTAAGAGAATGAAAAGACAAGCCACAGAGTGGGAGAAAATATTCAGAACGCATATATCAGACAAAGGATTTGTACCCAAAGTATATAAGAATATCCACAAAACAGAAAAATGGCAGGAAGGGATTTCTGTGGCTGTCAAGTGTTTAGGGCTCTGTGCTTTGAATGGAGGGGGTGAGGGTTTGATCCCTGGTTGGGGAATTAAGCTTCCATACACTGCCTGCAGAGCAGGCCAAAAAAAAAATTTAATAAGAAAGTAGATAAAAGACTTGAATGGGCACTTCACAGGAGCATATCCAAAGAGTAAATCTTTGAAGAGGCGCTCCACTTCGTTAGTTGCTTTTAGTCATCAGGGAAATGCAAATTAAAACCACAATAGAAAGCACCTCCATCAGAATGGTTAAAATTACAAAGACTGACCACACCAAGGGTTGGGTGTACAGCAACTGAAACATTCATACACTGCTGGTGCGAATGTAAAATGATCCAAACCAGAAGTTTCTTCTAAAGTTTAGATATACACACACCAAGTGACACAACAATCTCATTCCTGGGTGGGTATGAGCTGTCAGAAATGAGTGCCTGTATCCCACACAGTTTAGAACAGCAATAATCTATAATAGCTTGTGATACCACTAGTTACTAGTTTGCAATCTTCTGGTTTGTGATAGTCCCAAAGTAGAAAGAACTCAAATGCTCATCAACAGATGAATGGATAAGCTATGCCATAATCACATTGTGGAATACTATACAGCCATGAAGAGGAACAGCCTACAAGTACAGGTAGACATGGATGGATCTCATGAGCCGAGCGTTGAGTGAATCAAACCAAACACAGAAGGGTACCCATTACATGATCCTATTTATATAAAGTTCAAGTGCCAGCAAACTGAATGTATGCTGTTAGAAGCTAAGACAGTGTTTACTCCCAGGATGATATAGAGGCAGCCTGAGGAGGGCTTCTCTGGGGCTGTCAGAGTCTGTTTCCCAATCTAGTTATAAGGGGGTGCTCATTGTGGAAATGCTGGCCATACAATATATTTGAATTTCTCTGTGGATGTGATATTTTAATAAAGAGTTTAAAAATATGGATGCATGCACAGGAATTAGCAATGCGTGTTGCAGCCATCCACATGCAGAGAAAAAGATTTGCATTAAAACAATCAGAATAAAAAAAAAAACAGAATGATCGCCTATAAGAGAGAAGGCATTGATGTGAGATTTGGGAATAAAAGAGAACAAAAGAGTAGATCCTGAGAATAGGGACCTCTGGGCCTTCCCTGGCAATCCAGTAGCTAAGACTCTGAGCTCCCAATGCAGGGGTCCCCGGTTCGATCCTTGGTCAGGAAACCAAATCCCACACGTTGCAACTAGGAGTTCAAATGCCGCAACTAAAAGACCCTGCATGCTGCAACTAAGACCCGAAGCAGACAAATAAATATATACTTTTTTTTTTAAGAGAGAGAAAGAATGGGGCCTCACACAGACACATGAGACCGGCGAACCACAAACTCTCTGAGCACGAGATCCAGACAATTTTTAAAATAAATTCATGCAAAAACATTTACAGAGGACTCTGCTCAAAGATTTAGCTTTAGTGTGAATAAAGAAAACCGTGAGAGAAGTGGGCAAAGGGATGCAGAAGAAAATGCATGGTAGCTGTCTATGTCGTAATAATATTCTGCGCAGTAGGATAGCAGCATCTTGACGTCATTGTTAAGCTGAAGTTACTGGTTTTGTGGTTTGAGTCTCAATCCAATTTATGTGTTTTAGTTGCAGAACAAGCATAAGAGATATAAACAGAGCTGTGTGTTTCTGTACATTTAAGAAAAGCATAGTTCAATGATAATAGTTACATGTGGAATCTAAAACATGACACAAGTGAAACAGAAACAGACTCACAGACACAGAACGTGGGGGTGGGAATTGGGAGTGTGGGATTAGCAGATGCAAACCACTATAAATATATAGAATGGATAAACAACAGGGCCCTACTGTATAGCACAAGGAGCTATATTCAATATCCTGTAATAAACCACAATGGAAAAGAAAAAAGACAACAGAAAACCACAGTTGTGATCATTTAAGTAGATACAAGGAGTATAGGAGAAAGCTTTTTTCCTTAAAGGGGGTCCCTACATTTCTCTGGGCTAGATGCTGTCTGAAGTGTCTGGAGCTGGTGTTCTCGAATCAATGGTTCTTAAAGTTGTAGAGTCCTTGATCCTCACATGGCCACATCCCACCTCTGCATAAAATCTCCCCATAGTCCCAGGTGCCCTCAGACTCTTCAGAATGGCCAACAAGGCCCCGCAAGATCTGGCTGCCACTGCCTCCTCTCCCATCATCATTTACTCACCACCTCACTCCAGCTGTTCTCAACTTCTGGAGGTCTTGCCTATGCTGTTCCCTCCCTCTGGAATATTCTTCCACTCTCTCCCCCAGCATTCACTCCTGTTCGTCCTTTGGAGCTCAGCTTAGCCATCTTCTCCTCCATGAAGCACTCTGATCCTCTCTCCTGAATCAGGCCGCTCATCTGGGCTCCTACAGCTCTGAGCTTCCCCATCTGGCCTCTGCCCGTGCCTCCCCCATCTCGGCTCTGATCCCTGTGGTTCATCACAGCCAGGCTGGATCTAACTTTCCCACTGGACTGGGAGCCCTGGAGAAGCAGGACCTGGGCTGCTTCAGTCACCACTATGTCCCTCCTTTGTCCAAGCACAGAGCACAAGAGCACAAGAGCACAGCGCAGGCACTGCCTAAATATTTTGTGGATGAAATAATAAATTCTAGAATTCTAAGTGGATACATTCCCAAGGATTTAAATCTAAGAGTCTAAAGATATATTTTTGGGACATTCCTGGTGGTCCTGTGGTTAAGACTCTGCACTTCCAATGCAGGGGACGTGGGTTCAATCCCTGGTTGGAGACCTAAGATCCCACATGCTGTGAGGTACGACCAAAAAAATGAAAAACTAAAATACAGTTTTAAGTTTTCATGAGTATATGTCTATATCCTTCTAGGTGTCGAAACCAGAGGAAGCCAGCAATCCATGGGTTGAATCTGGCTCAGACTTTGTGCACTTATTTACAGTTTGTTTTTTTAAATTGGGGAACGGCAGATAAACATCAGAGCTAACAGCTCTGGGCTCACATTTCCTAGGGTTTAGAGCTGTGACCAGTTGACCACAGCCACCAGGCCACTCACTTGTGTATGTCACCTGCTTCCCCAGAGGCCCATGAGTTTCATGAGATGCTCAACATCTTATAAAGTTCCAAGAATCTCAGTATTGAAGATCCCATGATTGTCAAATGCTGAGTTCCTAACATTCTGAGATTCTGAGGGAACTGATACTGACTTTGGGATTTTAAGATTTCATGACTCTGACAATATATATTTTATGTGCATAACATGCCACATTTCTGAGATATTAACATTCCAAGGGTCAATGTGCTAAGGGTCTAATGTTTAAAGGTTTATGATTATGGAATTTTGTGTCTGAGAAGGGTCTTTGCTCATAAAACTTTAGTATTGACGATTAAACACTTCTGAGGTTCTAAAACTTCATGAATACAAAGTCCAAAGGATCAAGAACTTAAAAGTTCCAAAGGTCTAAGGTCCTAAGATTCTATACAGTTCTCTCGTCTCTGCATATATTGTCCTAAAACATCAAAGTAGTGTGACCAACCATTATAGTTGTCCCAAGACTGAGGGTTTCAGTGCAAAAAAACATGAAGGTGTGGTCATTCTTTCTCAAAGTGCTCAGCATCCATGTTTCTAATCTGAGATCCTAAAGCTTTAGGATTATAAAGCCCTAAGGACCTATGTATATTAGAGTCTAGATTTCTGAGGCTTTAAGATTCTAAGACCCAACAATTAAAATGTTTAAGATCGGTGATTACAAATTTCTGTTTACAAGAGTCTCCATTTCTAAAGGTCTTGGATTCAAAGAATCTCTGAGTATGACATTCCATGGTCCTAAAATGCTAGATGTCAGCATTTTGGGATTCTAAGGAAGCACACTTAGAAAGTCCCACGTTTCTGGGACTGTATATTTCTAAGGCTCTATGAGAGGTTTCCCAGGTGGCTCAGTGGTAAGAATCTGCCTGCCAATGCAGGAGACACGGGTTCGATCCCTGAGTCAGGAAGATCCCCTGGAGAAGGAAATGGCAACCTACTCTAGTATTTTTGCCTGAAGAATCCCATGGACAGAGGAGCCTGGTGGGCTAACAGTCCATGGGGTCACAAAGAAGTTGGACATGCTTAGCAACTAAGCAACAGCAATACTGGACATCACAGATAGAGAACAATTTTCCATTATCGTGGAAAGTTCTACTGGAGAGTGCTGGTCTAAAGACTCAAGTTCCAAGTGTCTGTAACCCTCTTCCCATCCTCCAGGTCATCAAGGTACACAGATACCACCCCAGCAGTGCCTTCCTTTCCTTCTCTCCCACCCCCAACCCCAGCCCTCTTCCAAGTACCTGCCAAGGCCTTGATCCGGGAGCACTCAAAGAGTGAAGCTGCTGCAGTGGAGGCGGCTGGTTGCTCTCGCTCCCAGCCCCGATCAGGACTGTCCCACCGGGCTGCAGGGTTGTTATTATTGGGGGCTGGCAGCCCCTCCATGTTGTCCACTTCCCCTGGTACCTGCGCCATTGGAGATGAGGCCTGGGGATATGGAGAGGCAGGTTAGAGATAGGAGCTGAGTTCGGAAGTCCCACTTCTTTTTTAAAAATTTGGCACAGCCAAATAAATAGTTGCAGTATGCCGGATCTTCAATCTTCATTGTGGCCAGCGGGATATCTCCTTGTGGCACATGGGCTCTGTTTCCCTGACCAGGGATCGAACCCAGGCCCCCTGCATCGGGAGCATGGAGTCTTAGCCACTGGACCACCAGTAAAGTCTAGAGATCCCACCTCTAACAGGGACTGACTGTGAGTTCTGTCCCCTCTCTCACCTTCAGTTTCTCTGTCTTTAGAAGGGAGTGACATGCTAATAATGACAATAATTTTCACCCTAACCACATCATAGGGCTGTGGTCAAACACCCACCTTAACATCTAGCAGAGGGTAAGGGCTCAGCAAATTGTCACTGTTAGGACTCCATGGTGATCCAGTGGTTAAGACTCAGCACTTCCACTGCAGGGGTCATAGGTTCAAATCTCTGGTTGGGAACCTATAAGATCCTGCATGCCACGTGGCCTCCCCTATAAAAAACTGTCACTGTTATTGTTAGAATTATAGCATTGTTATCAGTAGAACTCTATAAGGCAGTGACAACAATAATTAACATTTATTGAGCACTTGCACTGTGCTCAGTACTTTATATGCATTATATCTTATTTAATTCCCACAAATTTAACAATCTAAAGAAAGGTATTATTAAGCCTGTTTTATGGAGGAAGCTGAGGCACAGAGGGGTTAATTTACTTGCCCAAAATCACACAGCTAGTGAGTAACCAGGATTGAAACTTAGTCACTGTGATTGAATAACTGCATTAACGGTCTCAACTCTTCATCCGTATAGCCACATGCTCTGCCATATAGCTCCTCAGCGTTCTCCCACTCTGGGGATGGGAGGAATGAAAGAGTGGGGTTGAGTTGGGGGAAGCCCTACCCCCTGACTCTGGGCTTGGCCACATGATTGCTTTGACCAATAGAATTAGATAGAAGCGCCAGTGAGTTCTGAGCCCAGGACTCAGGAGATCTTGCATGTTTTTGCTTGTGTTTGACTGTGGTCATGAAAAAAACATTGCAGGGCTAGTCCAAGTCCAAGGCCCTCATCACAGCCAAGGCCAGCCTCAGCAAACAACAGTCAACATCCCCCTACCCGTTCTAACCATGAAATAAGCTCAGATGAACCCAAGTCACTGACCTCAGATTAACTCAAGGCTAAATAAATGCCTAGTGTTTTATGACACTGAGTCTGGGGGTGGTTTTCTTATGTAGCATTATTGTGGCACTAGCTGACTGACATATTGTCTGACTCTAGAGCAATGTTCTAGAACACTGCCAGATTGTAAATATGAAATTTAAGGGTGTGGGAGATATTAGATACATCTCCTTCATTCTCTAGAAACCCAGGCCTGATTCTAAGACTAAGAAAAGAGGGACCTGGGAGGAGCTCAATGTCCCCATTCCCAAAATATTCAGACAGTAGCCAACAAACCAGATTTTAGGAAGGCAGGGTCTAGGTCTTGGTCAATGTGGTAGAGACTGTCCCTTTCCATAGACACTCAAAAATCCATTATTATCTTTCACTTTTTCCATGGGAAGCTTTAAGTGGGCACCTGTGTGACCTTGGCCAAGTCACCTTTTCTAGGGCTCAGTTTGTTCATCTGTAAAATGGCAACAATAATACTAGTACCCATTTCCTAGGGGTGTTTGAAGATGATAGAATTAATGCTGTGGGGAACATGGTATCTAGTACACAGTAAGCCTTCAATACACGGGCCTTGCTATTACTATTCATCCTCCAGTCACATGTCTTAGCAAATCAAAGTGCCTATGCTGAAGTCGGACAAAAATGAGTTCAAGTCCTGCTTTACTCTTGCTGTCTCTTTAAACCCGATTACCTTTAACTTGGCTTTTCCGTGCCTCGGTGTCCCTCCCCGTTAAACGGTGAACACAACTGTTTCCTCAATGGAGGATACTTGGAGATGGAAAGGCACTTAGCAGTTGGTGAGCTCTCGGTCAGGCTGGCGGTGGAACAGCCCTGTCTATTACGTGATTCAACGGGGAAGGAAGGGAGAAGGCGGTGGGGGAGGTGAAAAGGGGTGCCCTGAGGGCCCCAGGAAAGGTTGGTCGGGTGAGGCTGGGGATAGGAGCTGACAGACGATGCTTTAACCCTTCCAAGGCCGCGCCTCTCTCTCCCTACAGTCTAGTCACCGTTCCCAAGGAGGGCCTGGGAAGGACAAGGCTTAGGTGGAAGACCCACGTAGGGGGCCGAGATTGGACTGGGGTGAGGGACTAGGGACTCATTCTGCCCTGAACCCTCTGCCTCCCCTAGCCGGGGAGACCCTCGCGCTCAGGCCATGCCCACGGGGCGCGGGGGAGGGAAGCTCAGGCAGGTGGGAAGATGCTGGAGGGAGGGGCTATCCGCCCCCAGGCCGCTCACCTGGCCCCGCGGCCGCCGGTGCCGCTGTCCCAGCTGCTCGCCGTGGCCGACCGCCCTCCCTGTCGGTGTCCTCGGCCCGGCCCGGCCCNGACACAGGTCCCAGGAAAGTCAATGAGGGCTGAAAATTCAGAGTTGCCCCCAGAACAGGGAGCAGGAAAGGGGATAAGTATCATGCAGCAGGACCCAGCCCCCACCACCCCAACTTCACCAACTCCCAGCAGAGTCTGGCCTGTCCAGATATATGGCCCCACCCTTGCTGGCCTGAGTGACTCTGAAGATATTGACTATCTGAGTGCCCCCAAAGGGTGGAGACTGCCAGGATCCCACTCTCAGCTGCCTCCTAGCCCAACTTTCCCTGGGAGGGATTGTGACTCAAAGTTCCCCTTTAGCCCCACTTCTCTCCACCTCCCCAGGGAAGACCTCGTGAGGATGTTGACTTGTGGGGACAGGAGAAACAAATTTGCTGATAAACATTTCATGGGGAGGAAGTAAGAGGGAGAAGTTGAGAGATGCTGAGTCACTGTGAGTTTTGGATTCCCAGATTACTACCTTTCTCTTAATCTTGGATTCTGTAAAATTTCACTTAGCCTCCCTGCTGGTCACAGGTGAGACTGCACCTGGACGTATGGGCTGTACCTGAGGCCTAGGGGAGTCCTTGCCTTCTTACCGTGGCTCTAACAGGTCTCTCCAGAGCTAGTGAGCCTGAGCCTCCCTGTCCCCATCAGAAAAAGGAGGGGCTTGAATGAACTAGGCTTTTATTGACCTCAGTGGCTCCGTAGGACTGAGTTCTGAAGGCACAGACTCTGGTGCCCGTGTGGTGTGCTGTGCTTAGTCACTCAGTCGTGTCTGACGCTTTGCAGCCCCATGGACTGTAGTCTGCCAGGCTCCTCTGTCCATGGAATTTCCCAGACGAGAATACTAGAGTGGGTTGCTATTTCCTTCTCCAGGGGATCTTCCCTACCCAGGGATTGAACCCGCATTTCCTGCGTTAGCAGGCAGATTCTTTATCCCTGAGCCACCTGGGAGGCCCATCCAGCATATAGCTGGTGCTCAGTAGACACTCCTTGGCTGAGTAAATATAGATTATAGCTGTGTGATCCTGGCCCACTTACCTAAATTTGCCTTACTTTCCCTAGCCTCAAAAATGGGCATATAATACAACCTACTTTGTGAGGTTGTTGCAGTCTGAGGGCCGTTTTCAAACTGCGGGTCATAGAGAGTTCTGAAATATATTCAATGGGTTGTAACAGTGCCAGAATGGATCACATGTTAAATACTGGTTTTATGAAACTAGTGTCTCAGTTATACATGTATAAGTTTGTGTATACAGGGTTAGACAGTGAAATCTACTTTGAATGGAGGGCTGAGATCAAAAAAGCTTAAAAGGGGCATGATTTCTACAACTTCCTCTCATATAGTTAGGAAAAAACTTTATACATATACATATAATTATACATGTTACATGTATGTGTTGTGTATACACACAGAGAAAGATAAAGCGAATATGAGAATATAAGTCTTACAACTTTCCTATAGGTCTGAATTTATTTCAAAATAAAATTTAATGGAAAAAAAATAAAGTAAGAGATTTGTTTTAAACAAAAAAGGAAGAAAGAAGGAAAAAATTTTTTTTTAAGTTTGGAAATAACCTTACAAATGCTTGAATTCTTTGTAAAGGGCAAAATCTGTGAATTCTAAAACTATAGTTTGACATAGTAGCCATTAGCCACTTGTGGCTATTTAAATTTAAATGTGAGTTGTGTTTTAAAAAAATTTTTTAAGTCACTCATCAGTGGAAAGAGCTTAGTACAGCGCTTGGCACATAAGAGGCTTTTTTTTTTTTTGGCTGGGTCCTTCAGCTTGTGGGATCTTAGTTCCCCAACCAGGGGTTGAACTTGTGCCTTCAGCAGTGAGAGCATGCAGTCCTAACCACTGGACCTCCAGGGAATTCTCTAGGAGGCTCTCAGTAAATGTCTCTAATCACCAATAGGCTTCCCAGGTGGCTCTAGTGATAAAGAACCCACTTGCCAATGCAGGAAACATAAGAGACACCGGCTCGATCCCTGGGTTGGGAAGATCCATTGCAGGAGGGCACGGCAACCCACTTCAGTATTCTTGCCTAGAGAATCCTTGGACAGAGGAGCCTGGCAGACTACAGTCCATAGGGTCACAAAGAGTCGAATATGACAGAAGCAACTTGGCACCAGCACAATTACCAGTAATGTGCTGATGGGCACTCTTGTGCTGGGCCTGTGTCAGAGCTCTCATGTTGGTGAGAATGTTTCTCCTCCAAAATGCCCACAATTTTCTAGGGTCCGTTTTACTAATACGGTGATAGTTCACCAGTGACTACATTGATACCCTGAAAGCCCCTGTTGCTCCCCAATGTGTCTGAGGCCAGCATTCCATGTGAAAGGTGATCACACACAGGATAGGCATGCTAGAGACTATCATCTTCATTTTAGGGCTTTTTAAAAATTTATTTATTTAGTTTTGGCTGCACAGGGTCTTCATCGCTGCTTTCTCTAGTTGCGGCCAGCAGGGGCTACTCTCTAGTTTCAGGGCATGTGCTTCTCATTGCGGTGGCTTCGCTTGTGGTGGAGCACAGGCTCTAGGGCGCTCCGGCTTCAGTAGCTGCAACACTTGGGCTCAGTAGTTGGGGCTCCCGGGCTCTAGAGCACAGGCACAACAGCTGTGGCTCGAGGCCTTAACTGCTCTGAGGCATGTGGGAGTCTTCCCAGACCAGGGATCGAACTGGTGTCTCCTGCATTCGCAGTCGGGTTCTTTACCACTGAGCCACCAGGAGAGCCCCGATCTTCACTTTANCTCCCGGGCTCTAGAGCACAGGCACAACAGCTGTGGCTCGAGGCCTTAACTGCTCTGAGGCATGTGGGAGTCTTCCCAGACCAGGGATCGAACCGGTGTCTCCTGCATTCGCAGTCGGGTTCTTTACCACTGAGCCACCAGGAGAGCCCCGATCTTCACTTTAGAGAAGAGACTGAGGACCAGTCAGGGAAGCTGTTTTCTGAGGTTCCTCTGCCAGGAAGAAGTGGAGCCGAGAAATGCTTTGGGAGTCCAGTGGTTAAAACTGTGAGCTTCTCCTGCGAGTGGCTTGAGGTTCCCCCTGGTCAGGGAACTAAAATCCTATAGGCCTTGCGGTGCAATAAAAAAAAAAAGAGGTGGAGCTGGAGTCTGAACTCAAGTCTCTGGGACAGTATAGCTTGTGCTTTTGTGTTGATATAAAAGTCAGGGGAGGGACTTCCCTGATGATCCACTGGTTGAGACTCCGCACTTCCACTGCCAAGGGCACAAGTTTGATTCCTGGTCGGGGAACTAAGATCCCACATGTTACCTGGCAGGACCATTAAAAAAAAATAATAACAAATCCAGAAGATGGTGGTGTGTATGTCATAGCCCCTGCACCCACAGGGCCATTGGTTGGTCAGCATAAGTAGGGCCATGACAGAGGAAGAACAGTTGGCTGGAGAAAGAGGGTAAGGGTGCTCCAGGCAGAGGAGCGTGTGCGAAGGCCAGGAGGCAGGAGACAGCATGGTGCGTTGAGGAACTGAAAGAAGCGGAGTGAGTGAAGAGGGCTCTGGCTCCAGCACAGTCTGGAGAGGAGAGGCCACATGCAGGGGGCGTTAGAGGGGAGGTTTGAAGGCTATCATAAGGAACACGACTCTCTTAAGGCACGGGTGGAGGGTGGATAGGGAGACATCTGAGCCAAGGGCACTTTGTTTTGGGGTTTTTTTTTTTTTAATTAATTAATTAGTTTATGTTGGCTGCACTGGGTTTTAATTGCAACAGGCAGGATCTTGAAGTGCAGCATGTGGGATCTAATTCCCTGAACAGGGGTCAAACCTGGGTCCCTTGCCCTGGGAGTATGGAGTCTCAGCTCCTGGACCCCCAGGGAAGTCCTTAGGGCACTTTGACATAACTGTGGAAAGCTCTATCTGGCTACAATGTGCAGTGTGAGTTGGAGGGGTTGAGACACGCCAGGAGCCCAGGGAGGACTAGACCAGGCCAGGAAATACAATTGTGAGATGATGAAAAGGCCTGGTCACAGCCAACACTCATAGAGCCCTCTTTTCTGTGCCAGACACTCCNTGGCTACAATGTGCAGTGTGGGTTGGAGGGGTTGAGACACGCCAGGAGCCCAGGGAGGACTAGACCAGGCCAGGAAATACAACTGTGAGATGATGAAAAGGCCTGGTCACAGCCAACACTCATAGAGCCCTCTTTTCTGTGCCAGACACTCCTCTAAGCTTTTCATTTGTTTTCATTTTCACTTTGCATCTTTTCAATAGCAACTTTAAGTTATCATTCACATACCATACCCCATTCACCCATTTAAAGAATATAATTCAATGGGTTTTAGCATATTCACAGACTCATGCAAACATCATCACAATCAATTTTGAACATTTCATCACTACAGAAAGAAACCCCTAGAAGTCACTCCCCATTTTCCTGCTCAACCACTTCCCCAGCCCTAGGCAATCATTCATCTACTTGTTGTTTATACGGATTTGCCTGTTCCAGACCTTTCTTATAAATGGAGACATACATCATGTGACTCTTTATGACTGGCTTCTTTCACTTAGCAAAAGGAATTTTTTTCAAGGTTCATCTATATTGTAGCATATGTGTCATCTCTTTTTATTGTTGAAATACCATTGCGTTGGGCTTCCCTGGTAGCTTAGATGGTAAAGAATCTGCCTGCAATGCAGGAGACCCCAGTTTGATTCCTGGGTTGGGAAGATCTCCTGGATAAGGAATAAGCACCCACACCAGTATTCACAGGCTTCCCTGGTGGCTCAGATGGTAAAGAATTTGCCTGCAATGCAGGAGACCTGGGTTCGATCCCTGAGAAGATCCTCTGGAGGAGGGCATGCATGGCAACCCACTCTAGTTTTCTTGCCTGGAGAATCCCCATGGACAAAAGATCCTGGTGGGCCACGGGGTTGCATAGAGTTGGACACAACTGAGCAGCTAAGCACAGCACAGCACCATTACATTATTTATCTACACAACTTTTCTTTCTTTCTTTCTTACTTTTTGGCTGTGCCATGTGGTGTGTGGGATCCTAGTTCCCTGACCAGGGATCGAACCTGCAGCCCCTGCGCTGGAAGTGTGAAGTCTTAACCACTGGACTGCCAAGGAATTCCCTATACCACTTTTTTTTTTAAATTATTTATTTATTTGGCTGTGCTAAGTCTTAGCTGAGGCATGTGGGACCTAATTCCCTGACCAGAATCAAACCCAGGCCTCTTGCATTGGGATCGCAGAGTCTTAGCCACTGGACCACTAGAGAAGTTCCCTCTATACCACTTTATTTATCCATTCAGTTGATGGGAATTTGGGTTGTTTCCACTTTGAGCCTTTGATGAGTAATGCCTCTATAGACATTTATGTACAGGTTTTGTGTGAACATATTTTTTCATTTCTCTTGGTATATACCTAGGAGTCAAATTTCTGGGTCGTTGGAGTAACAGTGGCTTCCCAGGTGGTGTAGTAGTAAAGAATCCGTCTGCCAGTGCATGAGACACACAGGGGATGTGGGTTCCATCCCTGGGTTGGGAAGATCCCCTGGAAAAGGGAATGGCAACCCACTTCAGTAGTCTTACTTGGAAAATCCTATGGACAGAGGAGCCTGGTGGGCTACAGTCCATGGGGTCGCAAAGTCAGACACAACTGATCACAGGGGTAACAATATGCTAACCTGAGGAACTGCCAGATTGTCTTCCGAAGCAACTGCATCATTCAACATCATCAGCANGAATGGCAACCCACTTCAGTAGTCTTACTTGGAAAATCCTATGGACAGAGGAGCCTGGTGGGCTACAGTCCATGGGGTCGCAAAGTCAGACACAACTGATCACAGGGGTAACAATATGCTAACCTGAGGAACTGCCAGATTGTCTTCCGAAGCAACTGCATCATTCAACATCATCAGCAGTGTATGAAGGTTCCAGTTTCCCTACAGGCACGCCAACAGTCATTGTGTCTTTTTGATTATAGTCCTCCTGCTGCTGCTGCTAAGTCGCTTCAGTCCTGTCCAACTCTGTGCAACCCCATAGATGGTAGCCCACCAGGCTCCCCCGTCCCTGGGATTCTCCAGGCAAGAACACTGGAGTGGGTTGCCATTTCCTTCTCCAGTGCATGAAAGTGAGAAGTGAAAGTGAAGTTGCTCAGTCATGTCCAACTCTTAGCGACCCCATGGACTGCAGCCCACCAGGCTCCTCCATCCATGGGATTTTCCAGGCAAGAGTACTGGAGTGGGTGCCATTGCCTTCTCCATAGTCCTAGTGGGTATGAAATAGTATCTCACTATGGTTTTGATTTGTATTTCTCTGATGGTTAATGATATTGAGTGTCTTTTCATACGTTTATTGGCCATTTGTCTATCTTCTTTGGAGAAATGTCTATTCATATCTTTTGCTCAGTTTTTAATATTTATCTTTTACTGTCAAGTTGTAAGTGTTCTTTATATATTCTAAATACAAGTCTCTCATCAGATATATGATTTGCAAAAGTTTTCTCCTATTCTGTGGGTTGTCTTTTCACTTTCTTGATAGTGTCCTTTGAAGCTTTCTTTTTTTTTTCATTTCAATTTTCATTTTTTCACCAATTTTTATTTTTCATTTTGATGATGTCCAGTGACTCTGTTTTCCCGTTTGTCGCTTGCGCTTTTGGTATCACTGCTAGGAAACCACTGCCTGATCGAATGGCACAAAGATTTATGCTTATGTTTCCTTCTAGGAAAAGGAAAAGGAAATGGCAACCCACTCCAGTACTCTTGCCTAGAAAATCCCATGGATGGAGGAGCCTGGTGGGCTANTGTCGCTTGCGCTTTTGGTATCACTGCTAGGAAACCACTGCCTGATCGAATGGCACAAAGATTTATGCTTATGTTTCCTTCTAGGAAAAGGAAAAGGAAATGGCAACCCACTCCAGTACTCTTGCCTAGAAAATCCCATGGATGGAGGAGCCTGGTGGGCTACAGTCCATGGGGTCGCAAAGAGTCCGACATGACTGAGCGACTTCACTTTCTAGGATTTTTATAGTTTTCAATTCAGTTCAGCTCAGTCGCTCAGTCGTGTCCGACTCTTCGCGACCCTATGGACTGCAGTTTTAGCGCCTACATTTAGATCTTTGATAATTTTGAGTTAATTTTCATATATGATGTGAGGTAGGGATCCATCTTTATTCTTTTAAATATAGATATCCAGTTGTCCCCGCATCATTTGTTGAAAAGATTCTTCTTTTCCCATTGAATTAATTGTCTTGGCACCCTTGTCAAAAATCAGCCAACCACTTTAAACTTTTAGGGATACTATTTAAACCTACATCAACCCTGTAAGACAGAGACTATTACTGGTGTCATTTTGCAAATGAAGGCTCTAAGACCAGACAGGTTAAGTGGCCTGCCCAGTGTCACACAGCTAGCTAGTGGTAGGGACAGATAGAATTCAAACTCCGGGTTGCTTTGACAATTAGATAAGCTAATAAATGNACTCTTGCGACCTCATGGACTGCAGCCCACCAGTCTCCTCTGTCCATGAGATTCTCCAGTCAAGAATACTGGAGTGGATTGCCATGCTCTCCTCCAGGGAATCTTTCCAACTCAGGAGTTGAACCCGCATCTCCTGTGTTTCTGGCATTGCAGGCGGATTCTTTTCCGCTGAGCCATTGGAGAAGCCTTTGGTTTGTAATAAGTGCTCAGTAAATATTTGTAGAATGAACTAATACCAGGGGAGATGCCTTGCTTCCAGGTGGTGCTGTGGAGGGAACCACACCCTCTTTACCCCTCCCGGGTCTGGAATTCACATTGAGAGACCCAAAGTCAGAGGGAGAAATTCGTTCACTTACAAATGTCTCTTGCACAGGAGGTGTGCACCTGGCCAGCCTTACAAGTACCAGTGGGAATTCCTGAGGAGCCCAGTGGTTAGGACTCCAGGCTTTCACTGGCTTTGACTACCCAGGGCCCAGAGTTTGATCCCTGGTTGGGGAACTAAGATCCCAAAAGCTGCATGATGAGGCCAAAAAAATAAAACAAGTATCACTGACATAGTCTCTGATCTCACGAGGCTTACATTTCCAGCAGGAGAGACAAAAGAACGATGTGAAAGAGCGAGTGTTAGTCGCTCAGTCACATCCAAGTCTTTGGAACCCCATGGACTGTAGCCCACCAGGCTCCTCTGTCCATGGAATTCTCCAGGCAAGAATACTGGAGTGGATAGCCCCTCCCTTCTCCAGGGGATCTTCTCAACCCTGGGACTGAACCCAGGTCTCCTGCATTGCTAGCAGATTCTTTACCATCTGAGCCACCAGGGAAGCCCAAACGAAAGATAGATGACCCATATCACTGTTGAGTGGTGCTGTGCTGAATGAAGAAACATACGTTAATAGTTCAGTGAAGAGAGTAATGGGGTGCTGCTTAGAACAGAGGCTTTCTAAGGACATGGCTTCATGCCCTGAGGGAGGGAACCAGGTGAGTGTCTAGGGGAAGGGGGGACATTCTAGGATAAGGGAACAGCAGTGCCAAGGCCTGAGTCGGAAACTGTTATCTCCTTCCTGTTTGCCTGCCTGCTGGATGAGCAGTTCTGTGCCTGGTGCCTTCTGCCTGGAGGAGGAGGAGGCTTGTATACCACCCTCCAGAGGTTCAGGTAAGCTTCGATGTTGAGGTTCAGTTCAGGGACCCTGTTGGATGAGAATCCTGAGGTGTGAATCACTGGTGAGGCTGCATGGTGGAGAAGCCAAGGAGAGCTCCAGCCCCAATGCTGTGCGGACTTCAGGCCTGTGACCTCTGAGCCTCAGTTTCCTCATCTCCAAATGGGCTCATATTACTTCTTGACCTCTCAGGTTTAAAGCAAATATTCGGAGAGATTAAGCCTAAAAATTACTTAACATGAAGTTGTGGGGGTTTTTTTTTAGTTCTTTTTTTGTGTGAATATGAAAACTGAAACCTCCAGAAAAGTTAAAGAAAGTCAAGGTTTAAGAATTACCCATAAACCCTTCATCTGGGTTCACTGTTAATATTTTGGCTTGTTTCTTTCCCCATCTATCTATTTATCATTTATGCATGCAGCTAAGGTGTATGTGTGTTTATGTGAATACATGCGTAGGGCTTCCCAGGTGGTGCCAGTCGTAAAGAATCCACCTGCCAATGCAGGCAGATGTAGAGAGACATGAGTTTGATCCTTAGGTTGCAAAGATTCCCCTGAAAGAGGGTATGGCAACCCATCCCAGCATTCTTGCCTGGAGAATCCCATGGACAGAGGAGTCTGGTGGGCTACAATCCACAGGGCTGCAAAGAATTGGACACAACTTAAATGAGTTAGCACACAATGTACATGTGTGATTATGTGAATATATATGTAGTGTATATACATACATTTTTAAAAATGTGTGTGTCTACATTGGCACACTTTACTTCTAGAACCTCTTCATAGGCATCTTCCAAGAAGAAGTATTTGGAAACAAACCCCAGTACGGTTATTGCACTAAGGGAATTGACATTCACTCTATCACATCATTTAGTATCCACTCCGTACTCAGACATACCCAGCTGCCCAAAAATGTCTTCCAACCTTCCCCTCCCCTCAAAATCAGGATCCAATCCAGGATCGTGTGTTCTGTTTAGTTGCCATGTCACCTCCAGTCTGGAACAATCCTCCATATCATTTTTTTAAAATTATTTTTTAACATGAAACGTAACATGCAAGGTGTCTTTTCTTTTTATGTATATATCCATTCTTTTATTTTTAACTTTATTTTTAATTGAAGGATAATTGCTTTACGGTATTGGTTTGATTTCTGCCATACATCAACATGAATTAGCCATGGGTGTACATATGTCCCCTCCCCCTTGAATCCATTCTTTTTAATATTATTTTCTATTATGGTTCATCCCAGGACACTGAATGTAGTTCCCTGTGCTAAACAGTAGGATCTTGTTGTCTCAGATATCTTTTAAAATATTCCACATTCTGGATTTCTGTCATTCAGAAATTTCTGTCTTACAGGCTCAGATTAAATATTTTTGGCAGGAATGCCACATGGGTGACAGTGTATGTTTCTTTCCTCTTTTTTTTTTTTCCTTCATTTATTTATTTGGCTGCTCTGGTCTTCCTTTCTGTGACCTGGCTTTCTCTAGTTGCAGCAGAGGGGAGGTACTCTTCTGTGCTTGCACTTCTCATTGCAGTGGCTTCTCTTGTTGTGGAGCATGGGCTCTAGGCTTTTGGGCTCCATAGTTGTGCCCATGGGCTTAGTTGCTCTGAGATGTGTGGGATCTTCCCGGACCAGGGATTGAACCCGAGTTCCCTGCATTGACAAGCAGATTCTGAACCAGTGGGCAACCAGAGAAGCCCAGCTCTTAAACCATCTTCTACCATCTGGTCTAGGCACTCTGTAGATACCCTGGGATGTCACTGGCATGATCACAAGTTGGGGGAGAGGAAAGGTCATCCGCTTTACCTGGCCCCTCTGTCTTTACCTCGCAGGAGACCACCCGTTGACTGGGGCCTACACAGTGACCCTGGATGGACGAGGGCCCTCGAGAGTCATCTCCAAACACGACCTGGGCCACTTCATGCTGCGCTGCCTTACCACCGATGAGTACAACGGGCACACCACCTACCCCTCCCATGTGTATGAATAGGGCTCTGGCCCTGTCCCGAGAAGACAGTATCCTGTGAAACAGAAGGGGCAATAAATCTAAAGCCAAGAGCTCCAGATTACTCTAGAGGATCCACATCAATCTGAGTGTCTCAGTGTCTCTGTCTGCCTCTGTGAGATTTTCTGGGTATTCATTCATTCATTTCCTCTCTTGGCTCTGTGCCAGGGACCCGGTGGTGACTGTGTGGACCTAGCGGTGATGCTGCCCATACAGATCTCAGTCCAGGGGGGAGGAAAGTCCTGCCCCTGATGGCGACAACACAGGGTGGCCAGAACTCTGATGGAGCAAGCACAGAGGGCCGAGGGACCTAGCTGGAGGTGCAGACAGGGTTCTGTGGAAGAGCAGGTGGGACATCTGCTTTAGGGAGAATGAGCCGGGAGAAGGTTCCAAGACATGACATTCTAGGTAGAAGATATCACTTGAGCCAGGCAACTGAATAGCACATGGCGCCTTTGAAGAACTCAGATCTGTTCCCGACAGTCAATAACACTGCTTGGAGGAGAGGGCTTCCTTGGTGGCTTAGAAGATAAAGAATCCACCTGCAATGCAGGAGACCTAGGTTCCATCCCTGGCTTGGGAAGATCCCCCAGAGAAGGGAATGGCAACCAGCTCCGGTATTGCCTGGAGAATCCCATGGACAGAGGAGCCTGATGGGCTATAGTCCATGGGGTTGCAAAGAGTCGGACACTACTGAGGGACACTTTCATTTTCACTTGGAGGAGAAGAGCGATCAGCCCCAAGAGGGGCTGTTCAAAGGACACGAAGCTGTTCAGCATCATTGTAAAAAGTCTAAATTTCAGTCTAAGGTGTGCAATGAGTAGAGCAGGGAGCAGGGCACATTCAGATTTGTATTTTATAAAGCTTTCCTTGGCAACTGTGTGAAGATGGATCAGAGGATGAAAGAGCAGAGGCTGGGAACCCAGGTGCCCAGAGGTAGAGAAGGGAGAGTGGGTGGGAGAGAGTCTTGAGTGGACAGTTCTCTGGCAAGGGGAAGGATACATCTAGGAAGAAGCCTGGGGCTATATCTTGGATATAGGGTTCTAGCGGTGTCACCCTGTGAAGGGAACCCTGGAGGGGCAAGTTTGAGAGGAGGAAGAGGAAGAATTGCCCCTCCCCCCCACCTTCCTAAACATGTCCTTCTTTGGAATCTACTCTCCCCAACCTTTGTTCCCCAGAGACACCCCTCCCAGGCCTGAGCAAGACACTCCTCTCTCCCTACCCCCAGCCCCTTCCCACCTGACTCCCAAATCCCTCTCCGTACATACCCCACCCCCAGTCCATTCCAGTCCTGCACTCTCCAAACAGCTGGACAACTTGGTTAACAAATTCCAGAGAACTGGCCTGAGGAGACTTAAACCTTCCTTCCCAGGGGTGGCCTGGAGGAAAACTTCCCTTGGTGAGAATGCGTACGGGTGGGGCAAGGCTGGGTAAGGCTTTCCTGGCACTAGCACTGTTCTATTTCTGCCCTCTTAGCTCTTTCAATCACATTGTCCAGGCATTTTACAGACTTTCACTGGGTACCTGCTTTGTGTCCAGCCTTGTGGGAGGTGATGCTGTGGCCCAAGCAGTGGGAGCCTGAGATAACCTTGGTATATCAGAGGGTCCACAGTCTAGATAGTGACAGCTCAGGGCCAAGATGCAGTGGCAGGAGCAGAAGAGTCAGAGCCAGGATGGGGAAAACAACACAGTACACCAAGGGGGCCCAGAAAAGTCCCCAACCCATCCTGGAGCTTCAAGGGGGCTTCTGAGAAAAGGAATCCTTTGGAATGAGTTTCTGATGAGAATTTTGGGTTCTGGGGAATGAGGGTGTGTTTTCAGAATGGGGACGCAAGTTTAAAGATCCAGAGGCCTCTTTTCTCCCCTTCCATTTTTGAGTACTTGCTACGTATCTGCGGAGAAGGCAANGTTGTGGCATTGGGATCTAGTTGCCTGACCAGGGATCAAACCTGGGCCCCCTACATTGGGGACGTAAAGTCTTAGCCATGGACCAACAGGGAAGTCCTGAGATCTAATTTTCTTAATCACATACATTGACTCTTCTTCTTAGCCTTGTGGGACTCATACTATCTTTACTTTTAGATGCAGAAAGTGAAGTTTGGATCATTACAAATCAACAATAATCATACTAGAGATTCGGGATTTGAATTAGCCTTGCTCTGTCTTATTTGCCCCTCTTCTCTCCATAGGGCATCATGGTAGGAGGCTTGAAGAGGAAACTCTCAGATCTGGAGGAAGAAGAAGAGGATGAGAAGTGGGACTGGAGTCCAGCAGGCCTGCGGAGCTACCAGCAAGCCCTGCTCCGCATCTCCCTAGACAAAGTCCAGCGAAGCCTGGGCCCCCGAGCACCCAGCCTTCGTAGGCACGTGCTCATCCACAACACCCTCCAGCAACTCCAAGCGGCGCTTTGCCTGACTCCTGCACCTGCCCTTCCCCCGGAGCCCCTCTTCCTGGGCGAGGAGGACTTCTCCCTGTCAGCAACCATTGGCTCTATTCTCCGGGAGCTGGAGACCTCCATGGATGAGACTGAGCAATCTCAGAATCCAGCAGCTCCCCCAGGCCCCGAGAATGAAGTGCTTCCCCAGCCCGATCCAGTCTTCTTAGAAGCTCTCAGCTCCCGGTACCTGGGGGACTCAGGCCTGGATGACTTCTTCCTGGACATCGACACATCCGCAGTGGAGAAGGAGCCTGCAGTGGCCCCACCAGAACCTCCTCACAACCTTTTCTGTGCCCCAGGGTCCTGGGAATGGAATGAACTAGATCACATCATGGAAATCATTCTGGGATCCTAAAACTTTGATGGGGGGCAGGGGAGGGCTCCTTCCTCATCCTAGCCTTGGGGGATGACTCCCTGGATGCAATTCTGTGTGTGTGTGTGTGTGTGTGTTGATGGGGCCTCTAAGCAGTGGCCTCCTCTCCTCCCACTTCAGGGTTCCACAAATTGTCTTGCATGTGTGTGTGTGTCTGGTTATTTCAGCCTTCTGTGAAGGTGGGTCTTCCTGAATTAATTTATCTGTTCCAAATGCCTTAATGAGACTCTGTTTCCGGGAGTCTGATTTCCCACTTCCACATTTCTTCTGCCTTTTCCTCTAGTTCTGACTCCCCTTGTGTCACTGGGGCCTCAGGGAAGATAAGCTGGGCCTGTCAAAGGATGACAGGGATGTGCTACCTGGTTGCTATGGAAACCCAGCCTCTGCTCGTGGCACCTCCAGGTAGTGGGAGAGGCTGGCCTCCTCCCCCAGGCTGAACCCCACCTCCTTCGCAGGAGCCCAGTCCCAGCAGCCTCCTGATTCATGACCAGGCCGGACCACGTGCAATAGGGTGGAAACCAAACTGCTCCATGCCGCATTATTTAAAAGAAAAGCGGGTTTTGTGGTGTTTTTGTTTGTTTGTTTGATTGTTTGTAATGATTTTTTTTTAATAAAAGTATTTTGGAAGGGGAGATGTTGCCTAAAGTTTCTTTGTAGGTCAGTGGGAGGGACCTGGTATCCTTAGGGGCATGTACCCCTTCCCAGTCAAAGTTGGGGCAGGTATGTTATTAGATACAATATTTATTGAATGTTAAGACCACTAACATTATTGAATGCCAAGAGCGCTGTTCTACCTACTTTATTTGAATTAAGTCATCTCGTCCTCATGATTATACTGAAATAGATACTGTTAGCACATTTTACATAAGAGGAGGTTAAGGTTCAGAGAGATCAAGTCACTTGCTCAGGAAGAGTGAGGACCAAACTAGGAAGAGTAGGGACCAAGGAGCTAGAACTCAAATTCAGGCTACCTCCAGAGCCTTCTTAACTATTATATTCATTGCTTCTTTGTAGATTTAGACTCCCCAGCCACATGGTGGACACAGGAAGGAGAAATTGGGTCACATGAATTAACATGTCAAAGGATAGGGCTCTGTGACACTTCAAAGTCAGCCCTTTGAGACTTCCCTGACTGTCCAGTGGCTAAGACTGTGCTTGCAAGGCAGGGGACTCAGGTTCAAGACCGAATCAGAGAACTAGATCCCACATACCACAACTAAGAGTTCAGTGCTATAACTACAGATCCCGCATGCTGCAACTAAGACTTGGCACAGCCAGATAGATAAATATTTTTAAGTGAAAAAACTAAAAACCAGCCCTTTTATTTTGTAGGAAATGTGCTACAGAGGCCCAGAGGAGAAAGAAAATGCTCAGAGATCCCCAGCACTAACAGTAGATCTTTCTAAAAACTGTTGGCTAGGAAGTACAGTCCAGGCTAAAGTTAATGGTTCCAATGATTNTGAAAAAACTAAAAACCAGCCCTTTTATTTTGTAGGAAATGTGCTACAGAGGCCCAGAGGAGAAAGAAAATGCTCAGAGATCCCCAGCACTAACAGTAGATCTTTCTAAAAACTGTTGGCTAGGAAGTACAGTCCAGGCTAAAGTTAATGGTTCCAATGATTTATTTAGGAGGTGCAAGCCCAGGCTGGCAAGAGTAGGGGAAAAGAAGGGAGGCCAGGGAAGATGTGATGTATACTGCTGCACTGGCTAGACCTCCACAGAGACCTTTGAAAACATGACAACAGGTAAGTTTATGCTGCATTTAGGGACTTTTCTGAAAAGGATACAAGGAGGAACCACTTGTGGGTGTAACATGCAGGGAAAGGAAGGGGATTTTGCCTTTGCTTTCTGGCTCAAAGTCAGATTCTCACCCTGAGAGAAGCATTGCATCTAACTGAAAACAGCTGGGTAACTGACAGGTGGGTGCCAATCCAGAGAAAGAAAGGAGGTGGTCAAAGGGATCTCCAGAAGGCACATGCCCATGTCTGACTCCGACTTAAACCTCTAGGTGACATCTTGCTCACTCAATCGTGTCCTACTCTGCCACTCCACGGATGCAGTCCTCCAGGCTGCTCTGTCCATGGAATTATCCTGGCAAGAATACTGGAGTGGGTTGCAATTTCCTCTTCCAGGGGATGTTCCTGACCCAGGGACCAAACGCACATCTGCGTCTCCCGGATTGGCAGCCAGGTTCTTTAACACTGAGCCACCAGGGAAACCCACACTCAGAATAAAACCCCAACCCATGCAAGGCCTGACAATCTTGCACCTAGCTCCCCTAGTTTCTTCTCTTCCCTGATTCTCCTCCACTCCTCGCACAACTCCAGCTGACCCCAGGGCTTTTGCATCTCCCATTAACTGCCTAGAGGACACTTCCTGCATAAGTTCACCCATACAAATGTCTCCTTCTCGGAGAGGTCTTCCCTGCCCTTCCTAACGTGTCCAGGTGCATCCCCACCCCAACCCCATTTCACATTGTTTGACTTTGTTAGTAGTACCTTGTGCTCAGTCACTCAGTCGTGTCTGACTCTTTGTGACCCATTGGACTGTAGGCTGCCAGGCTCTTCTGTCCATGGGGTTTTCCAGGCAAGAATACTGGAGTGGGTTGCCATTTTCTCCTCCAGGGGATCTTCCCAACCCAGAGACGGAACCAGCGCCTTTGGCATCTCCTGCTTTGCAGACAGATTCTTTACCACTGAGCCATCGAGGAAGCCCTAGTAGTACCTATCCAATCTCAAGTTATTTATGACCTCTTTATGGTTAGGCTCCTGGTCTGTTGAAGATATCTCTCAGAGGAAGGGGTTGGGTACTGCACAGAACTACCCTTGGCCCAGGTGGGCACTCAATTTTTTAATTTTTTCTTTTTGCAGTTGTTGAGAAGATGAACTCTCAATCTTGAGATAGCCAAATATCCCTGCCACCTCTCTCAACTCACCTCCCTCACACCATTTTCTGATGCTCTTCAAACACACCATGTCCCACCCTCAACACCTGGAGTAGTATCTGCCTCACTGAGCAATCATGCAAAGTGTGTAAGTGCACACCTAAGCTGCACACCAAAGATTCCAATAATTGCTCAGATTTACTGAGTGCCTANCACCTCTCTCAACTCACCTCCCTCACACCATTTTCTGATGCTCTTCAAACACACCATGTCCCACCCTCAACACCTGGAGTAGTATCTGCCTCACTGAGCAATCATGCAAAGTGTGTAAGTGCACACCTAAGCTGCACACCAAAGATTCCAATAATTGCTCAGATTTACTGAGTGCCTATGTGGACCTGGCACTCTTCCAAAAACATGAACAAAATAGAGTTCCCACTCTCATAAAACATCATCCTCAGAGAGGCTGAAATATACACTGAAAAAAACAGTAAAATGCAGTCTGTCAAGTAGTGACAAATGTTACAAAGAAAAAGCAAGAAAGTGATGGGGATGTTGCTATTTAGATGGGAGGCCAAAGAAGGCCTCACTGACAAGATGAAATTTGAGAGGGACCTGAAAGACAGGAGATGTGATCTTTGTGAATCTGTGGGGATACAATCCCTATAGCAGGAACAGCCAGTGCAAAGGCCCTGTGGTCAGAGATTAGTTGAGTGTTTAAAGGACCATATGGAAGTCAGCAGGATTTCCCAGGTGGAGCTAGTGGTAAAGAACCCATCTGCCAATGTAGGATATGTAAGAGACTCCAATTCAATCCCTAGGTTGGGAAGAACCCCTGGAGAAGTGCATGGCAACCCACTCCAGTATTCTTGCCTGGAGAATCCCATGGACAGAGGAGCATGGTGGGCTACAGTGCATGGGGTAGCAAAGAGTCAGACACGACTGAATAACTTAGCAAGCATCCAGGTGGCTGGAGTAGAGAGAGCAAGGAGGCGAGTACTAGGAGACAAGATGATAGAGTTTGAGGGGGCAAGTCCTGTAGGGTGTTGTAGAGTCCCATAGGGAGGGCTAGAACTTTATCCTGAGTGAGATGGAAGACATGGCAGGGTATTGAGCTGTGCAGGAAGGAGACTCACTCCCCCCCCCCCAATATTTATTTATTTAATTTATTTATTTGGCTGTGCATGTAGAGTCTTTAGTTGTGACACACCAGATCTTTTAGCTGCATCATGTGAACTCTTGATTCCAGCATGTTGGATCTAATTCCCTGACCAGGGATCAAACCCTGGCCACATGCATTGTGAGCAGGATGTCTTAGCTAGAAATCACCAGGAAGTCCCCGGACTCACTTTTACATGGACTCTCTTTGCCCTAGACATACAGGTGTATGCTTAGTCGCTCAGTCGTGTCTGACTCTGCAACCCCATGGACTGTTGCCCGCCAGGCTCCTTGGTCCATTGGATTCTCCAGGCAAGAATATTGGAGTGGGTTGCTATACCCTCCTCCAGGGTATCTTCCCAAACCAAGGATCGATCCCAGGTCTCCCGCATTGTGGGCGGATTCTTTATTGTCTGAGCCACCAGGAAAGGCCAAAATCCCGCGTTGCAGGCGGATTCTTTATCGTCCGANACCTGACCGGGGGGTCAAGGAGTCCCCCGTGTGGGGTCAGTAATGCCTTCTGTTTACAACACCGCGAGGACTTATTTCTGATGGTGTCTGTGAGTGCCATATTGGGGGATAATCTGTGATGCCTACTGACACAGTCTGTCAACAATGGCCCCGTCTACCCCTGTGCCTTTTTAGCGAGGGATGCTCCCCTCTCCCCAGTCTCCGTGTACAGGTGTTCAGATCGTGCACCGCACACAGGCTCCATTTTGAAGGGGCCGCCACAAATGTCTCTGGCACCTGTGGTTACATATTTACGATGACAGTTTCTCAGGAGATGGAGATCAACTGCCTTGGGGAAGGGGGTGTGTCTTTTGCACAAAAGCAGCACATGGACTAGATCAGTTCTGGTTCAGTCCCCCTGCTGCCCTCAGGTTTCTGACAGCTCCTGGCTGAGGCCTGTGCTACTCTCCCTGTGTCTGCCCCCTGAAGGATTGTGCAGCTGCCTGGCTCTGGTGTGCCCCTCCGCCCTCAGACTCAACCCCAGGAAGCCAGGCTACCTCAGCTAGCAGATTCCAGGGCCCACACCATTCCGCACAGAGCTGCCAGCCCTGCTGCTGTGGCCACTTTTCACAGAGCCTCTGTGTGTTCCCACCACGACCCTCCCCAGGCCCGCTCCCTCCTTGGGCATTCACAGGGACCCCCATCACACACACACACAACCTTCTCTCCTCCAGCACCTGGGAGAACTGTCCTTGGTCTCCTTCTTTCCCCTCCCCCTCCTTCCCTCATTCAGGAAAGATTTACTGGTACCTACCCTACCAGGTGCCGGGCTGTATGTAAAAGGCAAATCTGATCGCATCTCTCCTACCCTCTGGGCCCCTTGGAATGTATCCCTCTCCTTGCGGATATGAACCCTGCCCTTTCCAAGGCTCACCTTCCACCTGGTCCCATTCATTCATTCAATGAACATTTACTGGTCCCAGTGCAGAAGTCTAATGATGCTTCTGCTGTGCTGTGCTTAGTCATTCAGTCATGTCCAACTCTGCAACCTCATGGACTGCAGCCTGCCAGGCTCCTCTGTCCATGGGGTTTCTCCAGGCAAGACTCCTGTAGTGGGTTGCCATGCCCTCCTCCAGGGAATCTTCCCAACCCAGGGATTGAACCCAGGTCTCCCACATTGCAGACAGGTTCTTTACCATCAGAGCCACCGGAGAAGCCCCTAATGGTACTTAGTCAATGATTATTGACCAAATAACCCCACTCCAGTACTCTTGCCTGGAAAATCCCATGGACAGAGGAGCCTAGTAGGCTGGAGTCCATGGGGTCCCTACTAGTCGGACATGACTGAGCGACTTCACTTTCACTTTTCATTTTGATGCATTGGAGAAGGAAATGGCAACCCACTCCAGTGTTGTTGCCTGGAGAATCCCAGGGACGGGGGAGCCTGGTGGGCTGCCGTCTATGGGGTCGCACAGAGTCGGACACGACTGAAGTGACTTAGCAGCAAGGTGTACTGGGGTTCTTCCCTGGTGGTCCAGGGGTTAAGAGTACATGCTTCTGTTGCGGCCAAAGTCTTGGCTTTCTCTGCCCACTGAAGCCGAATAAAAGATATAGAGACAGAGTCTATAGGAAATGGAAAAGTCTCTTTAATCTTCAGCCGGCAGAGGGGAGAACTCAGTAGGCTTGTGCTTCGAGAACTGTGTCCTTGAAGTCCAGATTCCCCTTCCAGGAAGAATCTGGGGAGTTATATAAGATGAGGGCTCACAGTCAGGGGTCGGTGATGAGAAAGGTATAAGGAACTTGTGTTCTTCTTGCTCTTACATTGTTTCAGAAACAGTCATAGGCTGGCATCCGGTAGCCCAGTAATTGGGTCTGGCAGACGGGTCAGGTCCACTGTCTTTTATGTGTGGCATTCTTTATATAATGCAAAAAGAGAAAAAAAACCACCACCCATGAGGGGTGGTCTGTGAAGAGAGTGCTGTAAAGGTGAGCACTGGATACAGAATGTGTAATTAGCACAAAGGATAATAGTTGCAAAATGTAGCTCCTGCGGAGTTAGGGGCAGAAAAGCAAACTTAGTTACAGAATACAGATTCGACCAGTGACAGTAAAAACTGAGGAGTGATCAGGCCTGCTTATTGCTCTCTTTATCTCTGTTCTCAGGAAAGAAGAGAGGCACTCATTCCCCCTCTTTTTCCTTTTCACTGCAACACTTCCAATGCAGGGGACACAGGTTTGTGCCCTGGCTGGGGAACTAAGATCACACATGCTGTGAGATGCAGTCAAAATTTAAAAAAAAAAGGATTGTGTTAAAAGCCAGGCCACCTATATTTTGCCATTCTGTGGCTGTGTGACCCTAGGCAAGGTACTCAACTTCTCTGGGCCTCAGAGTCCTCATCTGTAAGCTGGAACAGTAAATGTAGCCACCTCGAAGGGCTCTTGTTCTGAGGGGAGAGTGTTCTAGGCAGAAGGATGCGCAAGGGTAAAGGAGTGAGGGACCCTATAACTTTTTCAGGGATCTGTAAGCTGCTGAGTTTGATTGGGAAGAAGGGGAAAGCAGTAAGGTGAGTGATGGAGCCGGAGGGGTTGGTAGGGACGAGGGCACACAGGCCCTGGATGGGAGACTTTACTCTGAAGGCACTAGGTAAAGGAATCTAGGAGTAAATGGATCTGTCCGGCTGCCTTGTGTACCAGGGGGTGGGAGGTGATACAGGAGGCCAGGAGCCAAGAGGGGAGGCCATAGAGGGACAGATCAGCCTTGGAGAGGGGCGGGGAGGGGAAGGCAGAGCTGCTACGGAGGACAGCCTGTAGGAGTGACGAGCTGCAGTGGAGGACAGGCCTAGGACGAGATCCAGGGCTCTAGCCTGGGAACCTGGGGCTACTCTACGATGGTGACCAGGTCTGGGGTTGACACTGAGGCCAGAGAGGGACACCTTGTGGGTGCAAGGGACTAGGAGGACACTCAGGGGCAGATACCCAGGCAGCAACCCCCCCCCCAAACCGCGGGGACTGGAGCTCAGTAGAGAGGGCAGGTGGCAGGAGCAGGCGTAAAGGATGGAGGTGAGGGAGGTAGTTTCTCTGGGCTGCACTGGGTGGGACCTGACTCCTGCATGGCCCAGATGGGTGGGGAGAGGGTGGTCCCTGAGTAGCGCCCTCTGTGTCCTTCCCCAGCCCTGCAGGATGTCCTGTGTTTACGGAGGTGGCCTTGGCCGGAACTGGGACACTGGTGCCACCCCCTGAACTCAACTTCCCATGGCCACCCCACCCCCCCACCCCGGGGGGGAAGGAAAGGCAAGAGACAGAGAAAGAGAGACACAGAGACAGAGACACAGAGAGAGAGAGAGAGACAAGGAATGAGGACAGAGGCAGAGACACAGAGAGAGAGAGACCTGTCACTCACCACAGAAAACTCACAGCAGGGACTTCCCTGGTGTGCCAGTGTAAGCATCTGCTTTGCAGTGCAGGGGACGTGGGTTCAATCCCTGCTGGGGAAGTTAAGATCCAACATGCCACAGACCAACTAAGCCCATGCGCCCCAACTGCTGAGCCCACACACTCTGGTACCCATGTGCCGCATCAAAAGGTCCCTCATGCCACAACTGAGATGAAGATCCCACGTGCTTCAGTTTGATACTGAAACTTCAACTAAGAATCTTATTTACTTAACCATGATATTTAGTGAAATACATGTAACTCTGTTCTGTATTTTCTAAGTCTCCTGTAAATGTGTTATCATATTTTCATAATTTAAAAAAATAAGATAAAAAGTAAAAAAAAGATCTCATGTGCCTCAACTAAGATCAGATGCAGCCAAATAAATAGAGAAATATTAGAGAAAAAAAACCTCCAGCAAACTAGGAAAGAAAGCTTTCTTTACCTGCTAAAGGGCAGCTATACAAAACATACAGCTAATATTATATTTCATGACAGAGGATTGTGCTTGTCCCATAAAACTGGGGATGAGGAAGGTTATCTGCCCTCCGAGACATAGAGAGGGACCAGATAGCCTCTGTCTGTCTGCCTGTCTGTAGAGTGCCAGCCTCCCTGTCTGCCGGCGTAGCAAGCAGTGAGTTTTCTTCCCTGGTTCTAGCCTGGCCTGTTGGTAGATTCTTTCCACCCTCAGTTATTAAAACTCAGCTCTGGCCTTGTCCCTCCTGTAGATGCCCAGGGTGGGAAGGACAAAGTCTGAGGCCCTCCTCATGGCCCTGCTGACTGTGGCCCTTCCCTCAGCTTCCGTTTACTCTCACATTCACCGGTTGCTCAAAGGGGCCCTTTGCGTGGGATGTTCCCTCTACCTGAAACCCGCTTTCATGTATCCAACACCTGCAGCTTGGCATGAACTCCTATGTATCCTTCAGGTGCCAGCTCAAATGTTGCCACCTCCAAGAAGCCCTCCCTGCCCTTTCTGATAGTATCAGAGTATCAGACCCCTCTTACAGACCTGGATCTTTTTCTCAGAGCACTTAGCTTAGTGTGTAATTATACACTCATTTCAATTATACACTCATTTAGTTGCTCACTTCTTTAGTGTCTGCTACCCTTGGATTGAGAGTCCCGTGAGGGCACAGTGACTGCTGTGTTCCCAGCATCGCCCAGCCCAGGGATGGATTGATTCCGAAGAAGTGTCTGCAAATAGCTGGTGAATAAATGTATAAATGAGAAGGAAATGCAAATGACAGGGCATATGTGACCACAGAGACACAGCCACGAACAAGGACATCGTTCTTGGCTCCAGAAAATTTCCTATGTGCGAACCTCTGTCTGGATTCAGAGGCTTTACACGGGCTGTTCCCACTGCCCATAAAACTTTTCCACTCCCTCTTCTCTCTCCCTCTCTTTCTATTGGTTGCTGTTGTTTGTTTTGACCCCATTGCATAGTTTGAGGGATCCTAGTTCCCTGAACCAGAGATTGAACCCATGCCCCCTGCAGTGGAAGCTCAGAGTCCTAACCATTGGACTGCCAGGTAAGTCTCATACCGCCTTTTCTCTTGCCTAGATCCTATGGGTCACTCAAGTCTCGGCTCACATGTCCCCTCCTCCAGGGAGCCTTCCCTGACCTTCCTTCCTGGGCTGCAGCAGGTACATTGCCTGGGCTCCCCCAGCAAGGCTCTGACCTCTCTGTCTGCAATTCCCCCATCCCAACCCTGGCCACTCTGGGTCGGTCTCTCTGTTGGACTGTGAACTCTGAAAGCAGGCCCAGGCTATCTTGGTCACACTGTGTCCCCAGCACCATCCAGCCTGGGGCTGGGCACAAGACCAGGTGCTCCCTGACTGTTTGCTGACTTCGGATAAAGGACTGCTCCCTCTCTCCCTGCTGGTGCTTTGCCCATGTCCCTCCTCCCTCCTGGAAGCTTCTTCCCTAACCTTTTACCTAGCTTCTTCCTCCTCAATCCTCCAGTTTGACTCCAGAAGTTGTCCTGAGCCTGGCCTCTGTGGTGAATTGAGGTCTGACAGTGTCTCCAGTGCCCAGCAAAGGGCCAGCCACCAAGGGCTTGTGAAGATTTATTGAATGAATGAATGAACCCATGAATGTTTGAATGAATCAGTGAATGAGCCCATGAATGTCTGAATGCATGAATGAATGAGAGAGAGAGAGAGCGTGCGCCTGCAATGAGGGTAGGTCTCCTTGAGCCCATCAGTAGCCCTGACCACACCACGCCTTCCAACTCTCCCGGGAGGAGGGTTCTAGCTGGGTTCCACCACACCCCAACCTTTGGTGGCTGCCAGGCCTGGAAGGCATTTCCCAGAGCTCAGCACATTCCTGACTTCCCCAGTGGCTGAGAGTGGGCAGGGGGCATTTTAGAGAGAAGGGAGGAGGCCCCTGGCATTCTGGGATCCTGCCAGCCGCTCTCTGGTCCCCCAAGCCCCTCGGGAGTGGGTCCCAACTGCTCAGGGTGGGGAGGGGGCTGCTGAGGGGCCAGCTAAGCTGATGTGAAAGGTGAGGGTGCTCCCTCTGCTGAGGGCCTGGAGGCCGCGCCCGGGTGGACAATGGGCTGGAAGCTGCTGATGTGCATTTTGGGGGTAATCCCTGGCCTCAGCCCAGCCCCGGCCCCGGGCTCTGGCTCAGAGAACCAGGAGCATCCGAGGCAGCAGCCGGGTGGGTGTGAGGGGCATGTGGGAGTACCTATGCTCCCTGTGCCGCCCCCCGGGGTCTGGTGAGTCAGGGTCAGCGGGGGGCTGGGGACCGGGCATCAGGGAGAGGCCTGGTGGCCTTGGTTTGGGAGTTGGGCAGACGTGGGTTCAAATCCCGGTACTACCTATTACCTGAAGTGAGTGACCTTAGGTGTCACTCGCCTCTCTGAGCCCCTTTGGCTATTATATGAAGGGGACAGAGCATACTGCAGGGTCTTGGCAGTCCTGTAGAACTGTGGTTGGATCCCAGCTCCAGCACTTTCTGGATTTTTAACTAAAAACTGGGCCTTCATCTGCCTATCTTGCATCCCTGATTCCAGGGGCCACGTTTTGGGTGCCCAGCACGGTACATGATAGATGTCTCCCCAAGTGGCAACTCCATTAAACAGAGAAGTGGGGCTCCCTGGGTCCAGTCCCACTCAAGCCAAAAGTCCGCTGACAAGTCTAGCTGGTCCCCTAATTTGTTTGAATAATACAAAATGCGTATAAGTAGCAGTCACTCTGTGCCAGGAGCTTTTGAAAGGTTTTCGTCTCTTTTCACTCATTTTATCTTCACAACAAACCCATAAGGCAGACACTTCTGTGATCCTTGTTTTAGAGATGGAGAAACTGAGGTGCAGAAAGATGCCGTGACTTGCTGAACGTCACACAGCCAGGACATGGCTGAGCTGGGATTTAACCCACGTTAACTGGGAGAGAGAGTGGAAAGAGTTTATTTTTAGGGGCCCCAGGAACCAGCAGGGCCATGGCTGGGTCTGGAAGCCAGGGAATGGTGTTGGTAGGAGGCTAGTCTCCCATGGTACTAGCAACCTGTCAACCCCAGGATCAGGGCTCATGGTGGAGGTCTCAGCCCAAGCGAGGAAGAGCAGCTGTCTAGGCTTCTCCTTGGTGGCTCCCACCCCCTGGCGGGTGGATGTGGCTGGGAGAAGGGGATGTTTGTTTCCCCACCACCCACCCCCTGGTGATGTCACACCTCAGCAGCCAATGGCTGGGGTCTCCCCCTCCTCCCCCTCCCCATTCCTTTTCCCCCCCAGCCTGGGACCGGGGCTGAGCAGACTGACCGGACCTGGGAGCTCTCGAGGTGTCTGGAGGCCTAGTGGTAAGAGATCAGCCAGCCAGTTCCCATCCAGGCCAAGCCAAGAAGCTGTGGGAATGAGACCCAGGATCCTGGGAGGGTCTGGGAGGGTGCCTGGGGCTCAGGAGGCTGCAAGGTGTAGGAGTTAAAGGTACAGACTTTGAAACCAGACCCTGGGTTCAAATCCCAATGTTCTCTTCTTTCTGGCTCTGTCGCTTTGGGCAAGATACTGCATTCATTGTGCCTCTGCTTTCTCACCTCTAAAATGGGCTGATGGGACTCCCCCGGTGGTCCAGTCTTTCTGTCCTTCCACTGCAGGGGCCCAGGTTCCATCCTCGCTGGGGAAGTTCCACCTGTCTCAAAGTGCAGCCAAGAAAAGGCAGAGGGGCTGATGGAGGCCACCTCACAGGGCTGACAGGAGAGTAAATGAATTGCTGCTTATAAAGAGCTGGGGCTGGATGCTGAGGGTGGGACAGGCTTTTTGGTCCCTGGAATAGAGTGCTGGGGAGCCAGTGCTGATCTTGTTGGTTGGAAGCTGGTACCCAAGCTGGATCTTGCCCTCACCCGAAGTTCCTCTTTGGTAGGGGAGAAAGTGGGGCCACTGTGGGCAAAGGCTGGATATGAGACACTCTAAGATACTCAGCCCCCTGCCTCCCACACACAATTGCCTTCAGAGATTAGTTTCTATTACTTGAGCTCTTGTACTATATACTCCGAATATTCTAAGCACCTGCTGTTATCCCGTAATTCCTCAAAGCCACTGTTATTGGCTCCATTTTACAGAGGAAGAAACTGAGGCCCTGAGAGGTGAAATTCAGACCTTGCCCCAGTATTCAAACCTGAGGAGTGCTGGAGCTGGGCCTAAACGAGGCACCCAGAGGCCACTGCCAGAATACCTCCCCTTCTCCATCACTAGATGGCCTCAGATATCTCAGATAGCTGGGGGCCTGGATGAGTCAGGTCAACCCCTCACTCCCACTGCAAGGGCTCCAGATCACTCTGGTCTTCAGGGTGGCTGAGGCTGTGAGTGGGGAGAATTCTTAAGTGACATTGGTGCCAGGCACGGGGGTGGTGGAAGAAGGTACAGTGAGGCAAAGCTAGGGGCATCCTCAGCAGGCCCAAAGCTCAGCTGAAGGGCTCAAGAGTACAAATGACACGCAGAAGGGCACAAGTGACATCTTAAGTGAGCATCTGAGTTGTGACTTCCCCAGGGAGGTGTTGTTAGGATTTAATGAGCCCAGGCAGGGAAGAATCTTTGCACACATTGAATGCTCAAGAAAGGGGATTCTCAGAATTCTGGAAGCTCAGGAATGGATCAGGGAAGTGCCGCAGGAGCTCAAGAAATCCGCAGTTAGCCTCTGGAGAGTACTGCCTAGCCTTGATTCCCCAGGGAAGCCCCATTAGAGCTTCCCCTAACACAAGTCAGGCCCGCCCCCCTGGGCACCTCCCTACCCCTCCTTCCCCTGCCTAGTGGGACAGCCAGAGCTGGGAACAGAGAGTGCCCCGGGTTGTGGGGTAGTGGGGGCGGGGGGAGGGGGGCTTCCTTCCGAAGCTGCTCCCACCCAATCCCACCCCAGGAGCTGAGTACGTGGCTCAGGAAGGGCACAGTTGGGCTAAATATAACCTGGGCTGGCAGCCATCCTGGGCAGGGATGGAGAAGCTGGGCACTCTTTCTCTTGCCCCCACCCTGGCTGGGTTTCCGGTGCCAGCTTCTGGGTGTGACCTTCTCTGGCTTGTCCTGGACAGGGAGCTTGTGGCCCTGGAGATCCTCCCCTCCATCTCCACCATCTCCTGCGAGTACCAGGCTTCTCTCACCCACAGCTCAGGACATGACCTTGTATCAGGGACTAAGAGTTAGCTTTTCAGACCGGGGTTCAAGTCCCAACTCCATCACTGTGATATCCCACCCATCTCTGTCTCTCTCTTTTTTTTTTTTTTGGCCATGCCCCATGGCTTGTGAATGGGCTTCCCTGATGGCTCAGTGGTAAAGAATCTGTCCACCAGTGCAGGAGCTGCAGGAGACACAGGTTCGATCCCTGAGTCAGGAAGATTCCCTGGAGGAGGAAATGGCAACCCACTCCAGTATTCTTGCCTAGAGAATCCCATGGACAGAGGAGCCCGGCGAGCTACTGTTCATGGGATTGCAAAGTTGGCTACATCTCAGCGACTAAACAACAACGTGGCTTGTGGGATCTTTGTTCCCTCACCAGGGATTGAACCTGGGCCCTGGCACTGAAACTGCCAAGTCCTAATACTGGAACTCCCTGTGGTAGCCCATCTCTTAACCCTCATTTACTCATCAGTAAAATGGGGTACCATGAGGCCACAGCCACAAAGTGTCTGCCTGGCCCAGTGTTAGCATGGAGTCGCTCTAAAAACACCTGTTTCTGGCACCCTTGATCCCCTCTGCCAGCCCAACTACTGCCTCAACTGTTTTGCTGCCTAAGCTTCCTCCAGGGCTCAGAGTCACCAGTGCAAGTTAAGGTGCAGAGTTGGGGGTCAAGGGCATGGGTCCTAGCTGTATGACCCCAGACAGGTCACTTTCCCTCTCTGAGCCTCAGTTTCCAACCCTAAAATAGCCTCCACATCCAGAGTGATTTCAAGGCCTAAAGGGGCCAGTATAAGGCCCAGTCTAGAGGAAATAACCTGGATATGGGGGTCAAGCCTGCTGGGAGGGGCCGGGGGCTCACAGGGGAGGCCAGGGAAGGACATGGAGAGCCAGAGAGGAGCCTTCTGACACCAGGGGTTGTGGCAGCGGGGGGGAAGGCAGCCAGTGGAGTGGGTACAGCTGGAGCATGAGGGGGTCTCTGTGTCCTCTGTCCCGGCCAGTGGTGGGCTATGAAGGGCCTTTGTGTGGCTGGGGGTGGGTGGGCAGGGGTGGAATGTGACCGAGCACAGCAGATGGGCCATTGTTTGAGGGAATGTGCCGCGTGAGGCCTGACCTTTCCCTGTGGAGTGGGGGTTGGTGGGTTGGCATGCCAGGTGGGGGCCAGGAGGACAAGGCTTGGAGGAGGGGGACAGGATCCATCTCCCTTCCCCCAGGAGGGGCTGATGGTAGAGACCCCAGCTCTGCCTCCTTCTCACTGGGCCGTGTGACCTTGAATGAGGTTCTTGGCCTCTCTTAGGGGTTAGGGTTTTCTGAGGCTCAGTGAGGTGGGAAGTGAAGGTCTTAGCCTAGGACCGGCAAAGAGTAACCACACAGTGCCCATTAGTTGTCAGCATCTGTAGAAGCAGCTGGAGCTTTCAGACAAGTTAAAAGTCCTGGCTAGGCCACCTGTCACTCAGGGGAGTGACTTTCCTTCTCCCAGTCTCAGACGTCTTCTCTGTAACAAGCTCAATAATTTTATTTTTTGGCCACGCTCTTCAGCATGTGGGACCCAAGTTCTCTGGCCATGGATCAAACCTGTACCCCTTGCATTGGAAGTGTACGGTCTTAACCACTGAACCACCAGGGAAGTCCCATGCCCAGTAACTGTACTGATCTCACCAGGGTGTTCTGAGGTCCACATACGCTGACCCCCATGGGATATTCGAGACAAGATCAGGACCACAGGAAGTTCTCAGTGATAATCATGGCAAGTGCTTATGAAGTGCCTACCAGGTCCCCAGCACTGTATATTTACAAATACATGTGACCCTCTAACTAGTCCTGGGAGGTAGGTGCTCTCATTCGCCCCATTCTATAGATAGGGAAACTGAGGCACAGAGAGGTGAGGTGATCTGCCTATCTGGCAAGTAGAGGCAATGGTTTTACAATGAATTTGGCCCCCTTGGTCAGCCGAGGCGGTTAACATAGGGATGATACTGTCAGAAAGGCCTAGGAGTCATTCCTGGCTGAACTACTGCTTCTGGTCCAGCCACATCACCTTGGATAAAGGTTGTGGGAGCTTCAGGTTCCCCACCTGCACTTTGGGGACAGAGCACCCTTTCTTTTCCCCAAACAACGCAACAGGGTGTGGAATCTTAGTTCCCCAAACAGGGACGAAACGCTTGCCCCCTGCAGTGGAAGCGTGGAGTCCTAACCACTGGACCACCAGGGAACCCGTGGGGATAGAATAATGCCAGAGTGCAGAAAGGGTCACACACTCAGGAATCACCAGTAGGGTCAGCCGACAGTAATGCTCACGTTATTCTTCTTAGAGCCCCGGACCCAGGAGGCTCAAGGAGCTGGAGGTGACCCTGAGGTGAGCAACTGGCTGGTGCCACATGCCCCTTCCTGCCCTTTCCTGGCCTGCCTGGAGCCTCCTGACCTGGTCTCTCCCTGGCAGGCAACAAGACCGCAGAGGAAAGGCGCGAGCCCTGCAGATGACTGCGCACCACCCCGGGCTGGGCTCCTGTTAGGAGGGGGTGCTTGTGCGCAGGCAGTGGTGAGAGGACATCTGGGATTGGGGCGGGGGGTGGCCCTTCTCCCCATCTCATACTCACCCTGACCTCTCCCTTTAAGCCCGGCCTTCTCCCCTCATCTTCCCCTGGATGGCCTCAAGCCTGCATCCCTGACCCCGCAGGCTCAGAGGCAGCTGCTCCATGCAGAACTGAAGCTGGTCCTGCAGCAGAAGGGAGAGAGGAAACCGGAGGAGCCAGGAGGCCAGGGGACTCCCAGCAGCGCCATGGAGGCCAGAAGCCGGAGTGCCGAGGTGAGTACTCGTCAAAGGGGACCTGTGGGGCCTTAGTGGGCGGCACTGAGGCACTTCTTGGCTTCTCTGCCTCAGTCTTCCCATCTGTGAAATGGAGACAGCAACAGTCTGTTATACATCACTGTGAGGGAAAGAGAAATTAACATTCGTGATGTGCTTAACACAATACCTGACACAGACTAACATTCCAAGAAGCTAATTCATTGAGCATGGGTGGTGGTTTAGTCTCTAAGTCATGTCCGACTCTTGCAACCCCATGGACTGCAGTCCACCAGGCTCCTCTGTCCATGGGATTTCCTAGTCAAGAATACTGGAGTGGATTGCAATTCCCTTCTCCAGGGGATCTTTCTGACCCAGGAATTGAACCCATGTCTCTGCAGGTGAATTCTTTACCAACTGAGCTACAAGGGATAGGATCATACTGGAATTCTATTAATACTAAGCTAAAGAAAATAGAGTAGAAAGCCTCTTCATCAGAAGAGGCAGAATGGTGTAGGGGTTAAAGGCATGGGCTTTGGACCTATAGGCTTACATCCCAGTCCTACCGCTTCAGCTGTACAACCCTGAACAGACGACCTGACTTCAAACCCTCAGTTTTGCCATCGGTGAAATGGGGCAATGGTCCCCATCTCTGAGGGTGCTGAGGACTCACACTTATGTCGTTTGCCCAGGGCCTGGTACCTAGCCTCCTTGAATGTTAGTGGCTTCCACTGTCATGGAGGCAGAGCATAGCACTGACCGCATCCTACTGGATGCCAAGCGTACAGTGGGTCTCCTTTTATAGCAGCCAGAGGCTGAGGGTGGCAGGCATGGGGTAACATGCACAGACGTCACTGCCTACAGTACAGCTGATGGGCTCTGAGGTCACACCCCCGAGGCTGAGGCCCCATCACCGAACTGGCTGTGTAGCATTAGGCAGTCACTTCACTTCTCTGGACCCTTGTGTACTACTCTCTGCCCAAGCTGTGTGGAGGATGAAATCAGACAGCACACATAAAATATTTGGCCCAGGGCCTAAGGATGGTGGTGATGGTCACGCTTTTCCCTGTTGCCCCCACCACAACTCTTCCTACCCCTTCTCACCATGTTCTGCCCAGCGCTCTAGACTCAGGGCCGCTGCTGTGGAGCATCTGGGCAAATTTGCTTTCCCTTCTCCAAGTCCTGGGCTCAGTTCTGGGCTCAACGCCAGTCTGTGCCAGTCTCAAGACACTGGCCATTACAGCATCCCCTCACATCCCTGTTGCTTCAAGCACAATCAGAGATTCCTTCCATATACCCATGTCACCCAACTTTACAGGAGGGAAATGGGCTCAGAGAGGGCACAGTTCTCCCCTAGAGACACACAGCAGAGTGGATTCCTGGATGGGTTGTGAAACTAAGGTCTTTCACTGTCTCTTCTGGGAAGCCTGGATGTGGATCCCACAGTGCACTGCTGGGCCAGGGCCAGGTCAGCACCATTTACAGTAAATACCAGGCATACCACGTCTGCCAGTCCACCCCTCATTACCCACGCGGCCGCTCTTCACTAGATTCCCTCTCCAGTGGGCGTTATGCAGGGCTTGGGGTCACAGAGTACACAAAAGGACAGTCACACATATTCAAGCCTTCAAGGAGGCCAGGCCCACCCCCACCCCTTCATACCGCACCCTTTCTTCGGGACCCCATCCTCAATTACACCACTATTCTGCCGTTGTTAAAGCCCCTCCCCATACTTCAAGCCCGTCCATAGACTNAAGGTGCCAGAGATGGCCGTGCCCGAGGTGAGACTTCCAGAAGTGCAGCTGCCAAAAGTCCCCGAGATGAAGTTGCCAAAGGTGCCAGAGATGGCCGTGCCCGAGGTGAGACTTCCAGAAGTGCAGCTGCCGAAAGTCCCCGAGATGAAACTCCCTGAGGTGAAGCTCCCAAAGGTGCCGGAGGTGGCCGTGCCGGAAGTGCGTCTCCCAGAAGTGCAGCTGCCGCAAGTCCCAGAGATGAAGCTGCCGAAGGTGCCCGAGATGAAATGCCCGGAAATGAAACTCCCGAAGGTGCCGGAGATGGCCGTGCCAGAAGTGCGACTCCCAGAGGTGCAGCTGCCAAAAGTCCCCGAGGTGAAACTTCCCGAGGTGAAGCTCCCGAGGGTGCCGGAGATGGCCGTGCCGGAAGTGCATCTCCCAGAGGTGCAGCTGCCGAAAGTCTCGGAGATGAAGGTCCCTGACGTCAAGCTCCCCGAGGTGAAGCTCCCGGAGATAAAACTCCCCAAGGTGCCGGAAATGGTCGTGCCGGACGTCCACCTCCCACAAGTGCATCTGCCAAAGGTGTCGGAGATGCGGCTGCCGGAAGTCCAGGCGCCCAAGGTTCCGGAGGTGCATCTGCTGAAGGCACCGGAAGTGAAGCTGCCCAAGGCTTCGGAAGTGCAGCTGAAAGCTGCCAAGGTGGAGGAGGCAGAGGGCATGGACTTCGGCTTCAAGATGCCCAAGATGACCTTGCCCAAGCTAGGGAGGGCGGAGTCCCCATCTCGGGGCAAGCCTGGTGAGGCAGGTGCCGAGGTCTCGGGGAAGCTGGTGACACTTCCCTGTCTGCAGCCAGAGGTGGGCAGCGAGGCTCGTGTGGGTGTCCCCTCTCNCTTCGGCTTCAAGATGCCCAAGATGACCTTGCCCAAGCTAGGGAGGGCGGAGTCCCCATCTCGGGGCAAGCCTGGTGAGGCAGGTGCCGAGGTCTCGGGGAAGCTGGTGACACTTCCCTGTCTGCAGCCAGAGGTGGGCAGCGAGGCTCGTGTGGGTGTCCCCTCTCTCACACTGCCCTCGGTGGAGCTAGACCTGCCAGGGGCCCTGGGCCTGGAAGGGCAGGCCGCGGCTGCCGAAGTGGGCAAAGGGGAGAAGGCAGAAGCAGCTGGGGTCGGGGAAGCTGCCTTCCGGTTGCCTTCCGTGGAGATCGTCACCCCACAGCTGCCCACGCTGGAGGAAGGGCAGGCAGAGGTGATAGAGGCGAAAGCCAAGCCCTCCTCCAAATTCTCCCTGCCCAAGTTTGGACTCTCGGGGCCAAAGGTGACCAAAGCAGAGGCTGAGGGGGCCGGACGAGCTGCCAAGCTGAAGGTGTCCAAGTTCGCCATCTCACTCCCCAGAGCTCGGGTGGGGACCGAGGTGGAGGCCAAGGGTACAGAGGAGGCAGGTCTGCTGCCTGCCCTCGACCTGTCCATCCCGCAGCTAAGCCTGGATTCCCATCTGCCCACAGGCAAGGGAGAGGTGGCCGGGGCCGATATCAAGCTCAAGGGGCCCAAGTTCGGCCTGCCCAAGTTTGGGGTCAGGGGCCGGGACACGGAGGTGGGAGAACTAGTGCCAGGGGCAGCTGAGCTGGAGGGCAAGAGCAGGGGTTGGGATGGGAAGGTGAAGATGCCCAAGCTGAAGATGCCCTCCTTTGGGCTGGCTCGAGGGAAGGAAGCAGACATCTCCGGTGGGCGAGTCAGCCCTGGGGAAAAGCCAGAGTCCACAGCTGTGCAACTTAAGATCCCTGAGGTGGAACTGGTTGCTCTGGGCACCCAGGAGGAGGGGCGGGTAGAGGAGGAGGTAGCCGGCAGCGGAGGACGGCTCACAGGCCTGCAAGTGTCCCCAGCCAAGCAGGTGGGCACTGAGGCCCAGGACGGGGGGCTGAGGATGCCGCTGGGCATCTCCCTGCCCCAGGTGGAGCTCACCGGCTTTAGGGAGGCCACCCCGGGCCAGCAGGCTGAGAGTTCGGCCCCTCCAGCAGAGGGCAGAGCTGGCTACAGGGTCCATGTGCCTCAAGTGACCTTGGCTCTACCTGGAGCCCAGGCGGCGGGTGGCGAGCTGTTGGTGGGCGAGGGTGTCTTCAAGATGCCCCCCATGACAGTGCCCCAGCTTGAGCTGGATGTGGGGCTGAGCCGAGAGGTGCAGGGCGGGGAGGCCGCCACTAGTGAGGGTGGGCTGAAGCTGAAGGTGCCTACGCTGGGGGCTAGAGCTGGGGCCGGGGCTGAAGGGCCAGGCGACCAGTCCGCAGGGGCAGAGCGCACCTTCCACATCTCCCTGCCCGACGTGGAGCTCTCCCCACCCGCCGTGGGCACCCACGCTGAGTACCAGGTGGCAGAGGGCGAGGGAGATGCTGGACACAAGCTCAAGGTGCGGCTGCCCCGGTTTGGCCTGGCACGGGCCAAGGAGGGGGCTGAGGAGGGTGAGAAGGCCAAGAGCCCGAAACTCAAGCTGCCCCGCGTGGGCTTCAGCCAGAGCGAGGCGGTCAGTGGGGAAGGCTCCCCCAGCCCTGAGGAGGAGGACGTGGAGGGCGGCGGGGAAGGGGCCTCCGGGCGCCGAGGTCGCGTCCGAGTCCGCTTGCCCCGTGTAGGCCTGGCTGCCCCTTCCAAGGCCTCCCGGGGGCAGGAGGGTGAGGCGGCACCCAAGTCTCCCAATGGGGAGAAGTCACCCAAGTTCCGCTTCCCCCGGGTATCCCTAAGCCCCAAGACCCGAGGCGGGAGCGGGGACCAGGACGAGGGTGGATTCCTGGTGCGGCTGCCCAGCGTGGGTTTTTCTGAGACAGGCCCTCCAGGCCCCGCGAGGATGGAGGGGGCTCAGGCTGCGGTCATCTGAAAACCCTTGAGCAGAGGGAGACTCCCGCCCCTGCCCCCGGCTCCTCTTTCCCATCCCCCACCCCTTGTTTTGTGTGTGAGGTAACTAGCACTAACCCTCAGAAGGCTGGGAGGTGGGCGACTGACCAGGGCAGGGCCGGGGTGGCCGTGCCTGGCTCTTTGGCAGGAGTGCCTATGTCTTGCCAAGTCATGTGAATAAAATAATCCAAAGGTGTCTCTGTGTGGGGTCTCCTCTGTGTGCTTGCGTTG
>SJYA01002371.1:383158-393488 GCA_006410615.1 Neotragus moschatus | reverse complement strand
TGCCTGCCTCTGTGTGGGGTCTCCTCTGTGTGCTTGCGTTGCAGGGGCGGAGTGCGGGGGGTGGGGGGTGGGCCAGAGAAAGGAGTCCCTTGAGGTCTGGCCTGAAGGGGTCCTCTGTGCAGGGAGACAGCCCAGAGTCAGGAAGGCCTTGGTGTGGGCCTGGTGGGAGGGAGGCTGTTCAAAATTCCCAGGGGCCTCTGAGCTGGGGAAGTGCCCCAGCAGAGCTCAGGGACCCCTGTGCTGGAGACCCCATGTGTCCTGCGGGGGCCTCTCCTGCCAAGACAACCCCAGGAGCCCTAAGGGCAGAAAACGCTTGCTACCCCCTTGCCCTCCGCTGGCCGTCTCCCCGCCTCGCCTCGAGAGCACTCCTGCACCCTTGCTCTCCCTTTCCTGCCTGGCTGGTTTGACTACCGGTCCACCCCTGCCTACCCAGGGAGACGTCTCCCGGTCCTCTCTCCAAGCTCCCGGGTTCAGAACCTCCAACCCATGACACCTTAGGACTAAGTCCCAGGATTGTCAGCCCCTATTGGGGCTGGGCCTCGGCTCCCAGGGACCCCTCCCCACTCAGGATCTAAGCCCCCACCAGGGGCCCTATTTCACTGAGGTGCCCCAGGTAAGCTGTCCAGGTGCGGCCGCTATAACCGCCACTCTACTCTCGTCGCGTCTCCACCCTCCCATTCTAGTGGAAGGGCTGTGCCTTTGAGTTGTGCCAATAAATATGCGTGTGCGCCTGCTCAGTCACTTAGTCGTGTCCGACCCTTTGCAAACCCATGGACTGTGGCCTGCCAGGCTCCTCTGTCCGTGGGATTCTCCAGGCAAGTGTACTAGAGCGGGTTGCCATTTCCTCCTCCAGGGGATCTGCCCAACCCAAGGGTCAAACCCGTGTCTCCTGCATTGGCAGGTGGATTCTTTTTTTTTTTTCCTTTTTTTTCATCCCAGGTGTACATGAGTTCCCAATCTTGAACCCCCCCCCCACCTCCCACTCCACATCAACTCTCTGGATCGGCAGGTGGATTCTTAACCGCCAGTGCCACCTGGAAAGCCCTGGGTTGTCCCAGTCTCCTCACTTAATCCATCACCTTCTTCCTTCAAGCTGACACCTCTTGGGTTTTTTTTATACATATATAGTGTAAGAATCAGATAAGGCTTCTAAAACATTCAATATGTGTTTTAATGTTTCAGTTAAATTTCCTAAAGTCTGCTCCCCCGAACTGCCAATCCATGTTTCCGTTCCATTGTTATCCAGGCCAGAGCCCTGGGCCCTGTCCTGCACGGCTCCCTCCTTTGCCCATAACCGACCAGTCCCATGGCCTGTCCTCCTGGCCTCCTGAGTGTCCCATCCACCTGCCTCTCCCGCCTCTCCCACCTGGACTCTGCTGCAGGCTTCCACTCTTGCCCCCTCCAATCCACTCTTCTTCACACAGTAGCTTTCTGACACTCAAAACCCTGGGGAGTTCCCTGATGGCCTAGTGGTTAGGATTCGTCTCTGTCACTGCTGTGGCCTGGGTCTGATCCCTGGTTGGGGGGAACTGAGATCCTTCAAGCTTTGAGGCCAAAATTAAAAAATAAGTAACTAAATAAAATTCTCAACCTGCCTTCCTCATTCAAAGTCCTTCTGTGGCTCCCCAGGGCCCTCACTTGTTGTTGGTGTCTAGTCACCAAGTCGTGTCCGACTCTTTTGTGACCCCATGGACTGTAGCCCGCGAGGCTCCTCCGTCCATGGCATTTCCCAGGCAAGAATGCTGGCGTGGGTTGCCATTCCCTTGTCCACGGGATTTTCCCAACCCAGGGATCGAACCCACTTCTCTTGCATTGGCAGGTGGATTATTTACCAGAGCCACCGGGGAAGCCCAGTGCTCTCAGAACAAGGTCCAGACTCCTTAGCCTGGCACTCAAGATCCTTTGCAACCTGGCCTCGCTTTATTCATGCCACCCCCTCCCCAGGGCAGCCACAGGCAGGGGCAGGTGTTTTCTGAACACAGACACATCCACAAATCCCCCAGCTTGGGAAGCCTGCAGCTCCTCACCTCTGTTTAGGAATGTCCTGTTGCTCTCTGCCCAAGGCCCATGTTCAGGCTCCCTTCTCTTTTGACCTTTCACCTCTCCAGCCTCTCCAGTGTTCCACCCCTGGGCGGGGGAGGGGGGGCCCTACCTGCCACCCCACCCCCCCATTCCAGCCAGGGGCTCAGGTCTCCAACAACAGAACCAGAGCCACTCAGCAACGCTGGAACCCATTCGGGGGGGCCTGGGGCCCCTCGTCCCAAGCCGGGAGGGCTTTGGGGGAGGGGTGTGGCCCCTGGCAGACTCATCGTGTGGCCCAGGGGTCTGGGGGTTGTCAGGGAGGTGGGGGCAAACCTTGCAGGGCAAGGTACGAGTTCGGTCCTCTTTCCCCCACTGTGGGGGCCTCGGGGCCAGCGTCGGGGCGGGAGGCCTCGGAGGCAGAGCCTGGGGAGCAGGGGTGGCGGCAGGGCGGCATCCAGAGGCCGGGGCACCATGGCCACCATCCAGTCGGAGACTGACTGCTACGACATCATCGAGGTGCTGGGCAAGGGCACCTTTGGGGAGGTGGCCAAGGGCTGGCGGCGAAGCACAGGCGAGATGGTGGCCATCAAGATCCTAAAGAACGATGCCTACCGCAACCGGATCATCAAGAACGAGCTGAAGCTGCTGCGATGCATGCGGGGCCTGGACCCCGAGGAGGCCCACGTCATCCGCTTCCTCGAGTTCTTCCACGACGCCCTCAAGTTCTACCTGGTCTTCGAGCTGCTGGAGCAAAACCTTTTCGAATTCCAGAAGGAGAACAACTTTGCACCCCTCCCCGCCCGCCACATCCGCACGGTCACCCTGCAGGTGCTCCGGGCGCTGGCCAGGCTCAAGGAACTAGCCATCATCCACGCTGATCTCAAGCCCGAGAACATCATGCTGGTGGACCAGACCCGCTGTCCCTTCAGGGTCAAGGTGAGTGCGCCATCCCAGGGCAGCAGGTCCCTTGCTCCCGTTCTCACCCAGCTTCCCCCAGCCCTGGAGTCTCTCCTTGACTCAGAGGTCTCCCTGGGCCCCACCTCCTCACCCTAAGGTCTCTCCCTCCTTGTCCACGATGGTTCTGCCCACCTCCTGGCTCTGAAATTCCTCTCTTCCCCCATCCCAGTCCTGACCCCCTCTTCCTGCCAGTCCCGAGGTCTCCCCATCCTTGTTCCACTCTTAGCTCAGCTCCTCTGTCCTGCGTCCATCCCTGCGACGTTCTAGTTGGGGAGACAGTGAATGTGAAAGTGAAGTCGATCAGTCACGTCTGACTCTTTGTGACCCCATGGAACTGTAGCCTGCCAGGCTCCTCTGTCCATGGGATTTTCCAGGCAAGAGTACTGGAGTGGGTTGCCATTTNGTTCTAGTTGGGGAGACAGTGAATGTGAAAGTGAAGTCGATCAGTCACGTCTGACTCTTTGTGACCCCATGGAACTGTAGCCTGCCAGGCTCCTCTGTCCATGGGATTTTCCAGGCAAGAGTACTGGAGTGGGTTGCCATTTCCTTCTCCAGAGGATCTTCCCCACCCAGGGATAGAACCTGGGTCTCCTGCATCGCAGGCATTCTTTCCCATCTGAGTTCTAGCGGGGGAGATAGATTCTCCAAGATAAATGAGAAAAATTAGATATGTGAATGAGGAGACAAGACGAACTCAGGAGGAGGAGGATGTGGGGTGGTGATGAGTGAAACTTTAGGCTCTGTGGTCAGGGAGGTCTCCCTGAGAAGCTGACATTTGAGGGAAGGTTTGAAAGAAGGAGGGAGCTGTGTTGACATCTGGGGGACAGCATTTTGGTAGAAGTAGCAGCCAGTGCAAAGGCCCAGAGGCAGGAGTAAGTATATGAGGGTGTGAAACTGAAGGTGTTTATCACTTCTCGGCCTTTTGGCTAAAATCAAGTGTAAAAGTGTTAGTTGCTCAGTCATGTCTGACTGTTTGTGACCCCATGGGCTGTAGCCTGCCAGTCTCCCTTGTCCATGGGATATTTTCAGGCAAGAATACTGGAGTGGGTTGCCATATCCTTCTCCAGGGGATCTTCCCAACCCAGGGATTGAACGCAGGTCTCTTGCATTGCAGGCAGATTCTTTACCATCATATATATAAAAGCACATGGACAAGCCTATGTGTTTGAGGAGCAGTGAGGAGGCCAGCGTGGCTGGAGCAGAGTGACTGAGGGGAAGAGGGACGGGATGGGGCGGGAGCATTCGGGGCCTTGTGGGCCTCAGGGAGGATTTGGCTTTATTCCGAGGATCCTGGGCTGAGGAGGGGGTGTAGTCTAACGCAGGTGCTCACGGGCTCCCTCTGGCTGCAGGAGGGGAACTGACTGAGAAGCCAGAGCAGAAAGAGAGAGAGACTGCCCCTGATCCAGGTGGGTGGGGGCGTGGGAGGAAGAGATGTGTGTTGGGGGGCGAGGGGTTCCGGGTAGATTGTGTTTCTTTTGGTCACCCCCCTCGGCTAGCGGGAATCTTAGTTTCCTGGCCAGGGATGGAACCAGGGCCATGGCTCTGAAAGCACGGAGTCCTAACCACTGGACCACTAAGGAAGTCCCTCTGGGTAGATTTTAGAACAGGTTATTGTACGGCAGAAACCAACACAACGTTGTAAAGCAGTTTTTCACCAAGTAAAAAAATTATTTAAAAAAAGATTTTAGAACAGGACTTGCTGGTAGATCTGATGTGACGTGTGAGAGAGGAAGTGAGGGAGGCCAAAAGCCTGTTGGCCTGAGTGGCTGGAAGGACAGCGGCAGGATCCTTCATCGTGAGTTTGTTCATCAGCAAACACTTTCTGAGGGCCTGCTCTGGGCCTGACCCTGAGCTGGGCACACACAGGTGCCTCCTCTGAGCTGTCATGGGTCCTTGGACTCCTGCATTCCCACTCTGACCCTTCTGTCTGCTTACAGATTTGTTACTCTCTGTTGATGGGTCTGAACTAAGAGCCTTGTGAGGGCAGGGCCAGGGGCGTTTTGGTCACTTCCGTATGTTCAGCATCTCCCAGCATAGCACCTTTGTGGAGTCAGTGCTAAATGAACGTCAGAGACACCGGGAGATGCAGAGACAGGAAAAGGCAGATCATTCTGCCCCAACAGATGGAGGTAGAGAGACCCAAGGAAGGAGAGATTCCCGCAAAGAGAGCTGGAGACAAACAGGACAGAACCACAACACCTGGTCTGTGTTGGCACCCCCGCCTCGTTTGTGGAATGAGCCAATGAATGAATGACTTCCGTGAAGGCCGACTGAATGATCGAGGTCATCCAAACTTTCTGGGATTCAGGCCTCAGCAGTCTGTGTTCAGAGTCCAGATCAGTAACTATTTGGCGTAACACTGCCTTCTGCAGATAGAAGGTAAGGGATGGCTGAATGAAAAGCAGAGTAACTCAGGGAGGGAAACTGAGGGAGAGACTGAGACATGGTCACAGAGACTCCGAGTAAAAATGGCAGACGGCTCCCCTAGAGGCATGGCAAGACACAAGGGTTCTCAGTCATTCACAACCTGACTTCGACAGGTGTTCGTCAAGCACCTGTATGAACCAAGGGCTGGTGAGGGGTGTCAGCAATGCTTGATGGTGAAAGAAGAGGACCTGGGTTTCAGGGTGGTGTCCTTCTAGTGGGCCCGAGAGAGACAGGTGAGAGATACAGACAAACAATGAGGAGGCAAAGAGAAGAGAGAGACACCAACCCAACAAGAGACAGAAAGAAAGAGAATGAGAGGGATAAAAAAAGTCAGTTCAAACATTCATTCACTCTCTCCTGGGCCCCTACCGTGTGCCAGGCACTGTTCCAGCCATCTAGGGATGCGGCAGTGAATAGATAAAATCCTTGCCCTCGTGGGACTGATGTCCTCGTTGGATAGAAAAGCAATGAACTCCATACAAAAGTAAAATACATGATATGTGAAATGGTAGTAAGAGGTATGAAGAGGGACTTCCCTGGTGATCAAGTGGCTAAGACTCCGTGCTCCCAGTGCAGGGGGCCTGGGATCTAGTTCCTGGTCAGGGAACTAGATCCCACGTGCCACATCTGAAAGACCTCGTGTACTGCAACTAAGACCTGATTCAGCCAAAAAAAAAAAGAGCTATGGAGAAAAACAGGGCTAGGGAGGTGAGTGCGGCTTCCAAGGTGGGGCTAGTGGTAAAGAACTCTCCTGCCAATGCAGGAGACATGAGACTGGGGTTCGATTCTTAGGTTGGGAAGATCCCCTGGAGGAGGGCATGGCAGCCCACTCCAGTATTCTTGCCTGGAGAATCCCACGGACAGAGGAGCCTGGTGTGCTACAGACCATGGGAGTCGCAAAGCGTCAGATACGACTGAGCGACTTAGCACGCACACAGGGAGGTGGGTGAGAAGGGTGGGGTGTGCTGTTTTTGATAGAATGGTCAGCAGAGGGCTCCCTGAGGTGACATTTAAATAAAGACTTGAGGTGAGGGAGGCAGCCACGTGGACATCCAAAGGAAGGGCAATCTAGGCCGAGGGAACAGCCAGTGTAAAGGCCCTGACCTGTGAGGGTGTCTGGGTTGTTCAAGGAATGCAAGAGGCTGGTGTAGCTGGTGCTGTGTGACCACGGGGAGGGGATGAGGCAGATTGTCAGAGTCTTGAGGGCCAAGGGATGAAGGCGTCGGCTCTTATCACAGGATGTGGTAAAGCCGCAGGAAGATTCTGAGTAGGAGAGTGACGTGATCTGACTCAGATGGTCACAGGATCCTTGGGGCTGCCTGTGAGAATCAGATTGGAGGGCTGGTAGGGTGGGGCAGGGGTGGGCAGGGGAGGAACAGGAAGACCAGCAAGGAGGCCCTGATGTTAGTCTGGTGTATTAGTCACTCAGTCGTGGCCGATTCTTTTGCGACCCCACAAGCTGTTGCCCACCAGGTTCCTCTGTCCATGGAATTCTCCAGGCAAGAATACTGGAGTAGGTTGCCACTTCCTTCTGCATTTTCTTCTCCAGTAGCCTACGCTGGGGATGAAGGAAGACAGGACCAGGGTAGGGGCTGAGAATGGGACACAGAGTGGGCAGAACAGAAAGTGGATGGAGTCAGGAAGATTTGCTGATGGACAAGGCATGGGGGGAGAAAGAGACAGAGGTAACCCCCAGGGGCATACGTTCTAGTGGAGAGAAACAGAGACCAGCACACAAACCAGAAACAAGGGCTGGAGGAGAGAGGGACATAAAGAAGAGACCAAGATTCAGAAGTGCAGCAGCAGACAGTCAAGTGGCAGATGCAGAAGGACCGCACTGAGAGACGCCAGGGGAGGCTCATACGGGCTGCCCCTGCCCACACGCCTCCCTCCTCCTGCCAGGTGATAGACTTCGGCTCAGCCAGCATATTCAGCGAGGTGCGTTACGTCAAGGAACCCTACATCCAGTCCCGCTTCTACCGGGCCCCCGAGATCCTACTGGGGCTGCCCTTCTGCGAGAAGGTGGACGTGTGGTCCCTGGGCTGCGTCATGGCCGAGCTGCACCTGGGCTGGCCCCTCTACCCGGGCAACAACGAGTATGACCAGGTGCGTTACATCTGTGAGACGCAGGGCCTGCCCAAGCCCCACCTGCTGCACGCCGCCCGCAAGGCCCACCACTTCTTCAAGCGCAACCCGCACCCCGACGCTGCCAACCCCTGGCAGCTGAAGTCCTCGGCTGACTACCTGGCTGAGACCAAGGTAGGGGGGACAGGTTGGGGAGAGGGAAGTCAGTGCAGGCAGTCTGCTGCACCCAGAAGAAATAAAATCTAGGTTAGATCTCAGAGAGGACTGGAAGCTTGGCGGCGGGTGGGATGCAGGCTGTGGGAGTTGTTACAGCAAGATGGATCTGAGTGAGACCCCGGGTGGGACTGGAAGTCAGGGCAACCACCTCTGCAGCCAGAATCATCAGAGTTGTGTGGCAAGAGTCTGGATGAGACAGCAGAGAGGACTGGAAGTCTGGGCCAGGCGTGGGAGCTGTCACAGGAAGAGAGGGGTCTAGGTGAGACCAAAGGTGGGACTGAAGTACCCTGCAGACCTTAATAACCCCTGGAAGAATGGTCTGGGCTTGACTCGTTGGAGGCCTGAGGGCTGGGATCAGACGTGGGGAATCAGCAGTGGCAGCCAGAGGGGTCAGCATTTGATTCCAAAAGAGGCAGCCCTTCTGCTTGTTGCTGGCAGGGGCTGCACCCATGGCTCAGGGAAGGACGGGAGGGCTGGGGCAAGAGCCAGCTGGGGTCAGTGAGAGCCCTGGGTTAAACAGGAGGATCAGAGGTCACGGTCAGCTGTTCTTCCTGCAGCACTAGGCGGGGTCTGGATGAGATTAGAGGGGGCCTCTCTTGGTAGGGAGCAAGTGTGACCTTCCCAGCAGTAAGAGAGCGCCAAGTCAGATCCCAGGCAGAACTGAAGTCAGGGTTCCCGTGTGCAGACTTCATAGCCATGAGAGAGCTCTGGGTCAGACTGGAGGGCCGACTGGAAACTAGGGCGGGGGTTCAGATGTGGGCCCCACAACAGGAGAGCCTGGGGCCGGAACTCCATGCCCACCCCTGCCCCACCCTCCATCCCACCAGGTGCGCCCACTGGAGCGCCGTAAGTACATGCTCAAGTCGCTGGACCAGATCGAGACGGTGAACGGAGTCGGGGCGGCCAGTCGGCTGACCTTCCCGGACCGCGAGGTGCTGGCGGAGCACGCCGATCTCAAGAGCATGGTGGAGCTGATCAAGCGCATGCTGACCTGGGAGTCGCACGAACGGATCAGCCCCAGCGCCGCCCTGCGCCACCCCTTCGTGTCCATGCAGCAGCTGCGCAGCGCCCACGAGACCACCTGCTACTACCAGCTCTCGCTGCGCAGCTGCCGCCTGTCCCTGCAGGTGGAGGGCAAGCCACCCACATCGGTCTTGGCTGCTGCGGAAGACGGGCCCCCCTACTACTGTCTGGCCGAGGAGGAGGCGGCCATGGGCCTGGGCAGCACGGGGGGCAGCGGGCCCTTCTTCCGAGAGGAGAAGGCCCCTGGCATGCAGAGGGCCATTGATCAGCTAGACGACCTGAGCCTGCAGGAGGTGGGGCGTGGGCTCTGGGGCGAGACCCATGCTGATGTGGTCCCTGATGTGCTGGCCCCCCTCAAGGCTGCCGTTGTGGGCCGCCGGCTGCCTGAGTCCAGCCCTGAGCCCATCCTAGCCTTCTATGGCAGCCGCCTGGTGGGCCGCCACAAGATCCGCAAACCACCGGCCGGCTCCAAGTCTGACTCCAACTTCAGCAACCTGATCCGGCTGAGCCAGGCCTCACCTGAAGATGACACCCCATGCAGGGCCAGCGGCTGGGCGGAAGGAGAGCGCCTCGGGGCCTCTGCTGAGCAGCCTGTTATTCCGCAGCGTGACGGGGATGGGCCGGACATCAAGGACATGACCGTGGATGCTGAGGTGAGCTGGGAGGGGGTGGGGGTGGCCAGGGTGCAGGTGATTCTGGGGTTGGGGCACAGGGAACCAGCCTGGCCTCCCACACATCTGAGTGGCCTGCAGTTGGCTCAGGGTCCAACACACACTACTGGCCCACCCTCGGGATGTGATGAGGCTCAGCAAACACTGAGACACTCACGTGACAAGCTTCAGCAAACATGAACCCATATTCAGACTGTGTAAAAACTCAGAACATCATAATCCACATGTGAGAACTGATAAAGGTCCAGAACCCTGAACAAGACCACAGCACAGCTCACCCCCCTCCAGGAAGATGGGACAGAGGCTCAGCGCACACTCCTTCAGGGCACACTAAGGTCTCAGCACACACTCCTTCAGGGCACACTAAGGTCTCAGCAAACACTCCTTTAGGACACATTAAGGTCTCAGCACACACCATTTAAGCCTCCAAAATGTCGAGAGGGTTCAGGATGTACAAAATTGTCCTCAGGAAGTCAAAAGGAAGCAGTTGGGACTGAAGGAGTCCACGAGCGGGCAGGCTGGCTGTTTTCAGGGTGGAGGTGGGACATGGGGAGGGGGCTTCCTGGGTGATGCCCATCTCTGCTCCTCCCCAACAGAGTCCAGGCCCTGAGCTCTTCGACCCCAACAGCTGTCCTGGGGAATGGCTGACTGAGCCAGACTGGACGCTGGAGGGCCTCAGGGCGCCACGGGTTCAGGGGCTCCCCCCACGCCATGCCCACCCACATGGTCCACCCCGGGCTACCAGCTTTCTGCAGCACGTTGGCGGGCACCACTGATGGGTGACCCCACCCCTGCCCATCGCTGGGGGCTGTGCTGATGGGGCTGGCAACCCCTTCCTCAGAGCCATCCCTGAACCGACAAATTATTCTTACAGAAAGATAGTTATCCAGAAATTCCTCATCCGCCCCCCCCCCCCCCCCCCCCCCCCC
>SJYA01002371.1:346986-383014 GCA_006410615.1 Neotragus moschatus | reverse complement strand
CCCCCCCCCCCCCCCCCCCCCCCGCCGCCCACGGTGCATGTCTGCACACACATCCTGAACACAGAAGGGTTTCGGGGTCTGACCTGTGGCCCCCTGGGCCAGAGGGATGCAAGAAGGGGGGGCTTCACCCCACTGGCCCTGAGCACGCCCTTGGCCCTGCTGCCTCTGTTTATTTCAATAAAGAACTGTTCAGCAGTATTGCCCCATGCCTGTTCTCCTTGCCTGAGGCCTGAACTGGCACAGCGGCCGGGGTTCGGGGGGACCCAGGCTCTGCTCTCCAGTGCTGCACCCAGTCCACCACAGGCTCAGGCTGGAGCCTGCACGCAGCACACTGCCCCCTCCCTGCACACTCTCGGCGCCTGGCATGCAAGAATTCACCATCAGAACATGCTCAGCGTTCAGTAGGTGCCCATCTGAGCTGGCCAGATGCCCAATTCTCAGTTTGTTGACCTGTCCTTGCCACAGGTGACAGGCTTAGCATGCACGTATCCATGCTCGGGACATGCGAAATCTTAAGTTCACGCTCAGTTCCCCCGCCAGCGTCCAGACGTGCGAGTCCACCCTTAGGGACAGGGCAGTGGCTTGGAGCGTGCTCATGTGGCTCGGGTCACGCTGAGTGTGCAGCACACGTGGCCCCATGCTGGCTCCGGGAGGCTCAGTTCATGTCCACCCACGAGGTCACACACCCATGCTCAGCACACACCAGCTAGCGTGCATTGTACACCGAGCGTTCAGCACACGCTGGCCCATGCTGGTCACCCACTGAGGGCTCAGCACACACCAGACATGTTCTGAGAGTCCAGTGCACACCAAACCACACTGGCCACATGCTGAGGGCCCAGTACCCACAAAGATGTCCCCCCCAGAGGCTCATGCCAGCTGTCCCCTACCCGATACCCCACCTCACACCACTCAGTCAGGCACAGGCTGTACAGACAAGTTATTTACTTATTATGACCTTGGGCCCTCTTTGCCCTGGGAAGTGGGGTGGGCCAGGGAGGCTAGGCCCAGCATGCACCCCCACTTCTCCTTTTGGGGACTGAACCCTCCTGCAGCTTGGCTGGGTCCTCTGGGGCCACAGCCTCAGGCCAGTGGGGGCGGAGGTAGAGATGGGAAGCTGGGGTGGGGTGGTTGCGAAGGGGGAGCCTGTTGGAGTCACAAAGGGTCAGACAGAAGCGGGGGGCATGGGGACAGGGGATGGAGACCTGGAACACCTGGGCCTGCAGGGGCCTTGCAGGCCTGGCCTGGCCATCGGACCGGGCCTCAGAGCAGGCGACAGGCATTGCCCACGCTGTCGGCGGCAGCGTCAAGGTCATGGCTGTAAGGGGAGTCCCAGTCCCTCAGGAACACGGCCTCCAGCTGGCTCCGCAGGCCACCCCGCCCATTCTGCGTCACCAGCAGCGAGGTGCCCGCCGTCTCAGTGAAGTAGCTGCCGGACCAGTTGGAGGTTCCTATGGGGAGTTGGGGGTCCAGAGAGTCAGGGCCCATGGCACCACCTGGACGCCCTTCCATCACCCACCCCACCCCCCTGCCCCCCAATCACGGTGCTCTGGAACACTCACCGATGTAGGTGGCCCGTTCAGTCACCATGTACTTGTTATGGTTGACGCGGGCATAAGGGATTCGGGCCTGGGCATCGTCCGCAGGGACCACAAAGAGTTTCTGAGAGGGGTGGGGAGATGCAGGGTGAGGACAGAGAAGCCCTTGGGTTAGGGATGGGGAATGGAACCAGGTCTTCGAGACTGGGGGCTCAGCTGCTTTCCTTCGGGCCCTGGGGATCAGAACAGGGCCCAGAGAAGTGCACGTGTGTGTGCAAAGTCGCTTCAGTGGTGTCCAACTCTTTGCAACCCTAGACCATAGCCCGCCAGGCTCCTCTGTCCTTGGGATTCTCTAGGCAAGAAGACTACAGTAGGTTGCCATGCCCTCCTCCAGGGCATATTCCTGACCCAGAGATCGAACCTGTCTCTCTTGTGTCTCCTGCATTGGCAGGCGGGTTTTTTACCACTAGCACAGTATGTGAAGCCCTTCAGAGGAGTGAGTCTTCCCTAAAGACTGGCTTACATGCCACCTGTTCCCTCTAGGGTTAAAAGTGTTAGTCGGTCAGTCGTGTGTGATTCTTTGCGACCCCATGAACCGTTGCCTGCCAGGCTCCTCCGTCCACGGAATATTCCAGGCAAGAATACTGGAGTGGGTTGCCATTTCCTCCTCCAGGGGAATCTTTCCGACCCAGGGATTGGATCCGGATCTCCTGCACCCCAGGCAGATTCTTCACCATTGTCCCTAGGGTCTTACCTCAAATGTCCCCCTTTCCTGAAAGTCTTCTGTGACCCTTCAGGCTGCAGCAGGAGCTTCCTCAGGGCTCCCCCTTCCACGCCCTTGATCCCAGCCCTGACCTGTGGTCCCCCTTCCTCCGCCCCAGTCTGGGCACAGCCCGCTCTGAGTCATCTGTCAGATGACAGGTGAGCTCCACAGGAGCTGTGTCCCTGCATGGCTCTGCACAGGGGTCGAGGGGCGGGTCTGGGCAGGTGCTTACCACTTGGATGTCGGAGTGGGTGTGGTTGTCACGCAGGGCAGCCAGGGAGAGCAGGAAGGCCCGCATCGAGGGATCAGAGTGTCCCCAGCAGCTGATCAGCAGGCGCACCTTGACGCCCCGCTCATAGGCAGCCCGCCGCAGCCCATCGTCGATGGCAGGCCAGAACCTGGGGACAGGAAGTGCAGGGTACGGAGGGAGGCCTCCCCTCAGCTTTAGGGCTCCAGGCCTGGGTCCCACTGCAGCTTTGGAGAACCCCCACTTCCCAAGATCACCCCATCTCTGGCTCCCGCTCCTGCCCACCCCCACCCAATCCACTCATCATCTTGTCTGCTGCCCCCCGACTACCTGCTCTGAACCCTCAGACCCAATCACCCCCCCTTCCTATCCCAGATCTCAACCCCCAACCATGCCACCCCAAACCTGAATACGCTCAGTCCCGCCTCTCAAGCCCCTCACCCCATATCCCGCCCACACTCCCTGTTTCCTACGCCCAGAAACCCCGCATCTTCTGCCTCAAGCCTCCAGTCTCCCCATCTCCATACCCCTTTCCCAACGTTCACAGCCTTTCCTCTGTCCCCTTTCCCTTGTCTCGAGCACCCAGAGCCACTCTCCCTGTCACCTCTGTCTCGCCCTGTGGTGTCCCCTCCCTCTGTCCCCTGCCTGCTTCCTGGGCCCCATCACTCCCTCTCCTGTCTCCTCTTCCACTCTCATGGCTTCCGGCCCCGAGCCCTGTCCGCGTGCCAAACAGTACCGGCGTGGGTGGGAGAACTCCATGGTGGGCAGGTAGTTCATGACCGCGATGTAGATGAAACTCCGGGCGTTATCCACCACGTTGAGCAGGGCCTTCAAGTCTGGGGTGCGGCCACTCGGACACAGCGGTGGGGGTGCACTCTGGGGGGGACAAGGGGACAGTCAAGATATGTCCTTCACCGTGGACTCCAGCTGCAGACAGCCCATCAGGACTTAGGTCCCTGTGTATCTCACTGAATGCTCAGCCTCTGTGAAGGGGAGAGATAATGACCACGTCCTAGCTCACATGTCAGCAAACAGGGGCTCAGAGAGGATAAGTGATTTGCCTAAGGTTACAGAGCTGAGGAACGGAGCCAGGGTTTGAACCTAGGCGGTCTGGTTTTAGAACTTAAGCTCTAACCCAGTGGTTCTTGACATGAGGTGCCTGGTCAGGCGGCAGCAGCATCACCTGGGAACTTGTTAGAAATGCAGACTCCTGGGCCTCACTGCACAGGGCACACAGCATCAAGGGGTTGGGATGGAGCCCAGGGATCTGGTTTTAGCAAGCCCTTCTGGTAATTCTAGTGCATGCTCAGGCTTGAGGACCTCTGCTTTAATCTCTTAAAAAAATTTTTTTATTAGCGTATAGTTGCTTTACACTGTTGTACCAGTTTTTTCTTCTGCTGCTGCTACTGTGGCTGTTTAGTTGCTAAGTCCTGTCCGACTCTTTTTTGATCCCATGGACTGTAGCCCGCCAGGCTCTTCTGTCCATGGAGATTCTCCAGGAAAAAATACTGGAGTGGGTTGCCATGCCCTCCTCCAGGGGATCTTCCCGACCCAGGGATGGAAACTACATCTCCTGCACTGGCAGGTGAATTCTTTACCCTGAGCCACCGGGGAAGCCCTCCAATCACTTTTGTCGCTGACTGGCTCACAGCCCACCGCCATGGCATTCCTCATGTGCCCCCCCACCCCGGGGGCTTCACCCAGCCCCCTCCACCCTCCCAAGAGGTGAGCAAACTTAAGCTCTGAAAGGGGAAGCGGTGATGAGGGAAGTCTTACTCCCCAGAGGGAGATGGCTGGAGTGAAGGACCCCAGTGAGTTATGTCCCTCCATCAAGGCCTTAGGGTGGCCCTTCATGATGCTTCTGGGCCTGGCCAGGTGACTTGCTGGGGGGGGGTCCCAGGTTGGCCACCCCAACTAGTGAAAACACCAATAGCTGAAAACAGCAGTGCCTTGTCCAGAGTGGGTGCAGTCCAACAGAACATTCCACAGTGATGAAAATGTTTTGTATCTATACTGTCCAGTATGGCAACCACTTGCTAGGTGTGGCTGCTGAGCCGTTGAAAGGGGGCTAGGGTGACTGAAGAACTGGGTTTTTAACAGCATTTCATCTTAATTGCTTGCCTGGAAAATCCCATGGATGGAGGAGCCTGGTAGGCTGCAGTCTATGGGTTTGCGAAGAGTTGGACACAACTGAGCGACTTCACTTTCACTTTTCACTTTGATGCATTGGAGAAGGAAATGGCAACCCACTCCAGTGTTCTTGCCTGGAGAATCCCAGGGACGGGGGAGCCTGGTGGGCTGCTGTCTATGGGGTCGCACAGAGTCGGACACGACTGAAGCGATTTAGCAGCAGCAGCAGCAGCAGCAGCATCTTAACTGATTAAAAATGTGACATTCGGCCATAGTGGACTGTTCAACCAGGGATTGGCCTGAACGAACCCAGCCGTGCTGCCTCATTAGCCCTAAGAGATTGCAAATATGATGATGCAATCATAAGATTTCTAGATGAAACCAAAGCCTAGGGAGGTTGGGACATAGCCCAGGCCCCTGAGTGAGCAGAAGTGACAGCTAGTGGTCAGGACTCCCTCATCCCCATCAAATCAGTGGGCAGGGCTAGGTGGAGGAGGCCCAGTGAGGGCATGTGGCAGGCCCCTCTTCCCTCAGACTCACCGCCAGGTAGGCCAGAGCAGGGGTTCCATTGAGGCAGATTTCCATTGGAGTCTCTTGATTGTAGCGGGTGTCATAAGGGCGGGGCCAGGTTGATGGGATGGAGCTGCCCGCCTGGCCCAGGAACCAGTAGGCCTCGAAGATCTTGGTCAGGTCTCGAGCTAGGCAGCTGCAGTTGTACATGACCACACCCAGCTCCTTGACCTGTGGGAGCACAGTGCTGAGCCCCAGGGTGGTGGTCTGGTGCCAGCAGGTGACATAGACACCTGCAGCCCCTCTTCCTGCCTCCACCAAGTCCCCCTTCCTGCCCCTTGCCCTTCTGTCTCCCCCTTTCTGCCCCTTAGCCCCCGTCCTCCTTCCCCCAGCTAAAGCCCTAAGATGGACATGATCTTGACTCAAGACTAAAATCTGAAGTTTTGGTGAAAGTCAGTTATTCCGAAGCTCCTGATTTCGTGAACCTTTGTGGCTTCTACCTTCTACTGAGCTCCTGCTCAGTCTTAGGTCTCTACTGAGGGTTTCCTCCTCCAGGAATCCTGCCTTGACTGCCCAGCCTGTGTCAGGCATTCCTTAGGCTCTCAAGGNACTAAAATCTGAAGTTTTGGTGAAAGTCAGTTATTCCGAAGCTCCTGATTTCGTGAACCTTTGTGGCTTCTACCTTCTACTGAGCTCCTGCTCAGTCTTAGGTCTCTACTGAGGGTTTCCTCCTCCAGGAATCCTGCCTTGACTGCCCAGCCTGTGTCAGGCATTCCTTAGGCTCTCAAGGTCCCTTGGGCCTCCCTCATCACTTTCCCTGGTGACAAACCTGTCCCCCCATTGGACTGGGAGGACAGGCACCAGGGATGTCTCAGCCATGGCTGTATTTTCTGTTTTCCCACAAGAGTCGGTGGGATCAAGGGCTTCTGCTTAGTCACTCAGTTGTGTCTGACTCTGCAACCCCATGGACTGTAGCCCGCCAGGCTTGGCTCTTCTGTCCATGGGGACTCTCCAGGCAAGAATACTGCAGTGGGTTGCCATGCCCTCCTCCAGGTGATCTTCCCAACGCAGGAATCGAACCTAGGTCTCCTGCATTGCAGGCAGATTCTTTACCAGCTGAGCCACCAGGGAAGCCCAAGAATCCTGGAGTGGGGAGCCTATCCCTTCTCCAGGGGATCTTCCCCACCCAGGAATTGAACGGGGGTCTCCTGCATTGCAGGCAGATTCTTTACCAGCTGAGCTACCAGTGAAGCCCAATTAGGGGCTTGCACAATATCTATTTGTTGAAGACACGATCACTGCCTCAGCTGTACTGCTCTCCCATCTCATGCTCATTCCTGCAGCTCCTCCAGGTAGCAAATTAACTGTCACCTCCGTTAGGAGGTTTTCCTTGATACTCCAGGTTGGGTCCCCCATCCTGACCCTCTACTTGTGCTTCTCCCCATCTCCCATCTCAGCCTTGACGCTTTTGGGTTGACACTGCCTGGTGACAGGCCCGTCTCTGCCCTGGACCACGAGTTCCAAGAGGTCTAACTGTTGCCATCACGTTCTCAGCATCAGAACAGGGCTGGGCTTAGAGCAGGCTCTCAGGAAGTGAGTAGTGAAGGCCAAGTGGGTGGACAGAGACTTGGATGCTGTATAAAGGGGCTGGCAGGTGCCATCAGGGATCAGAGGGGCTTCCATGAGCAAGGGGAGGGTGGTGGAAGGCTGGATTGGGGGATGCTTCAGGAGGTCTGGTAGGAGGAGGTGGGGTACGGTTGGAGGCTGGGAGCCCCGTGAGGCAGGGAGCAACCTAGAAGGGCGGTGGGCAGGGCACAGGCAGACCTGGGTCAGGGAGCGCCAATCCATGTTGGCACTGCCGAGGTAGAAGTGGGTCTGGTCCACCACCCAGAACTTGGTGTGCAGGACGCCATGGGTCAGCTTCTGCATGTCTACCATGCGGACCTGGGCACCTGGACCGACAGGGGTGGAGGTCAGGAGCTGGCTTGGGGAGCCCCAGACCCAGCCCACCCCCAGTGCCCCCCTAGCTTACCGCTTTGTAGCAGGGCCTGCAGGTCTGCCTGGGGCTGGGGCCCATTGGGCTTGCTCACAGCAATGCGGACCTTCACACCTCGGGGTGCCAGAGTCTGCAGCTGCCGGAGGACCTCCTCGCCCTGGAGGGAGGAGACAGCTTCTGAGGGGATGGATCAGCTGGCTCTCGAGCACCCACAGAGCACCCCATGGAGTTGTTTTGAGATTAGGCTTCTAGATCTGATCAGGCTTTACATTAATACAGTTAAGAAGGGCTTTACAGGTTAAGAAGTTAAAACCTTACTTTATCCGTTTTATTTATTGTTTTGGCTGTGCTGTGAGGCATGAGGGATCTTAGTTCCCTAACGAGGGATCAAACCCATGCCCCCTATATTCAGAACACGGAGTCTTAACCACTGGACCAACAGGGAAGTGTCTTTATTTTAATACCTGGCTGTTCTGAGCCCTGTTAGGGCCTCCCTGTCACTCCTGCCCTTCACAGGTCCTTCCCAAGACCCTGACCTGGTAGTTATCCACGCCTGACACAGCAGGGGTCTCTAGGCACCTTGAAGGCTGTTAAAGGCACAGCACAGACTTGGGAGTCTGGGAAGACCTGGGTAAGGCTTGATGATGCCAATAACAGTAACAGCCAATGATTCCCTTGTTTATACTGTGAGCCAGGACCCTTCTAAGCCCCTTTACACCCAAACTCAGGCTTGAAAGATCTTAGTTCCCTGATCAGGGATCGAACTCTTGGCAGTGAACGTTCGGAGCCCTAACCACTGGACTACCGCGAATTTCCAGCTCATATAATTTTTAACTGTTGTGCATTTTTTCCAGGCAGTTTAATGATCCCCACAATTTTAATACATTTAAAGTCTACCTCTGACAAAGAGTGGCAGCAGGGAAAAGGAAGAAGAGGGACAAATTCACCATGTCTTTCAAAGAAGGGCTTAGCCACCTAGGCTGTTCCTTTTCAAATCTTGAAGTTTTATGCTTTTTAAGTTTGTCTGCAGACCCTAACAAGGCTATCATAGTAAATGCTTATAAAGGGCTGACTCTTGTCAGGCACTGCTGTCATTGGCTGGGATCAGTCTGTTTCATCTTCACAAGAGGTGAACATTAGATAATGGCCCCATTCTACAGATGAAGAAAAAGAAGACTGCAAGGTGACCTGCCTGAGGTCACAGAGCTGGGAAGCAGAAGCCTGGCTTGGGGCTGGGCTGGTACTCATTCCATGTTTCCATTTCTTCGTGTGACAGGCTCAGGGCAGCTTGTGGGTGAGCATATCTTCTAGCCTAATCCCTCGTAACCGAACCCATGCCCTGACATTCAGAGGCCTCCAGATGACCGTGACAAAACGTCCCCAGTCCAGCGGGCCATGTGAAGACAGTTGCTTCCAAACACTTTTGTCCAACCCACTACATGAGACATGCCAGTCTGTCTCCTGGGCTGCAGGGAAACCCCTTTCATCTCCCTGCCTCTGCTGCCTCCCACCACCCCTGCTGCCAGCCAGGGCCCAGGTTGCCAGGTACCTGCTGAGCAGAGGCTTCCTGAGTGTGGGTGTCATTGTTGGTGAGAGTCCAATAGAAGGAGGCAATGTCCAGGCTGCTGTGGGCACCAGCGAGCAGGCCCAGCCAGGCCTGGCTGGTGGAGGGGTTGCTCGTGGAGGCATTAGGGAAGTCCAGGCCCTCGGGAATGCTCTCCACCAGCACTGCTCTGGGTGGGGAGATGGGGAGGGAGGGAGGCAGAATCAGCTATGGTGGGCTAGACTGTGAGTGCTCACTTGTCTGCCCACGGAGGATGGAAGACTATGTATTCGTGTGTGTCTGTACTCATGATTCTCTGTGTGTCTGCATTTGTCTCTCTGGATTTGTGGAAGGTTGTGGATGTGTGTATGTGTGTAAGTGTGTGTGTATGTGTCTGTCCAAGGATGTGGATGGGAGATGCCATGTGTGTCTATGTGTGCCTGTCTGTTCAAAGAGGCATAGATGACGCTGTGGTTGCCATGGCAACAGTGTGGGTGAAGCGGGTGGGCACAGAGGGAAGAACTATGACGGTCCACTTGGGAGTCTCTGCCACCCCCTTATTCTGTCTCGACCACTGGATGCAGGCCCTTCGTAGTGCATGCTGAAGTGCCCCTGGCCTGGCAGGGCCCCTCCCCCCACCATCCCAGGCACCCACGCTCCCCTCCACTTACTCGCAAGGGTCATAGCAGGGGGCTGGGCGCTGATTGGGCCCAAAGAGATGCAAGTCGCCGTATTCCCATAGAAACAGCTGAGTCATCAGGGCACCGAAGCCCACAACCGCCAGGATAAGGACCAGAAGGACCCAACGTGCTTTCTGCGGGGGAGGAGATGAGCAGTCAGCCCAAGGAGGGCAGCCCAGCCCACAGCCTCTAGAGACAAACTGAGAATGGCGAGGGGCACCTACCTTTTCTGCAGCTTTCCATGCCTCGATCTCATTCATGGGCAGTTCGTTGGCAGGTTCCTCAGCAGGCACCTTCAGCTGGGGCACACGGATGGGGGTGGTGGTGACAGGTCAGCTCAGCAGGGCCCCCACCCTCTCCTGATCCGGCCCCTCCTCCCCGGGTCCCCCATCCACCTACCTCCTGGTACATCAGTTTAGGCTTCATCGTGCTGGCAGTCAGGGGTTATGCAGATCCCAGGTGTGAAAGTGGGTGTGTCAGGGTCTCCAAATTGCGGGGACCAAAGCTGGCACGTGTTGGGTGTTCTAGGCTTTGGGGGGACATCACAGAAAACGGATCAGCCTTGGGCTCACGGGACTCACTGGGTCGCCTTGTGTGTGATCACGGGGGCTACTGGCACTGCGCCCGCCACCCCTAAAGGAGGAAGCTGACTGCTGGTCAGTAGGGATTTCGAAATCCCTCAAAGTTCAACCCCTCTGCCTTCCTCCTATCCCTCTGGGGTGCCCTCCCTGCTTGCTCTAGTGCCCATCATGCCCCCCTGAGCGCCCACCCTGCCTGTCATCAGCACCGGCCCTGCTCCCCATTTAGCACCTTCCCTTCTCTGAGCCCTGTCCTACACATTCGTAAAATGACAGCTCCGGATTGGGTCAGCGGAGCCCTAAATATTTTTGTGCCTGGCTTTTCCCAGCCTTGGGATTTACCCTGAAGTCATTTTCCAGGTAGCTCCTTTAACCTTACACTCAGGTAACCACTAGACGGCTCATGCCAGGAGCCCAAGACCATCGGGGCCTCCCTGTCAGCTCCCATCCCATCCCCCCCAATCATCCGCCCCTACCGTACCCCAGAGAGGCCTCGGCCTTACTCGGCAGACAGCTGCTGCTACCTCCACGGGGCCCCAGCTTCTGCCCCAACAGGCTGAGCAGGGGCGGGAGGGAGGAGAGGGCGGGGCCCAGCGGGGCTCCGCCCTCTGCAGCAGGGAGTCTGCGCAGTGAGCGTGCCGGTCCGGGCTCACCGCAGGGAGAGGGGGGGCCGGCCCCCCAGATACGGTCTAGCCAACCTGGCGGGGGTGGAGAAAGAGCATAGGTCTGAGCGATGGCTTTGCTACGCTCCATCCGAGCCCCCTCCCCCCAATATGGGTTAGGGAGGACTAAGGTAACGAGAAAAGAGACCCCCCCCCATCTTTTCTCGGCTATAAACCCTGTGAATATTTGTACCGTGGGCATGTATTAGCTAGTCAAAAATAAATACATAAATAAGACTAATGATTTTTAAAATTATAAAATGGAATGATCAAGGCTGAACAACATGATTTAGGGATGTAACCATAAAATCAAAAGACGCAGCCCACGCTACGGGAGGGGAAGAGCGCGGGGTGTGCGATAAGGGGATGCTGGGTTTTCTGTTGTAGTCTGTATTGCAGTCTCTATTTGATTTTTTTTAAAGGCCAACTGATATTTTGATAGGGATTTTAAAAATGTTTACCAGTGTGGGTGTGTGGGGGGCGGGGGGGGAATGGATACATGTATGTGTGACCGAGTCCCTTCCCTGCTCATCTGAAACTAACACAACATTGTTAATTGGCTATATCCCAATACAAAATGTTTTTGGTGTTAAAAAATAAGTCGGAGGGATTCCCCCTTTCCCGCCCACCTCTCTCAATGCAAGAGGGGCAGGACCCCCTTTCCCCTACCTAGGCAGAAAGTGCACAAAGGTAGAGAAGGCTTATTATTGAAAGAAGCAACAGCGTCAGAAGTGGTTGCCTTGACAACGGGATTTGGGGGTGCGTCAGGATCGCTTTTTATCCTACGCCTATTTTCTTTTTTAAAATCGTGAAATATGAGCGACTTACAGAAGAGAAAAATATCTCTGCGCGGTTTAAAAAAATAATTATAAAGCGAACACAGGTGTTGCCGCGTCCCAGGTTTTGTCACGTTTTTAAAAATTCATTCCACGCATTAATGATTAAAAAAAAAAAAGAAGTAAATTCCAAAAGGGAGTTTGGTTCGCCACTCACCGCAAGATCCAGCCTAGATCTGAAAGGATAATTTGAAAACTCTTTCCCCAACGTCTGATCCCAGTTTGGTTAAAGGCAGAAGAGCACAAGTAGGTATTCCCCCACCCCTACCCCATCATAGGGAGCCAGCCAAAAAGGGGATGGATCCAGCAAGGAATAGCAACAGATCAAGCTTATCTGATCTCCGTAGGTCACCAAGAGAAGCAGAAGGCAACAGTCTTCGATAAGGCTGACCGCAGGGTGGAAGGGTGGGGGAGGGGAGGCATGGCGCAGGAAACGAGTTTGCTTTTATTTGCAAAGCCCTTGGTGAAAAATGTTTATTTAAGACCATGTGGTTGGAACAGAAGGTGAGGTGAAATTAGGGAAGCTAGTAGTAGTATTAGTTGCTCATTTGTGTCCAACTCTTTGCGACCCCACGGGTCCTCCAGGTTTCTCTGTTCATGGGATTCTCCAGGCAAGAATACTGCAGTGGGTTGCCATTCCCTTCTCCAGGAGGGAAGCTACTAAGCTGCTAAGTCACTTCAGTCGTGTCCGACTCTGTGTGACCCCATAGACGGCAGCCCACCAGGCTCCCCCATCCCTGGGATTCTCCAGGCAAGAACACTGGAGTGGGTTGCCATTTCCTTCTGCAATGCATGCAAGTGAAGAGTGTAAGTGAAGTCGCTCAGTCGTGTCCGACCCTCAGCGACCCCATGGACTGCAGCCTTCCAGGCTCTTCCGTCCGTGGGATTTTCCAGGCAAGAGTACTGGAGTAGGGTGCCATTGCCTTCTCCAGGAGGGAAGCTAAGATCAACAGAAACAAAACTGGGGAAAGCTGGGGCTGGAAGATGTGAGGCATGGCGCACATCATGGTGAGGCAGGGGAACTGGGGTGGTCGCTGATAAACCAAAAACAGGAAGAAAACAGACTCGAGGGAAATGAGTTTGAGCAAGCTCTGGGAGTTGGTGATGGACAGGGAAGCCTGGCATGCTGCAGTCGGTGCGGTCGCAGAGTCTGATGTGACTGAGCGACTGAACTGAAGACGCATTTTATTCAGTTTGTTAGCAATCATTTGGCTTTCAAATTGTGCCGTGATGACAAGTCTTTACTGATAGGTTGAATTTTGACTTGCTATATTTTTATCAAAGCAAACGCATCTAGCGTACTTACAAAGAAAACCAGTATTGGAGAGGTGGTGTAGGTTGCATTAGATTGGTGAGGCAGTTAACACTTGTGGCATCCAGAGCCAGATCTTAATATGAACCTCAGTATGTATGTGATTATTTGATTTCAGAGAACTGACAACACATCTGTGCCTTGGTGTCCCCATCTGCAAAATGGGCAAAGTAACAATACCGCCTACTTTTCACAAGGCTGTTCATTAATTTTGCACACCTTTATTGTGGACCAGGTATTGTTTTAAGCACTGGGCACATCACTGTGAGCAAAATAGACTTGAGAGACCAAAAAAAAAAAAAAAAAAGTAAATTGTATGTTAGAAGGTAATCTGTGCTATAGAGGGACAGGGTTGGGTGAGGGTGGGATTACTTGCATTTAAAAATAAGGACAAGGAAGGCTGCACAGAGAAGGGGATACCTGAGAAAAAAACTTCAAGGAGGGGAGGAAGAGAGTTACAGAACAGTATTCTAAGCACAGAGACTAGCCAGTGCAAAGGCCCTGCGGCAGGAGTATGCCTGTGGGGATAGAGAAGAGCAAGCAGGCAGGTATCTGTAGTGGAATGGCAGTGAGGGGAGGGAGAGGTGAATCAGAGGTCACAGGACCCGGACTATGCAGCACCACCTGGACTGCAGCAAGAATGGGGCCAAGGGTAGGTTCTGGGCAGAGGAGGAAATATGATCTCCTTTGGGGGTGAGCTGAATGGTGGCCTCAAAACTGCTAAGTTGGATGTGGTCATCACTCCTGGAACTTGTGAATGTGACCTTATTCAATGGACCTGGAGTCTCATTATATACATTAGCATACGACACACTCAGAAGCGCCGTGACAGTTCCAAGGCTGGCCATTAAAGGCCCCAAAGTGGGTGGTGGCCCAATTCCTGGAAATCTCACCACCCCTTCTCCAAGATAGTCAGAACAATCCTTCTACTCATTAGCCTATGAAATTACCCAGCCCAAGGACTTCCTGCTGGTCCAGTGATTATAATAAGAATCAGCACTTCCACTGCAGGGGTTGATCCCTGATGGGGGATCTAAGATTCTTCAAGCTGCCCAGTGTAGCCAAAGAAGAAAAGAAATTACCCAGCCCTTAAAAATTAACCACTCCCTATCTCAGGGACTCTTGGCTTCTGAGATAGCCCATACTCTGTGGAGTATGTTTCTCCCAGGGACGTTCTTGCTTCTTGAGATGAACCACATCCTGTCTATGGAATGTGTCTCTCTCTAAATAAATCCACTTTTCACCTATCACTTTGTCCCTCACTGAATTCTTTCTGTGCTCAGACATAAAGAACCTAAGCTTCATTAAATCCTGAGACCAGGTGTGTGATTTAGATGAAAAGAAGGTGGGTTTCAGTCCCAGTTTGGGTTTTGGCTGTGTTTTGAGTCCCAGCCTCTAGGACTGAATTGTATAGTTTCACCAGCCCATTGAATATCTCCCTGTCCTCTTGGTGTGTGCCTGACCCTGGGTGTGACACCATAGCCCAGGGACGAGGAAGCAAAACCCACTGGGCCTCTGAGACCTGTGTTGGGTCACAGTTCCCTGAACACCCCCACCCCTGGTGAGGGTGGGAGACTTGATCCCCCGTCCATAGAAGTGCTTTGGACTGATGAATCCAGGGTTCAAATCCCACCTCTGTCACTTTTTTTTAAAGGATTTTTCTTATATATAAATAAATATATGGGTCTTGGTTGCAGCACGTGGGATCTTTAGTTGTGGCATGTGGGGTCTAGTTCCCTGACCAGGGGTTGAATCCAGGTCCCTCCTGCTTTGGGAGTGTGGAATCTTAGCCACTGGACAGCCAGAAGCCCTCTGTCACTTTCGTACTCAGTGACATTGGGCACAGGGCTTTATTTCTCTGAGCCCTGCTGGCCTCATTCATAAAAAGAGGATTGGGACTTCCTTATCGGTTCAGTAAAGACTCTGTGCTNGGTCCCTCCTGCTTTGGGAGTGTGGAATCTTAGCCACTGGACAGCCAGAAGCCCTCTGTCACTTTCGTACTCAGTGACATTGGGCACAGGGCTTTATTTCTCTGAGCCCTGCTGGCCTCATTCATAAAAAGAGGATTGGGACTTCCTTATCGGTTCAGTAAAGACTCTGTGCTTCCACTGTATGGCGTGCAGGTTCGATCCCCAGTTGGGGAACTAAGGTCCCATATACCACATGGCACAGTCAAAAAAAAAAAACAACTGGGGAGTGGTGGCTGGTTTAAGAGGGTGACTCTTGCAGTCCCCAAGCCCTTGGTTCATATCTCAGCTCTGTGCTTTACCTGGATAAGAGACTACCTTTTCTGAGCCTCACGAACATTGTTCAGAACACTGGGGAGATTAATATGCCAACATGACTTTTGCTGGGCATAGTCAATGAAACCCATCCCCAGCAGTCAGTGCACAGATACAAGCTGGCTGGTAAGTTGTGTCCCCTAGTACCCTGAACACACTATTTATCACAGATAAACTTGTATATGTGTCCCTTGAAAAGCTAAGTCTATGTCTGATTTATTCCTCTACCCACTGAGTGCCCAGCACATTGTAAATGTTTATTTATTTATTTTTCTTCTGAAAACAGAAGAGCAGCAGAAGGGAGAAAAGACATCGCTTTAAGATTCAGTGACACTGGGTTCCTACACAATGATCAGTAGCTTGCGTTCTGAGCCTGGGGCAATAGGGTAGGTACAGATAGTGGTGCTCCAGCCTGAGGGTAAAATGCAGGGTGGGCCGCTTAACTGCTAAAGCATATCTGAAGCACTGGACAGGCCATACCTTAGGAAACATTTACAAACCTAGAGACCTGCATGGTTCAGAACAGATCTGTTCTTGGATTTAAAGGGGCCAATTTTCATTTAATTGTGCTTTGGACCGACAGTACAATCGTCTGTGGTCAAGTCTACAGAAAACAGTACAGAGTGCTGGTTTTGTAAACGTTTTGCTTTTTAGCGGTAGATTGTTTATTTCAAAGGACCCTAGAAGGTGCCCCTTCCAGGGAAAGAAGATGCTCAGTCTAGAAACAAATCATTAAAAAAAAAAAAAAAGGCAAAAAAGGCACACATGAAACCACCCCTCCCCCCCATCATGAATGGTGAATAAGTACTTGGGAACTGGAACTCAAAAGCTGTCCCATCCGTACTCAAACCCCCTCTGTGCCTGCCCACTGCCTTCGGGACTATGTGCAACTGTCTTATGATGCCCTCTTGGGCTCTCCAGGGACAGTGCCTGTGGACCTTCCCCATCTGACAGTTTTAGTTCCTCTGATTCCAAAGCTGTCTCTGACTCATATCTCCTCCCTCAACTTCAGCTCTGCAAGTCCCATGGCCTCCTAGATACCTCCATCCAGGTGTCCCTAAGCCCCTTATACCCATGTCTCCAACTGTCCTTAGCATCTCTCCCAAACTTGCCCCTCCCCTGGGTCCCCATTCCCAGGACAGCTGTCCTACCTAGCCTTCAGGTCTCAGCTTGTGCTCCACCTTCCCCAGAAAGCCTTGATGCCCCCAGAGTCCTGGGTCCCCCATAGCTTACCCACTTGGCCTCCCAAGAGTGTCTCCCACCCACCCTTTTCCCCTCCCCTCCAAGGCCATGAACTGGCCCCTCTCACCTGGGTCCCCATTCCAGCCACCTCCTGTGGCTCCCAGCCTCCCCTCAAACACCTCTAATTCCCCCTCCCATCTGAGTCTGATTTGCCCTTCTCCTGCTCAAATACTCTGTGGCCCTCCAGTGTGCACAGGATAAAGTCTCAGCTTCACACTGTGGCTCCCAGAGCCCTTTCCTTAATAACCTTTTGGGCTTATGCTTGTACCATTCTCCACGGCCCAGTCATATTTAATATCTTTCAGTTCCTCGAACTGAAACCACACATTTACCACCAAACCTGCCCATAGCTGCCCCTCCTGCCTAGCATACCTTTCTCTCTTCATGTGGCTCACTTCTATCAGCTTATGTACCACCTCCTCCAGGAAGCCCTCCCCGACTCCCTGGCTGGTCCAGACATCCTCCATGGGACTGGCAGTCCCCTAGGCTTATCAATCCTAGCCCGGACCCCTCTGCCTGTGCTTCTCGCAGCCTGGCCCTGACCACTGGACTGTCACTACCTGATGATGGGTCCAGAATCCATGAGGGGAGGCCCGGGCTGGCTGTCCCTGCTGTGTTCCCCACGTCACCCAGCACAGGGACAGTACATGGCAGATTCTCAGTGGCCAGATCATCCATCTACTCATTCAACTAGCATTTATTCAACTATTGCTGACAAGCCTTGTCTAGAAATTGGAGATGCAGCACAGAAAAACAGGAAAAAAAAAAAAATCCCTAGGAAGGAAGAAATTCTTTTGAGGGACTGAGACAATAGATGAGTGAAACGTACACTATGTACCTGGGAGAGAAAGAAAACAAGGGAGGGATGCTGTGGCATCACCGTGAAAGTGGTTGACGTCGCCGTTCAAACAAACAACAGGGACTTCCCATGGCTGAGATGACATCCTTCCAATGCAGGGGGCACAGGTTCGGTCCCTGGTTGGGGAACGAATATCCCACAGGCTGTGTGGCCCCCAAACCCTCCCCACCAAATCAAAGAAATGAAAAAAAGAAAAGAAAAACACATCTGGGGGAAAAAAGCATTATTATCCCTGTTTTTCAGATGAGACAGGGGTCAGGGAAATCACTGCCCAGGTCACACAGGGTTGGTTTCTTGGCTGGGAATCTGATCCCAGAGCTCAGTTCTGTTCCAGGGCACTGTGTTGTCAAACCAACTCATAAACACAAAATAAGGTGGAATGTCTTTTCCTTGCTACCCTCCGGGAGGTCTGTGGCTGTGGAAGGGCAGGATATGGGAGAGAGAGTGGGATCCTTATGTTTATTGAACCAGGCACTGCTCAAAATACTTTATATATTCAATTCTCACAACAGTGTTTTTGTTTTGTTTTGTTTTAGCCTAACTTCCTCCAGGTGACTCTGTGGTAAAGAATCCGCCTGCCAACGCAGGAGACACAGGAGCACATTCCATCCCCGGTTCGGGAAGATCCCCTGGAGAAGTAAATGGCAACCCACTCCAGTATTCTTGCCTGGAGAATCCCATGGACAGGGGAGCCCGGCGGGCTACAGTCCATGGGGTTGCAGAGTCAGACACGATTTAGGGGCTCAACAACAGCAACAGATAAGGGAACTAAAGACCTAGAGTGGTTGTCATTGGCATAAAGGGACAAAGCCAGGAAGCCAGGATTTGAGCCCAAGCTCCCCAGGGTGCTGGGTATAGACAGCCCCCTCTCCTGCTGTCTAATATCTGTAGACCTGTGGTTTCCTCCCTCCCTCCCGAACAGCCTCTCAAAACCTCTACCGACACCCCCTTCTCCCTCCCTTCAGTCTTTGAGAAGGACATTGGAAACTTTCTCCAAGTATAAAGGATATGAGTGCAGCTTTAAAAGAGGACTTCAGTTGTTCTTCCAACCAGGCTGCTCTTGCCGGTCCATCCTTGGTAGAAGTTCTCCAGCTGCTGCTGTGGCTTCATGTCACATCAGATCACATCCCTCCTCTCTTCCAAACCCGCCTCACTCAGAGTAAAGCCAAAGTCTTCTCCATGGCCCTTGAGACCCCAAGGGATCTTCCCTCATTACCCTGCTGACTTCATCCCCCAACCCTCTCCTCCCTCACTGGCGTCCCCGTTACCCCTTACCGATGCCATGCAGGCTACTGCCTCAGGGCCTTTGCATGTGCCATTCCCTCTGTCTAGAATGGGGCTACCGTAATGTCTCAGGCAGTAAAGAATCTCCCTGCAAGGTGGGAGACCTGGGTTCAATCCCTGGGTGGGAAGAGCCCCTGGAGGAGGGCATGGCTACCCACTGCTGTATTCTTCCTTGGAGAATTCCATGGACAGAGGCGCCTGGCTGGCTGCAGTCCATGGGGTCACAGAGTGGGACACGACTGAGCGACTAACACTTTTACTTTCTGCCCAGAATGCTGTTCTTCCCTCAGAGAGCCATGTCACTCTCTCCCACTCTTTAAGTCTTTGTTCAAATGTCACCAGGTCACCCTACTTAAAACTACAATCTCTGCATTCCCTATTCCCCCAATATCTCGAATCATCTACTTACCCATTTGTGTGTTGTCTCTGGCCCTTGCTATTAATAGCATGTAAACTCCACGAGGCCAGGGAATCTGTTTTGTTCACTCACGTGTCCCCATGCCTAGCACAGTCTTGGGCATGTAGAACACGCTTAACAAATATCAATTGAATGAGTAACTTGTATCTGCATTCCCATATTACAGATGTAGTAACTGAGGCACTGGGACCTTGAGCCACCTGCCCAAGCTCATGCACCTATTTAAGTACTAAACAATAAAACCAAGATTGGCACCTGGGGGTTCCAGTCCCTGGCACACACTGTAATGACTGTCCTCCTTAGCCACGCTAAGGCAAGCTGAGTGACTAAGATATTCGCCTATTCTCTTGAGGATTTAGGGTTGCTGAGGTTTGATGGTGTGGTGAGACCTGCCTCCTCTCTCTGTACCCCTGATTTTATGAGTCAAGGGACAGTTGGGTCTAAGCTACCTAGAGTCTTCCCCCCACCAAGCCCTGCCCGACTCCTGCTATGGGCTAAGTGCTCTCAATTTGCGGGTGGGAAATCAGTCTGTCCACCAAGGTAAAGAGGTATGGATTAATATTGACATGAGCAAGGTTCTTAATGGCTGATGGGCCACCCTCCCAGGTGTGGTGATGTGGCAGAGGGGAGGACAGCTTGGAGACTGTGACGTAGGGCAGCAGGGGTTGGCTGCTGCAGCAGAACTAGTCAGGATAGACAGAGTGTGACACACCAGGAATGAGGGNGAGTCAGACATGACTAAGCGACTTCACTTTCACTTTTCACTTTCATGCATTGGAGAAGGCAATGGCAACCCACTCCAGTTCTCTTGCCTGGAAAATCCCAGGGACGGGGGAGCCTGGTGGGCTGCCGTCTCTGGGGTTGCACAGAGTCAGACACGACTGAAGCGACTTACCAGCAGCAGCAGCAGCACTATATAGACTTGTTTACTATGTGAGCTGTGGCAGGAAAGCAGAGCGTCGCCTTGTTTGACCTCAGTTGGGAATGTGCATTAGGCAGGTCAGGTTTTTTGCTTCTCTGTGCCTGTGTATAAGCGACCACAGAACCCCACAAGTATCGGTTTTGAGGTTATGAATAAATTTGTAAATATGCCAATTTATAAATACAGAATCTGAATGGTAAGAATCAACTGTATTTATACTTCTGATTCTTCAGCAATGTGACACTTGAAAAATTTGACATACATACATACATACATATTGATTAGCCTTTGCTGCTTAACAGGCTTCTCCCAAACAGATATAAACACACATTTAAAAAAAATTTTGATTTCAAAGTAGTTGATTTCTTTTCAGAGTAAGAGGTCACCTTTTGCAAAATTTATTTTATTTTTAACACTTTCACATTTTAGTACTTCAAATCATACTTGTGCACTTACTGATAATGAGGAACTAATCTTCTGACCCAAGGTTTTAAAAAAATTTTTGTTGAAATATACTTGATTTACAGTGTTGTGTTAGTTTAAGGTGTGCAGCAAAGTAATTCATTTAAGTTACACACACAAGCATGCACACTCCAACCCACCCACCCTTAGTTCCCTGACAAGGGATCAAACCCATGACCCTTACAGTGGAAGCCACTCTTAACCACTGGACTGCTAGGAAAGTCCTGGTTTATGGGAATTGATGTTAAATGGACTGTGTAGCTTTTATGTATTTTTCTGTATACTGTAGTTATAGTTAAAAACAACCAAGCAATAGGAAATTATAATCTTGTGTTGAGGGTCATCATGAAGGATTTCAGGAGGCTTTGAGAGGTAGCACACTGCAGGAAGAGAGAACTTTTGCAGGGGCGCGGGTGGTAGGACAAAGTAGCAAAGACTGAAAGCCATTGTGGGGTGTTCCTAGGCCTACTGAGCAAGGAGTCTTGGCATGAAGACCGCCCCCCCCCCCGCCCCTTCCCCTGCAGGGCTCCCCCAGGAGCTCGGGAAATCCACCACTGAAGCTAGCAGCAGCTGCTCCTGGCGCAGGCTAGAGCTGGCCCTCCCGTCTGCTCTCTGTAGCCCATCTCGCAACCTGGGACACCCCTTCTCCTTCTCCGCAAGAAACAGGGTGCCTGAGACTACTCCCACCTCCAAGGGAGGTCACCTCTTTTCTTGTCCCAGCCCAGCTGAAGGCACACCTACATTGCCCAGGGCCCCCGCTGAGTGACCCTCCTCCTTGCTGCTGCTAAGTCACTTCAGTCGTGTCCGACTCTGTGTGACCCCACAGACGGCAGCCCACCAGGCTCCCCTGTCCCTGGGATTCTCCAGGCAAGGACATTGGAGTGGGTTGCCATTTCCTTTTCCAGACCTGAGTGCCCCCAGTTTCCTCATCTTTAAAGTTGGTTTGCAGCAGAGCCTGTCTGCTAGGGGTGTTGGGAGGTTCGGTGACCTTGTTCATCTTTTCAGTAGATGTTTATTACTGAAGACCTGTGAAGCGCTGAGGACACAGCAACAAACAGTATCTCCTCTTGAGGCTTGCAGTCTCATGGGCGAGTCTGCCAGTAGACAGATCAATGTACTTGAATGTCCAGCAATAATGGGCTTCCCTGGTGGCTCAGTGGGTAAAGAACCCGCCTGCAGTGCAGGAGTCGCAGGAGACATGGGTTAAATCCCTGGGTTGGGAAGATCCCCTGGAGGAGGACATGGCTTCCCGCTCCAGTATTCTTGCCTGGAGAATCCCATGGACTGAGGAGCCTGGTGGGCTACAGTGCGTAGCATCGCGTAGACTCAGACATGACTGAAGTGACTGAGCATGCGCGCTCATCCAGCAGTGATATGGACTATGAAGAAAAAGAGTAGTGTAGGGTAGAAGTGGGAGCGGTTGAGGGGGCAGTCAGGGGAGTTTTCTCTGAGAAGGCTGAGTCTGAGAGGAGACCTGAATGAAGAGACAGAGCAGGCCCATTGGTCCTGGGGGATCCGTGAGCCAGCCAGACAGCAGATAGACAGATAGCAGGCACCCCGAGAAGGTGTGTGCTTTCTGGAGGAGGAAGGTCCTGGAGGAAAGCAAGGCTGTGGGGGAGGGGGAGGGAAGGACTCAGCACAGGGCTGGGTGACTGGTGGATGAAGGGTGCTCGGAACCATCTGGTCTAGGCCTGGAAAGGCCTCGCCTTGGCCAGGAGGGCTGGACCAGTCCCTGGAAGACAGGCCCTCCCCAGGCCTCCCTGTCTTGACAGTACAGCCCATTCAGTCCCAAGGTGGCCTTCCCCATCCTGCCGCCTTCCCGGGGCCCCATCTCACTGGACTCTCCTCCTTCCTTTTCCTGCCAGCCGCCTCCCGAATGATCACCAACAGCCTGAACCGAGACTCCCCACCCGGCACTCCCCCCAGGCGGCCGGACACCAGCACCTCCAAGATCTCTGTCACCGTGTCCAACAAGATGGCAGCAAAGAGTGCCAAGGCTGCTGGTGAGGAGACGTGGGCAGAGGGTGGGAGGGGTGGAGGCCGCTGCGGGTTGGCAGATGGCATCTGGGGGTGTGTTCTTGACACTGCTGTGCAGGTCATGGCGCGTGCAGTGTTCAGACTCCGTCAGGTCACGGCCTCACTGGGGGCCTCGCCTTCCACGACTGTTGAAGGGGGCTGGCGCTGCCCTCCTCCGAGGATGGTTGGAAGCCCTTGAGATGGTGTCTGTGAGCATTGTGGGCCCGTTGCAGTTCTCACGCAGGAGCCAGTTGAGTCTGTGTAATTTTTATTTTACTGTGGTGAGAACACTTAACATGAGATCTACCTACTTCATGAAACTTCATGAAACTTTACGTGTACAGTACAGTGTTGTTGACTATGGGTGGTTCAGTCTTTTTTAACAGATGGTCACTGAGCCCCGCACTGGTGCCCGGCCCTGTGCTTGATGCCTGGGGTCAAAGGTAAAGAAGCTACCTTTCCTCTTAGCCACCAGAGGGATCCTTTAAAACTTTCCATCTGATCCTTTCCCACCCTTGTCTAGAACTCTCCAGGGCTTCCTATTGTTCCATTAGTAAAGTCATCTTCCCACGGGGCCTTGCTGGGCCCTGTGGGTTCATGTCTTGCCTGCTGCCTCCATTCCCCTCCAGGGTCCTTCCCATCGTGGGGCCTTTGCCCCAACATTCCCTTCTCCCAGGGCCCTCTTCCTCTGTAGACTCTTCTATGCTTGGCTGCTGCTCTTCCAGGTCTCAGCTTGTGAGCTGGGAGTGAGGCACGGCCTTTGGGCTTCCAAGCCCGCCTTCTGTCCATCACGCACTTCTGCCTTTGTTGAGTCCACCCCCACAGCCCAGTGATCTTGGCCCACGTGGAAAGCAAGGCCCAGGCAGGCGGTGTGGCTATTCTGGCGCCCAGCCCCATCACGCCCTGTCCACCTCCAAAGAGGTGCTCCCTTTTGGCCACATGTGTCTGGAAGCGCCTCCTCCTTTTGATCGTTCGGTTGGTGGGCCATGAGCGAGAAAGTTAAGATTCATTCCTAAAGGAGTGAAAAGATGCGGGGCCTGGGATGGATGGTTCTCTTCCCTTCAGCGCAGTAGAGGAGATTCTGTTTATTTTTGTAAGTTGAGATGTAATTTACTTTTGCACAATGCACACATTGTAAGTACATAGCTTGAACAATTTTTAACAAGTGATCATACCTTCACATAATGTGAAGCCCTTACCTTGATGGCCTGTCCACCCCCCAGCAGTTTCCCATCTGAGAGTATTCTGGCTGGCCTGGGAGGCGAGCCTACTGGGGGGTGGGTCAGAGCCACAGAGAGCCCGGGAGGCCAGCCATAGCCTTCTGCAACCCCACTGGGCCCAGGCNCTGTCCACCTCCAAAGAGGTGCTCCCTTTTGGCCACATGTGTCTGGAAGCGCCTCCTCCTTTTGATCGTTCGGTTGGTGGGCCATGAGCGAGAAAGTTAAGATTCATTCCTAAAGGAGTGAAAAGATGCGGGGCCTGGGATGGATGGTTCTCTTCCCTTCAGCGCAGTAGAGGAGATTCTGTTTATTTTTGTAAGTTGAGATGTAATTTACTTTTGCACAATGCACACATTGTAAGTACATAGCTTGAACAATTTTTAACAAGTGATCATACCTTCACATAATGTGAAGCCCTTACCTTGATGGCCTGTCCACCCCCCAGCAGTTTCCCATCTGAGAGTATTCTGGCTGGCCTGGGAGGCGAGCCTACTGGGGGGTGGGTCAGAGCCACAGAGAGCCCGGGAGGCCAGCCATAGCCTTCTGCAACCCCACTGGGCCCAGGCCCCTGACTTCCTTGGTGGATCAGTCAGTGCCCATAGGGGAGGCTGGAAAGAGAAGGGATTTTGGTCATAGGAACGCATGGAGATAAAGGGCACGTGTGTGCCCTTTGCAGGGCATCCAGCCCCCACCCCGAGTGGACATTCCCTCCCAGAAGATGCTCACCACCACCCCCTCCCCCAGCAGCCCTGGCCCGCCGAGAGGAGGAGAGCCTGAGTGTTCCGACCAAGCGGCGCCGGGTCACCGCCGAGATGGAGGGGAAGTACATTATCAACATGCCCAAAGGCACCACCCCCCGGACCCGGAAGATCCTGGAGCAGCAGCAGGCAGCAAAAGGTACTGGCCTGGGGAGGGGCGGAGACTGTGTTTCCCTTTTGCTGCGTCTTGCAGGGTTGGTCACCTTCTACAGGTGATGGCCCAGAAGCAGGCTCTGATGGGGATCCAGGGGCCCTTGGACCCAGGGGACAGCAATGGTGGCCCTAGTAGAGAGGCGTGCGTCACTGCCTCTGCCTCCGTGTCCTGCAGTTGGCATAGCAGGGGTCCTCGGTGCCTCAGCAGGCGTCTCTCCCCCAGGGGACGGTGGCATAAATCCAGAGCTGGTCTGCCTGCTAAGTCAGTGGCCGTGCCTGGCTGAGGACAGTGCCCCAAACAGTAGGAACCATTGCGATGAGCCAGAGGGGTCAGGTTGAGATTCAGTCCAGAGCTGGAGTTTATCTGGTGGTATGAGCACTCTTCTTTAAGCGTTCCTTTTGTGCTCAGTTGTGTCTGACTCCTTGCGACCCCATGGACCGTGGCCCACCAGGCTCCTCTGTCCCTGAAATTTTCCAGGCAAGAATACTGGAGCCGATTGCCATTTCCTCCTCCAGGGGATCTTCCTGACCCAGGAATCGAACCCTCGTGTCTTCTGTCTCCTCTGTATTGGCAGGTGGATTTTTCACTCCTGCTAAAGCCCTGCATTCTGATGGAATATTGTATATATTCTCATGGAAAAACACTCAGTGGATGCAGAGGCAGTAAAAACCAACTTGTATCCCACATGTATTGCGAAACTTTCCAGACATCTGTTTGTGTGTTTACATGCATTCGGCTTTTTTTTTTTTCTTTTTAAGCACAAATAGTCTCATCCTGTGTGTATTGTTGTCTAAGGTTTTATTGAGCTCTTTCCACATGAGTGCACATGGATCTGCCTCATTCTTATTAATGGCTGTTCAGTGTTTCCATAGTATTTCTGTATCGTAATCTAGTAGACATTCTTCTGTTGATGGCTCTTCAGACTGATATTTAGGGAGGGTATTACCATTTATCAGATTCTCTTAGAGGCCCAAGGCCCCCAAAAGAGGGGAAGGAAGCAGTAGGGATTGAGAACTCTTCCCACACATAAACTTTTTGAATTGGTACCAAGAGGTGAGGACTGGAAGTGTCCATTTTAATTGATCCTTCTCACATTTGACATTGACCAGAAGTGTGGGGGTTAAGGTCAGTGTTAGCGGACAACACAGACATAAAACCTGACTCGGTCCAGTGTGCACCTGCTTGGACCAGAGCTTCCTGGGGTCTGGGCTGGCTGTGATGACCCCTCCCTGTCTGCTCAGTGCTCAGCCGGGCTTAGGCCTGCAGGGGCCACCCCCCAGGCGTAGGCTAATGACCTCACTTCCCTCCCAGGTCTCCACAGGACATCTGTGTTTGACCGCCTCGGCGCTGAGACCAAGGCAGACACCACAACGGGGAATAAAGTGAGTGGGAAGTGGGGGAGCCCCTGGGGACTCTCAAAGCTTGGTCTTCCCCGAGTGTCATTCCTGGCGCTTCCTGCATACACCTCACCCTGTCTCACATGCCTTTCCAGTCCGGCGCCCTTGTCTGTACTCCCTGTCTGTCTGCTACCCCGATCTCTCTCCCGATTTCTAGCCCCAGGGCTCTGGTGGACCCCTGGACAGTGTCCTGGGACCCCGCCCACCATCATGTCCCCTAACTGGCCTCGAATCTTCCTCCAAAGTGCATCCTCCTCTTGTCTTGGGGGCTCCATGTCCCCATTCCAGGCAGTCTTGAGTCTGAGGGGATCCTGTTGGGATGGGCAGTGGCGTCCTAGCTGGTGTCTGAGCAGCTCCAGGGAAAGCCCTCCAGCCCCACCCCGACAGCAGCAGTGCCTGTGACCCACAGGACAGGCCCCTTCTGCCCCCCTCGCCCACTGTAAACCCTTCAGAGGCTTTTCACCAGCCCAAGATGCAGCCCGATCTTCTTGCCTCCCCTTGCAGTCCCGCAGGCTCCAGGCGCGGCATGTGGTTAGGAGACGCAGCCTGAGCCTGTCGCCTGGCATGAATCCTGCTCTGCCATTGCCTGGCTTCATGGCCTCGACCATTTCACCTCGGTTTCCTCCTCTGTATAGTCCCTCCCTCGCAGGGTAGTCATGAGGACTTACGAGGTATGCCTGTGTGGTGGGGTCTGTCTGGTGCCTGATTGGCATCATTTTTTTTGGCCACACTGACGGGCACACGGAACTTTCCCTACCAGGGCTCGAGCCGCTGCCCTCTGCCGTGGAAGCACAGTCTTAACTGCTGCACCGCCAGGGAAGTCCCTGGTGAGCGTCCTGAAATGGTGCCTCAGATTCACGCTGGCCAAGTTTGCCCGCTGCCTTTCCTTGCTTGCTCACCAGGGCTCACCCACTCTGGGTTTGTTCTCATTTCCTAAATCTTACCATGAGCGTGATTGTAATGCTCAGGATAACCTGACTTAAAGATGCCTCCGTGGAAAGAGCTGGGCAAGTACCCCATAAATATGACTCTTACTCATGCCTGGGGGACTTTGAGGGTGCACTTTACTCTGCTTAAACACCGAAGTCTCAGAGAAAGTGTCCCTGAACTCAGTGAGGAGCCGAGGCTTCGCTGTCCACAGCTCTCCACCGCCCCTGCCCCACGCCCGCCCTCCCAAGCACACAGTCCTATCGTCACTGGAGAATTACTTGTGTGAGGTCCGATGCTGGCTCTGTCTTCCCCGCTGGACCGTAAGCCCCCCTGTGAGTGGGACAGGGCCCGTCTTGGTCAGCACTGAGTCCCCAGCACTGCCCAGTATAGGCCAGATACTGAGCTGGGACTCAGAGATGGTCGTGGAGTGATTGACCACAGTCGCCTCTTCTCTCTGGGTCCTCTGCAGACCTTTGCAGACAGTGTTTCCTTTCACCTCGCCTCTCCCTCCTGCCCTTTATTGGACTCACGCCCACTCAGCTCTCAGGTCTTATCCTAGATGTCCCTTCTCCAGGGTGCCTTCCCCTAACTTCGGCAGGGAGTGGTCTTCTCTGGGCTCCCCCAGTTCCCTGGATTTGCCCTCTCCTGGCTCTCACTGCTCTCGAGTGTGTCAGCGAGGGGTGCACTTCCCAAGTGCGAGCCCCACGAGGCCAGACACGGATGAGGCAGCTCTGTGATTACAGGGTGAGTGGCTTGGTGGCTCACCTGTCCTGTCTGTGACCCACAGCCCACTGGAGTCTTCAGCCGCCTGGGGGCCACGCCTGAGACAGACGAGGATCTGGCTTGGGACAGTGACAACGACAGCAGCAGCAGCTCTGTCCTGCAGTATGCTGGGGTCCTGAAGAGGCTAGGCCGCGTCCCCGCCAAGGCCAGCCCGCAGCCTGCGCTGACTGTCAAAGCCAAGGCGACGAGCTCGGCGCTGACCGCTGCCGCCCCCACGCTGCGGCGCCTGGCCCTCTCCTCGCGCCCGGCACCCGAGAGGAAGCCAGAGGCCCTGTCCAAAGTCAGCATCATCCAGAGACTGGGCAAGCCTGCCCTCGTGCCCGAGGCCCAGGACAGCCAGGTCACCAGCACCAAGAGTAAGTCCTCAGCTGAGGTCAAGGTCACCATTAAGAGGACTCTGGTGGGGCCCCGGGGGAGCAGCTCCAGCGGGGGCCTGGGTGCCCAGATGGACCACGCAGGCACTGTGAGCGTATTCAAAAGACTGGGCCGGAGGACCTTCTAGCCCACGGGCGGGGCACAGGCCCCTCTCCTGACTCCCAGCTCCATCAGTCTTCAGCGAGGGCACGTCACCCCTCCCTGCCGGCTTCAGGACGACTTGTCGCCCCCTCAGGTGTTCCGCTGGCCTGAGCTTTCCCGGGAGCCACCTGGGTGTTCTGAGTCCGAGAGGGTCGCTGTGGCCCGGCCTTGCCGCTCTGGGGCTTCCCTTCCTTCTCGTCCTCTGCTCTTGCCTCTTGACTGTGGCCTTGGCAGGACCCCCCCTTTACCTCTCCTGATGCCAAGGACCCTTCTCCTCCCCTCCGTGCCCTTTCTCTCTCCCAGCAGCCTCTGCTGCCTCAAACCTGCATTCTGGGGCCTCCCTGTCCCCTAGAGAGGATGCACCCGGAGGGGCTTCTGTGTCCCTAGCCTGAGACTTCCTTGCCCGCCTGCCTCTGCCCCGCCCCCAACTGCTTTGCCCTCCTCCACTCTCTCCCAGTCTTCACTCTGTTCATTTCTTTTCTGTTTTCTGTCCCCGTGGCAAGGCCCGACTGTCCGCTGCGTCCTGCCTGACCCTCCTGCACCTCCGGCCTCCCAGCGGCGCCCTCGTCGGCGGTGGCGTCGAGCCAGTAGAGACTGTTAGCCGCCCTCACCCCTAGGCTGGAGGGGCCTCCCCAGACCCCGGGCTGTAGCCAGGGCATCCGCCCGGGCCCTTTTCTCCCTGAAAGTCTGTGGCGGGCGGCGGGTAAGGGGCACGGAGATGGGAAGCCAACACCGAGAAAAGAAAACAGCTATTTTAATATATTTTTGTGACTTTCAGACTGTTTCCCTCCCCTCCTTCAGGGTGAGTTGCAGGCTTGCTTTTCACACGCAGCACAGGGTGGGTGGGGCACCCGTGGAGAGCTGGGCAGCTCCCTGCACACCTGTAGGCCGTGATTTTGCTGCCAGCTCTGAGGTGAAGGGAGAAAGTCACGGTCGTCATCCACGTGGGCCACCTCCTCCTGCTCTGAGCTCCTGCAGAGGCTCTGTCTGTCTGCCCTCCTCGTCATAGATTTCCCCCATTTCTGCCAGGCTGCCTGTGAGGGGTTTTCCAGATTGCAGCTCCATTGTGAGGCTGTGGGCTCCTGTGGACTGGGTTCTTCACTCTCTCACCACTGTGCGGTACCTGTGTCTGCCACGCCCGTTCTAGGGGCTGGGCTCCATCCATGAGCCAAGCAGGCCCGTCCCTGTCTGCATGGCTGACCTCGCCAGCCAGGGAGACAAGCGGAAAGTGATCACACTGCTCAGAGTCAGAAGGAAGGCTGAGCGCCTGTGATCAGGGTCTCTTTAGATGTTCGGGGCAAGAAGGCCTTTCAGAGGAGGTGACCTGTAGGGTAGTTTACGTGAAGTTCAGGAGGAGAGTGCTCAAGCAGGGTAAACTGGCAAGGCCAAGGCCCTGAGGTGGGACGAGGGGACACGGAGGAGACCAGCGTGGCTGGTGATGGAGTGAGCGAGTGACGGGCCTAAGGAGTTTGAACCCCTTCCCAAGAGCGTTGAAGAGTTTGGGAGGGTTTGAGGCTAACAAGTGGTGCCTTGTATGAAGTTTGCTGGGGCCACTGTGAGGAGTTGTTGGGCGGGTGGGATGGAGGCAGGGAGGCAGCCTAGGGGCTGAGGAGGAGAGGCAAGGGTGGACTTTGGGGGTGCCTCGAGAGGGGCAGCAGGATTCTCCAGATGGGCTGGAATTTGGGAAAAGACAAGGGGCTGGATCACGCCTGGATGGGGGACTTGAGCATCCAGAGGAGCGTGCTGTTTGGTTTCACCGGGTTGACTGAGAGGTGAGGAGTCTGCAGGGAACACTCAGGGTACAGGCATGTTCACAGCCATGGGCCTGGTGATACCAGCCAGAGAAGAACATAGAGAGAGGAGGGGATCCAGAAGGGAGTGGGGGTGCTTTTCCCACCTAGAGATAGTCTCTGATAAGGAGATTACCAAGGAGTGGTCAGGGAGTTAGGAGAAGGACTGAGAGCAGGTAAAGGTGAGGTTAGCAGACTGCATCCTTTTTTTTTCTCCCATTGGTTTCTTTTTTTTTCCATTTTGTTCCATTTTCCATTTCAACACAACACTGACCATTTGAACCGTTCTTAACGTGTCCTCTTCAGTGGCACTAAGCATATTCATACTGTTGTATAACTGTCATCCATCTTCAGACCTGTTTTTGTCTTCATAAATGGTCATCTGTTTATTTTTAGTTTGTTGGCGCCGTCATGCTGGGAGGCTGCTGCACGTCAGGCAGGGTCTCACGCACTGGGCCTGCGGTGTGTGGGGCCAGACTTCAGTATGAGGGGCAGTGATAGAGCAGCCATAGACCCCCTCTCGTGGTGAGGGCCCAGGCCAGACCCTCGTGGGGCTGGTTGAGGTTGCTGACCTCAGAAGGACAGCAAATGATAGTGCTGTCAAGATCCCAGAGGCCACCCATTTGTGTCAGGGCCACAAGGAGGCGCTCACACACAGAGACACTTTCCTTGCGGTTGGTTCTTCACCTTTTTTTTCTTTAAAAACCCTCCTAGTGATTTCCTTGAGTTCCACTTCATGGATAACTTCAGCAACTGCCAGGGTTGCCTGGCAGGGTTCCAGTTACTAAATTTAAGAGCACAGGGTAATTTCTTAATGCATAATAGGAACTAAGATGACATGGAAACGTGTCACTTATCATGACAAGCTTACCTGCTGTGAGGTCAGTCGTCACTGTTGCTCCTGACAGGCACGGAGGGGGACAGACAGCTGGCGTGTGGCGGCGCTGGGTGTGATGTTGGGAGATGAGCGGGCACCTCGCCCCTCAGCCCCTGCCTCAGCTGCAGATCGGAAACAGGGCCCTCTTTGTAAAGGGGAGGGCAGGGTCCTGGGAGAGTGGTTTTGGGTGTCCTTGAGTTGCTTGCGTGTACTTCCTGCCCTGTTACTTACCCCAGGGAGCACTTGCAGCTCTGGAAGGCCGTGGGTCTTGAGGGTCATGCCCACCCTGCCACCACCTGCCTGACAGGATGGAGCCGGACCCCTCAGCCTCCCAGCCGCTCCAGCATCCCACCCATTTGATTCGGTGATTCTCCCAAGCTGGCCCCAACAGCTGAGGCCCACAGGGGTGTATTATTTTTTCCTCTGGTTCTCTGAAACATTTTTGAGCATAAGTATTGGGTTGGCCAAAAAGTTCATTTGGTTTTTCCATAAACATCTCACAGAAAAACCTGAATGAAATTTCTGGCCAACCCAAAAGACTACATATACCTAGTGTAAAATGCCAAGATACAAAGGCTTCATGGCGAAAAGGCTCCTCCTAAGCCCCCTCCTCAGAGGCCACCAGTGCTACCAGTGTCTTGGATCACCCTTCCAGAGATGTGTCTGTGTGTGTACACACACACACACACACACGTGCATGCATACGTACAGCCAGAGGAACACAGTACACGCAGGTGTGCACACACATGTTAATGGCCTAGCTTACTCAACCAGTCCTTTAGGGAAGGGAATTCGGGTTGTTTCCAGTCCTTGTTATTACAAGGAGTGCTGCTGTGGGGAAAGGTGGGTTTGGTTCAGGGGTGAATTCGAAGAACTCCAGTGATACCACTTCAGTGCAAACACTGATGTTGGGTCAACAGCACATCCCAGTGAGGTTCTCCCACAAAGTCTTGGCACTCTTCAGATGATTTACTGATACACGTATCACCCTGTTCCAGAAAGGAATTAAGAGCAGTTAGGCTCGTCTAATTGGAGGCCACTGGAGGAAGGGGATCTGGGGTTGTGAAGAGGTAATGCGGACCACCACCCAGGTGCCAGGAAGTACAAAGTATGTGCTTTGCTAAGTTAATTAGGCTTAAGAGGTCTTTGCACAGGTGGAGCCTGCCTATTTATGCTGCTTCTGGGAACCCTGTAGCCACCCCTGTGGAGATGAGCCTGGGCTAGCCAGCTGCATAATGAGAGACACGTGGCGTGGCCAAAAAACAAAGTAATCTTAGTATAGAACCCCAATATATAAAACATGTTTAAAACAGAAAAGCAGTCATTTATTAGCATACATTTATCAGATTATTTTGCATTAATTCATGCAAACAACACAAAATTCAAAGGTACAAAAGGATGTATACAGTAAGACTCTTTTGTGCCCAGTGAGCTGGCAAAAAGATTAAAGTCTCAAGTGTTGGGGAAGATGTGGGATAGTAGTACTGTGTAGACTGCTGTTGGAATGTAAGTTGGCATCAGCATTTTGGAAAACAGTTTGATATGTTGTAGCGTAATTGAAGATGACACATTCGCCAATCCACCAGTTACCATTCTGGAGAAATTTACACATGCATCCAGGGCAAGTATCAGCATGTTCCTAAGATCACTGTTGTAGTAGCATAAACTTAGAAACAACCGAGATACCCATCAGCTGGAGAATGGGCAGATTGTAGCATAGATATTCTAGTTACCTAATGCATAGTGTATCACCTCAAAACTTAGTGGCTTAAACCAGTAATCATTTCCTGTGGTTATGGGGGGTTGACTGTGCTCAATTAGACTGTTGTAACTTGGGGCTCTCATGTGCTTGGTGTAAGATCTCGGCTGGGGCCGGTGTCCTCTTGGAAGCCTCCTCAGTTGCCCGGTGGTTAGCCAGTACTGGTACTGAGGGAAAATCAGCGTGGGCTGTCAGCCAGGACGGCTGCATGTGGCTCCTCCATGTGACCTGGGCTTTGTTCCAACATGGCAGCTGGATTCAAAGCGCACTCTTCTCAAGAGTCAGGGAAAAGTGTATTGCCTTTTCTAACCTAGCATTGGAAGTCACCTTGCTTCACTTCTGCCACAGTCACTAGCCTGCCCAGATTCAAGAGGGACCACAGGCCATGGCTCTCAAGACAGAAAGGCAGTGTCTCGTTGTAAGAAGAGGAATGAGAGATCATCTTGAAAAATTACACGTCAGTCTTGGATGTACTATGTATTGAGTGTGGATATTATACTTCGATGAAAACTAAAGTTGTGCATATCAATATGAATAAAGCAAAACATTGAGTGGTGAAAGCAAACCACAGAGGAATATGTGTAGTTTAAAGATACGCGAAATAGGGAGTTCACTGGTGGCCTAGTGGTTAGGATTCTGGGCTTTCACTGCTGTGGCCTGGGTTCAGTCCCTGGTCAAGGAACTGAGATCCCACAAGCTGCACAGCCAACACCAACCAAAAAAAGCAAAATAATGCATATTGGTTACAGCTACTTAAGAGTATAGTACATGTAGCCAATGCATGGGATGATAAATTCCAGGTGAAGGACAGTAGACCCCTTCTGGGGTGGATGGAATGTGATTGGAGGGGTGCGCATAGGGTCCAGCAGTATGGTAGTGGTTTTAAAGCTGTGGGCACCCAGGTGTCCATTGTGTTAATACTCTCTGGGTACCTGAGAGCAGTTGAAAATCACAGTTCTCTCTCCTACTCTAGATCCCTCAGCCATCCCGTTCTCCTCTCCAGAAGCCATCAGTATTACTGGGGTCTTACGTGTCCTTCCAGAAGCACTTCATTTACAAACACAACTGTATTTTTTTCCCACTCAGATGGTAGCATATATGATAGTTTTATACTTTGCTTTTTTTTTATTATTAATACTTTATATCCTGGAGACCATTGCAATCAGTACATAAAGAACTTTAAAAAACATTTTATTGAGATATAATTTACATATGAGACAATTCACTCATTTCAAGCATGTGTTTCAGTGACTCTTGTTCATAGAACCGTGTGTCCATCACCATAATTTTGGGTTTCCCAGGTGACTCAGTAGTAAAGAATTCGCCTGGAGGTGTGGGTTCCATCCCTGGGTTGGGAAGATCCCCTGGAGAAGGGAACAGCAACCCACTCCAGTATTCTTGCCTGGATAATCCCATGGACAGAGAAGCCTGGGGGGCTACAGTCATAGGGTCCCAAAGAATCACATGCGACTGAGCACGGGCCCACACACCATAATTTTAGAGTATTTTCATTATCCTAAAAAGAAACTCCCACATTCCTTCAGCATCAGTCCCCAAGTCCTACCGTGCTCTGCCCCACCTGGCACTGCTCCAAGCCCTTGGCAACTACTAATTTGCTGTCTACAGAGACTTGCCTCTTGGGGGCACTTTATAGAAATGGGTTCATACAATATGTGGCTTTTTGTATCTGATTTCTCTCACTTAGCATGTTTTCAGGGTTCATCCACATTGCAGTACTTCGTTTCTTTTTATTGATGAATATTATCGCGTTGTATGGATGTAACACATTTTGTTTGTCCAGTTGATGGTTGTTTCTACCCTTTGGCTATTATGAATAATGCTGCTGTGAGCATTTATGTACAAATTTTGTGTAGACGTATGTTTTCAGTTCTTTTAAGTATACACCTAGGAGTAGAATTGTTGGATCATAAGTTAATTCTATTTTTAACCATTTTAGGAACTGCTGGACTGTTTAAAGTGGCTGTTCCATTTTACTTTCCCATTAGTAGTGTATGAGAGTTCCAATTTCTCTGCATTCTTGCCAACACTTTATTATCTGTCTTCTCGATTATTGCCGTCCTGTGTGTATGCGTGCTAAGTCGCTTCAGTCATGTCTGATTCTTTGCGACCCCATGGACTGTAGCCCGCCAGGCTTTTCTGTCCTTGGGATTCTCCAGGCAAGAATACTGGAGTGGGTTGCCATGCTCTTCTCCAGGGGATCTTCTGACTCAGGGATCGAACTCATGTCTCCTGTGGCTCCTGCACTGCCATCCTAGTGGGTATCAAATGATATCTTATTACTGTGGTTTTTGATTTGCACTTCCCTGATGGCTAATGATTTAAACATGTTTTAATGTCCTTATTGGAAAGAGGCTTCCTTTTAAACTAACTGCATAGCATCCCCTTATGTGGATGAACCTTTGAAGCCAGTCCCTTACCGTGAACATTTGGGTGGTTTCCGAGTCTTTTTCTATCACAAACAGCACCTCTTATGCACACCACTGTTTGCTCATATGTGAACATATCCAGAGTGTAAATATCTAGGTGCTAAATTGCAAGGGCAAAGGGAATGCACCTATGTCTTATAAGTTTGAATTTATGCCATTTGTGTATTTAAAAGTAAATATTAAATATAATCAGATTTGTTTGAGGAACGCTCTTAATTTCTCCTCCAGTGTTACTAGCTAACAGATTTAGGCACGTCAGAACAAGCAGCCATTTTATTTCCCTGTTTTACTTCAGCTAAACCTTGCGTGATTCAAGGCTGACTTTTACATAGATTTGAATGTCAGGTTGAGGCAGAGGTCCATGAACACGTAACCCTACATTCGTTGTCCCAAGGTTTTCCCTGAGAGCTGCCTTTTCTGCTCCCTCATGTGTAATTCAGGGCTTCTTCCTGAAGCACCAGCATAGCATATCCTGGCAGTCGTTGGGTGGCCTTCTTGTTTGTTTTCTTTTTACTTTTCAGCTACGCCGAGGGCCATGTGGGATTTTAGTTCATCGAACAGCGGTTGAACCAGCACCCCCTGCATTGGAGGCCCAAAGTCTTAACCACTGGGCCACCAGGGAAGTCCCCTTGTTTGGCCTTCTTTACAGTCTGTTATGATTAAGAGCTTGAGCTGTTTTGATTAACAGCAACTGTGATCTTGGGCAAGTTACTCAACCTCTCTAAGCTCTAGTTTCCTCTTCACTAAGGTGAGAGTAATAGTAGCATCTAATTGTGAGGACTAAATGAGTCAGTTCTTGTGAAGGGCTCAAACAGTGCCTGGCACAGTGTGGTTTTCTCATCTGTCTCTGAAACTGATGATTTTCAGCATCAGCCTTAGCACCACCACCTAAAGAACCCTTTAATGACATTCTCATTGATAACAAAAAAGAGCTTTAGGGGTTACTCTTTATTTTAATTATAAACTTATAACAAAGTAGCAGGAATAGAACAAGTGCTTCCTATATACTCTTCAGCCAGATTTGCCAACTGTTTGCTCCATTCTCCCTTCTCCCCTCCGCATCTCCATAAGCGCATGCCACACACACACACACACACACGCACACACACACACACAC